>JAJTUV010001462.1:0-322046 GCA_021653895.1 Mastomys natalensis | reverse complement strand
TCAATGTCCAAATAGTTCATTGCTCAGTGGCTGCTATCAAAGACTTGAGAAAACAAAGCATCGTTGTCCTTGTGAATTTCTTTAGTATAAGGCATTATGACAAGAGGGGAAGAAGACAATGGTTTCAATTATTAAGTCTTTTCATGAGCCTGGAAATTATCATGGAAAATTGGAGATGCATCATTATATTCTTGTTAAAACACTACAAGCTGATCCTGTATGGCTTCTATGACACAAAATGTGGAGTAGCTACCAACTTAGAGTGCTCCTGTATGATATCACCAGCCTCTAAGGGCCTTTGAAATTGTGAGCATTTCCTTCAGAGTCTAAGCTAGGCTATATTAGACACCCTTCCTGGATATAACCTGAAGCCTGTGTCTCAGCTCTGTACACCTTTTAGTTTTAGATTCAATTTTAGTTTTTAGAGATTCCCTTAGAAAGCTAATTTACTGTGGCCGATCATAACAATGTGTACAGAATAGCAGCCTATCTAGACCCAGTGTAGATATTTATAGTAAAACAATCATTGCCCTGGAACTCAGTCAACTCACCTGTGTATTGTCCCTTTGCCAATAACAGGCAAGTTTGAATAAGAAGAAATATCATAAACATGGTGATTCACAAATTCAGAGTAAATGTCATCTATATTCTGCCTTATGATTTATCTGGGATTTCCAGAGAAAAGCAGAAAATTACCTACAGGAAGTGTTTGCTCTTTGAGTAATATTTTAAATATGAATGTGTTCTGTTATTCACAAAATTAAGGTCATTTACACTTGGGGAAGACAGATAGATTATGCATCCAATATTTAAATGACAACATAGGCCCTTACCCTTTACTTCTTTACTTAAATTATTTGTAGGTCTTTGGTGGTTGCCAGTTGAATAAATGCTCAGCACTCTTAGCAGGATATGGATAGAAGAATAAGGCAACAAAGACATTAACTCTCAGAGAGCGGAGAAAAGAGACCACCGTGTTGTAAGCTGAATGGCATTAGAAGCAATGTGTGAAAAATAACATAAAAACTCTTTCCTCAATCTTCTATTTTTTCTCTTCCTCCATTTGCCCTATCTCCTGAATAAACCCCTCCCTATCCTGAAAAAAAAATAGCAATGTGTAGTAGAAGTCTCCTTTTATGGAAATCGTTGCTCCCAGCTTTCGAAATAGAATAAATGCATCTAACAGCTGATAATACCAGCTCTACCAGACAGAATCATTCATGAAGTAAGGATTGCATGAAACTGGGCAACAAACTTTGAGATTATAATTCAAGTACCAATATCATTACCATTCAACAAGGTGAGAAACTACTGAAAACTTCCTTCAGACCACACCAAAATTTCCACTGGAAAGTTTTCCCTGGATTTTTGATATTTTCTAGGTAAATGGGAGAGGTTTTTTAAAAAGTTATCCTATTTTGCCACATTTTTCTTCATAGAACTTTTATTCCTGTCATTGAGAATGGTTTAATCATGGTTCCTCTTGCGTGCATGCGAGGGAACCCTACTGCACTGGTTATTATTATCATTAAGCCTCATGTTTTTGCAGTGAATCCCCGTCCATGTGTGTTTCTGCAGGAGCGTATCCCCTGGTTTAGATCTTAGAGTCCAATATTTGGAGGAGAGATTGCTCTCTCAGACCCCATGGCTCAGGGATCAGAGGTCTACTCCCTCAAGCAGTCTGTTTGCCGTCTGTCTGTTTTGTGTTTTGTGTCTGTGAAGTGTCCTCGCCCAAGGCAAGGGCAGTTGCTGTGTACTGGGCAAGCCATGGAGAGCAGTCTGTTTGTGACCCTGGGATAGGGTCAGGTTTGAGTTCTGGGAGGGAATTTGTGGTAGTGGAAGCAGAGGAGGAGGGGTAAACGTACCCACTGCTGCAGGCCACAAGACTTTGGAGGACGCTTCAGAGTCTGTCTGGGAGATAGGGTCGAGAACGACCTTCTCTGTCTGAAGGTGGTTTTTGTAGCCCCCGCAGCCTGGGGCAGTGTCTGTTGCTCTCTCGTGGCAATACATCCATACGTGTTTAATTCTGTTTCTGTTGTTCGTTGCTTCTGGTGTTGGAGGGGGTTGGGAGGACCCCGCTCCTTTTGGAATCTATTAGATTTGGTCCAGCGTAAGCTGGCCAAGTCGCCTGGTTACTGGATTCCTCTGCCGGCGGTTTTTTCTACATCTTAATTGTCTGTATAACCTGGTTTATGTGTCCGTGACAGGAGTAAGCTGTTTGTGTTGTTTTCTCTGTTTTCTTGGTGAACTGTCTGTGTGCTGGTTGTCGTTCTTTGTGTTCTTGGTCTTTGACTGACGTTATTTTGGACGGAATCTACTGTGTTACCTATCATGGGACAGATGCTCACTACTCCTCTCTCTTTGACTCTTGACCACTGGACTGAAGTTAAGACTAGAGCTCAAAATCTGTCAGTAGGAGTGAAGAAACAGAAATGGCAGACACTATGTACTTCATATGGCCATCTTTTCAGATGGGATGGCCACTGGAGGGATCCTTCTTACTAGAGAAAGTTAGACAGATTAAAGGAAAGTTTTTAAAAGGGTCCGGTGGGCATCCAGACCAGATCCCCTATATAACTGTCTGGGAAAACTTGGTTTCCTCCCCGCCCCGACCCCATGGGTCCGCCGTTTGTTTTCACTGTTAGGCCCACTGAAGACCGAGGTGTTCGTGCTGAAGGACGGTGATGAGGAGAAGAGAGCCTCACGTCCTGTGGGAGAAAAGAAGACCGTACCCAGCTCACATGCTGACCACCTCTTACTAGATCCTCCTCCTCCTTACCCTCCAGTGCTCCCCACAATGGCAGCACTGGGGCCACAGCTCTGGGGGAGCCCTCGGCTCCCCTGGCAGAAGGGGCCAGGAAAGTCCAGCTGCCGGGACTTGGAGTAGGTGACCCCTGAGACCACTGTCTTGCCTCTGTGGGCCTATGCCCCTCCCCCCCCGCCCTCCAATAATGGGGCAACCAGCTTTTCCAGTATTGGTCCTTTTCGTTGGCAGATCTCTATAACTGGGGAACTCATAACCCTTCTTTTTCTGAGAACCCCCAGGCTCTGATCGACCTGATTGAATCTCTCCTCTTTTCACATCAGCCCACTTGGGATGACTGTCAGCATCTCTTACAGACACTCTTCACTACCAAGGAAAGGCAGCGTAGACCTTGGAAGCCAGGAAGAACGTCCCTGGGACAAATGGGAGACCTACACTCCTACAGAATGAGATAGACACAGGCTTCCCACTGACCAGACCAGATTGTGATTTCAACATGCCTAATAAGAGGGAGGATCTGAAGGTCTTTGTCAGTCTCTAATGGCAGGTCTCCGAGGCGGGGCTGCAGTGGTCCCACTAATTTGGCTAAGGTAAGGGAAATGGTCCAAGGGCCTACCAAATCCCCCTCAGCCTTCCTAGAACAGCTGATGGAGGCTTTCCGCCAGTTCACACCCTATGACCCTGTGTCTGCTGAGCATAAAGCAACAGTGGCAATAGTCCTTTATTGACCAATCTGCCAGTGATATTAAGAAAAAGCTACAGAAGTTAGATGGATTACAGTACAAGTCTTTGAAAGATTTGGTGCAGGTAGCCAAAAGGGTATTCTATAGCAGAGAGACTGAGGAAGAAAAAGAAGAAAGGAAACAGAAAAAGCAGGAAGCTAGGAAATTGAAGAAGGAAAAAAGACAGGAAAAGAACTTGACTAGAATTTTGGCCACAGTAGTTAGGGAAAGTCGAAAGCCAGGAAAGAGAGTATCAAGTAACCAAAGGAGGCCTTTAGATAAGGATCAGTGTGCCTACTGCAAAGAAAAGGGTACTGGGCAAAATATTGCCTGAAGAAAAGGGGGGATAGAGCCCACAAGCCCGAGAGGAAGCCCCAGACCCAACCACAAATACTGGCCCTGGGCGAAGACAGTGACTAGGGAGGACGGGGCTCGGACCCCTCTCCCTGAGCCCAGGGAAATCCTAGAGAGTGGAGGGGAAACCCACCCAGTTCTTGGTGGACACTGGGGCCCAACATTCAGTCCTTTTACAAACCATGGGCCTATTGTCTGACAAGAGGTCATGGGTTCAGGGAGCTACTGGCAATAAACAATATTCGTGGACCACCCCAAGGACAGTGGGCCTCGGTGGGCCTGGTGACCTATTCGTTCTGAGTCATTCCAGAATACTCCTACCCTCTCCTGAGCAGGGATCTGCTTGCAAAGATGGAGACCAGATTCACTTTCTTCCATAGGGCCCCCAAGTAAAAGACAGACAAGGAAATGGGTTACTGTGTTGACTGTAAAACTTGAGGATGAATACTGTCTCTTTGACCACCCAAAAGAGAATCCCAGAGATATGGACTGGTGGCTGAATCAGTTCTCTCAGGCATGGGCGGAAACCACAGGCATGGAAGAGGCTAGGAACCAGCCAGCGGTCCATGTAGAACTGAAACCTTAGCCAACCCAGTAACAGTCCGTCAGTATCCGATGAGTAAAGAAACCCGAGATGGAATTAGACCTCATATCCTCAGATTGCTAGGTCTGGGGATACTAAACGGTGTCAGTCAGCATGGAACACACCCTGCTCCCAGTACAGAAGCCAGGTACCAAGACTACTGACTGGTGCAAGACCTATGGGAGGTAAACAAGCGGGTGATGGACTTACAGCCCACAGTACCAAACCATATAATTTGTTGAGCTCTCTCCCCAGAAAGGATTGGTATACTGTACTTGATCTTAAAGATGCGTCTTCTGCCTCTGACTGAACCCGAGAAGCCAACCAATCTTTGCTTTTGAATGGAAGGACCCGGGATCAGGAATATCTGGACAACTAACATGGACTCGACTTCACAGGGGTTCAAGAACTCCCCTACCATCTTCGATGAAGCTCTACACCAAGATCTTGCCCCGTTCGGAGCAGAGAAACCCCAGGATAACCCTTCTGCAATTCGTACATGACATTCTCCTGGCTGCCCTAACAGAGACATGTGCCTCGATGGAACCCATCGATTACTGGAAAACTGGAAAAACTGGGTTACAGAGCCTCTGCTAAGAAGGCCCAGATCTGCAGACAACAGGTCAGTTACCTGGGGTATCTGCTCAGAGATGGAAAGCCATGGCTGTCTGAGGCAAGAAAAGAGACTATGCCAAACAAGTAAGGGAATTCATGAGGACAGCAGGGGTTCTGTTGATTATGGATCCAGGGTTTGCAGAGATGGCATGCCCCTCTATCTGATGACTAAAAGTGATAGGCCATTGAGTGGGGAGACAAAGAGCAGGCTGCTTTTGACACCATCAAGACGCTCTTATGTCAACCCCTGCCCTGGGACTTCCTGATGTGTCCAAGCCTTTCCACTGTATGTGGCAGATAATGGAAGGGTAGTCAAGGGAGTCCTAACACAGAAGCTGGGGCCCTGGAAAAAACCAGTGATATACCTCTCAAGGAAAACTAGACTCTGTAGCAGCTGGTGGCCAGCTTGCCTGGAATTGCAGTGGCCGTAGTGACCCTAGTCAAAGATGCTGACAAGTGGACCCTGGGACAAGATTTGGTGGTGACCACCCCTCATGCATTGGAGAATGTGGTCCGCCAGCCCCTCCCCTCCCCCCCATCGTTGGACCTACTAACACCCAGGTGACTCACTACCAGACTTTGCTGCTAAATTCAGACAGGATCACTTTCACTCTGGCCACTGGGCTGAACCCAGCTACCTTACTGCCAGACTCGAGTCTCGGAGCACCAACCCATGACTGCCAGCAAGTGCTTGTGGAGGCACATGGCTGGCAAAAGGACTTGAGTGATCAGCCTCTGGCAGATGCTGAGGTAACCTGGTATACTAATGGTAGTAGCTACCTTGAAAATGGGAAAAGGAAAGCCAGGGCTGCAGTGGTAGATGGATGAAAGGTAATATGGGCACAGGCACTGCCGAAGGTACCTCTGCCCAGAGGGCTGAGCTGATAGTGCTGACAAAAGCCCTAGAATTAGGAAAAGATAAGAATGTTAATATCTACACAGATAGTAGATACGCCTTCGCTACGGCCCACGTCCATTGGGCCATATACTAGCATTGAGGCCTACTTCTTCAGCTGGAAAAGAGATTAAGAATAAGACTGAGATCTTAGAACTACATGGGGCACTACACCTGCCGCTAAAGTGAACATTATCCACTCCCTAGCCATCAGAGAGAGACCTCAGGATTGCAAAGAAATAACACGGCTGACAGAGAAGCAAGGAGGGTAGTGGGTGAAACGTTTTTGTCCTGACTGTGACAGAAAGCAAAACTGAACCCTCACCTCCATTCTTATATATGGCCCAAGATCTGGCCTTAATGACTAAAGTCGAAAAGGAGTTCGATAAAGACTTGAGGGTATGGAAAACCCCAGCTGGAAAGATAATTCTGCTCCAGAAAGAGGCAGGGGAGATGGTGAAACAGATACACCAGTGGACCCACCTAGGAGTCAAGAAACTTGTGACTACCATATTAAAAACCAAGTTTCACGTACTTGGACTCACGCAGTTGGTTGAGGATATCATACATGCATGTGTACCTTTCAAAAGGTAAATGCCTGCCAAACCAAGGCAACCTGGCAAACGCCTCTGAGGTGACAGACCGAAGCCTACTGGGAGGAGATTTCACAGAATCAAGTCTGCCAGGTATGGTAATAAGTACCTCCTAGTATTTATAGATACCTTCTATGGCTGGGTAGAGACTTATCCAACAAAGAAAGAAACGGCAATGGTGGTGGCAAAAAAGATCCTAGAAGAAACCCTTCCACGTTCGGGGCACCTAAGGTAATTGGCTTGGACAATGGGCCGGCCTTCATTGCCCAGGTGAGAAGGGATTGGCCAAGTACCTGGAGATTGATTGGAAACTTTATTGCATTTACAGACCCCAAAGCTCAGGTCAAGTAGAAAGAATGAATAGAAATTTCAAAGAGACCTTGACAAAACTGTCCATAGAGACTGATAGCACAGACTGGATGGTGCTCCTTCCTCTGGCTCTTTTTAGGGTTAGAAACACCCCTACAGGGTTTAACCTAACTGCTTTTGAGATTCTGTATGGGGCATCGCTCCTCTGACCACCTTAGGAGAGGTGACTGGACTCACTTGTCACAGTAACAGTGATTTGTATGCTAGGTTAAAAGGACTTCAGGTGGTGCAGAAAGAAGTGTGGACCCTGTTGGCCCACACCTATGAACTGGGGACCCCAGAAACATCCCATAGTTTCCAGGTTGGAGACTCGGTCTTCATCCGGTGGCACCGAGCCCAAACTCTAGACCGTCGCTGGAAGGGACCATTTCTGGTGTTGCTGACCACTCCACTGCTGTGAAGGTTGATGGAATATTGGCCTGGATCCAGGCCTCTCATGTGAAACGAGCTCCAGGGGACCATCGCCCACTAGGACAGTCCAGCGCACTCAAAGCCCACTCAAGATAAGGATCCAAAGGCAGACTAAAGCTGACTAACGTGATTCCACCTGAGGTACTCATAGTCTGGACGGTGATCCCATTCCTGGTGGGAAGGCCTGGACTAGCCCTTGGGGGCAACCCTCGTGCCCCCAAAAGTTGATGCCTACCAGGTATCCCCAGCCCATGGCACTCCCAACCCAGAGAACTATGGCAGAGGGGACTCAGTCGAGTTCAGATAGAGAAGTTCAGATGATAGAGCGGCTGTCTCATGCTCAAGCTGTCGCTGGACCTCTCGAGGTGCTAAGATCACACTGTAGACCAGGATGACAGCTTGTGAGTCCAGGATTGGAACCAACCACAAGAAAAGGGGGGAATGTAGGAATTCGGTTAAACTTAGAAATTAACTACCCCAGGACACATCCCAGGAGGAGCACATTCCTTAGCCAGAGGATACTTGCTGGATTCAGAGGAGGAAGGGAGAAGCTGATTAACATTCCTCAGATCACAGGGAAGGGAACCACCTGCGGGTGAGAAAGGCCCAGAGCACATAGACACATTCTGCAGGATGGACCAATCCTTGCCACTTACAGACAAGGGAAGTCCTTGCCACCTCATTCCCCAAAGACCAATCAGTTTAAAAGTCACACTGTTCTGCCAATCATATTGTGCCTAGTCACTGTTTCTCTAGTCCACCCCTTAAACTGTATAAAAACTGCTCTTAACTTCAACTCAGGGATCCTCTTGCATGCATGGGAGGGAACTCCAGTGCACTGGTTATTATTATAATTAAACCTCATGTTTTTGCAGCAGAAAAAAAAAAGAGAATGGTTCAATCACAAGAGCATCAACCACAGTGTTTCCACAAAGAAGGACATTCATAGTGAGTAGACAATAATCAGAAAGCTTGAAACCAAGTGTGTATTCTTGACCTTCAGTTTAGCATTGAATCTAATGTCTGGTGTCTTAATAATAAATTCAAATTAACCCAATCACTTCTACTCAAAACATCATTCATTCCAGAAGCAGCTCACAAAAACAATGAGCATGAATTTGCTTTCTTCTTTCCTTTCTTTTCCTTCCTTCTTCCTTCCTTCCTTCTTTCCTTCCTTCCTTCCTCTCCTTCCGTTTTCACTGCCCTCTTCTTATGAGATCTCACCAGGTTCCTTAGGCTAGAACCCAAACTCATTATCTGTGTGTTCTACCATACCTTGCTGCAGTTCCTGTCATAAAATAACCTGGCAGAGAATTTAAGATATGCTGATGATGGCCTGAGATTAATGACAAAATAATTGATAGAGATCCAGAGTCTTTAACAATATAGCTTTGGGAGAAAATGAATTAATGAAAGGGTAGTGAACACTAACGAGTTCACCTAGACTGCAGCTAACACGATAAATGCTGACGATACACGAAGGAGCTCAATAGAGAGAAGGAGGAGGGGAGGGAAGGAGGAAAATAGTAAAAGTGTAGAAGATTATTGCTAAAGACTCTACAAAATTTGAAAAAAAAATCATGCATTCTTAAGTTAAAGTTGTACCCATGTACTAAACAGAATAAAAGGCAGGCCATACAAGAACAAACCTTGACCTAGACAATTTATAATGAAATGGCACAACCTCAAACATTACCAGGGGAACCTCTAACTGCACAGCCTTTATCAAGACCATCTGGCTTCTGCAGTTTCCAGACATGACACAGCAGAATTCTTATGACCCAACTATTATGTCTTCAGGAACTTGATCTAGAAAAAAAGCTGAACATGAGCAAAACTCAGCAACAATAGAAACAGTAGCAGGAAATGGCCACCTCAGGCCGCCCCACACTGCCCGCCACATCTTTGTCACCTTAGGAATTATACTTGTACAGAAGAAATAAATGTAAAAGAATAAGAAAGCAGAGGAGAAACTTTTGATTCTCTAAAACAGATGGAAATAAGGTCAGGAATATTTCCAAGATAATGAGGAAATGTAGCTTTTAACCTAGATTTTTATAGCAAGGCAAACTGCGATGCAAGATTAGGGCAAAACAAAGACTTTTGTACAAACAGCCATTCAGAGAGAGACACCATCCTACTAAAGGATCTATTAACATTGATTCCACAGTTACTGTGCATACCAAAAAAATCAATAATTTTTGTTTTATACACACACACACACATGCACACACGTGCACACACACACACACAAACACTACCATGATGACTAACAAAAACTAAGATCCTTACTAATATTAGATGAGTATAAATCATTGCAAGCTACAGTATTATTAGATTTGTAATAATTAATGAATATATATATATTAAAATTCATCAGTAAACATTAATATGATCCACAGTTGCAAAAGGATCATAGAAGAAAAGTCTAAAGAAAAAATAATTCAGCAAAATATTGAAGTAAAAAGAGAAAAATAAGATACAATAAGTACAAAATAATGTGCAAGCCTTTTTTATATCAATTAACTCAAGAAATGCCAAAAAACTAACTAATGCATAGAATACTTGATTTAATGGTAAAAAAAAAAAAAAAATAAAACTAATCATAGTTATACCCACGAACTAGTGCATCTCTCAGCCCTCATCAGAGTCTTCTTTTTGCAGTAGATGGTGATTGACACAGAGTCCCACGACTGGTCAATGTGCAGAGAATGAGAGACTAAGAGTACTCATCCTGAAAGAGATGTCTCAGAGTCACAGTGGAAGAAGGGATAGGAGGATAGTAGGAGGCAGAGGTGGTAGGTGAGCACAGTAAATCAGTGGTTTGCATATACAACAGGGCAGGTCCACACATGAACTCAGAGGCTATGACACCATGCACAAGACCTTCTGATAAAGATTGAGCCACACAAAAGCCCAGTATGGAGGAGAGAAGTAGTCAGAGATTCTCATCCTTTTCTGAGTAGCTTTTGACAATTGATGGATTCTAGGAGAGAGAGGAAAGGAGGGCAGGAGAGAGGAGGAAGAGGAAGATGAGGACGAGGAAGGAGAAGAAGAAGAAGGAGGAGGAGGAGGAGGAGAGAGAAGAGGAGAGGGAGGAGAGAGGAGAAGAGAGAGAGAGAGAAGAGAGAGAGAGAGAGAAAGAGAGAGAGATGGGATTTCTTCCAGGCTAGCCATGACCTAGTAAATAAGCCTGTAACTAACACTAAGCATCCTTGGTGGGCTTAAAGAGTTGGGGAGAGGGGGACATGTGAAATTGGGAAGACATTGTGGTATGGATAGTGGAGGGATTAGAAAAGAGGGAACAGGAAGTTCACCTTGAACAATATATATTGTATACATGTATGAAATTCTCAATTTGTTATAAGAGAAGCTATAAATCCCTTGCAAATAATCTATATTAAAACATACACTGATTACAAATAAAGTAAAAAAAAAAAAAAAAGATGAACCATACAACTATATTAAAAGAAGTAATGAAGTTTATCTTAGCAATAAGAATATCAGACAACATATGCATTTAAAAGAGCACTGAGAGAATATAAGACTACAGTAATATGCCAGGGCTGGGGGCATAGGTCACTTGGAAAACCTGATTGCCATGCAAGCAAGAGTGTGATCCCCACATTTTAAAATGCTGGTGCACACCACTACCTCCTAACAGCCTGAAACCCTCCCAAGTTCACCCCTCCCTGGACTTCAAATTCCAGCCCACAACTCTCGCTGTCATCCTTGTGGGTACTGGTGACCCAGGTACCCACTGACCACTGCCTAATGGCCACTAAAACTCTTTAAAGCCCATCCAACAGGTCTGGCTGCAGCCCTTCCCCTGGGCTTCAAATCCTGGCCCACAACTCCAGTAGAAGATTTCTGTTTTCTGAAGACTATGCCATACTAAGAATTCTAAAGACAAAGCAGGCTGTAAAACCTTGAGCAGAGACACCCTACTGTACCTGAAGAGTCGCTGGTCACCAGAACCACAGGCTACTTATGTCAGGGGAACAGAGAGGAAACAGAAACTAAGGGGGAAAATATCCAACTAACAAAGATAAACTAGAAATCAGCACCTAAACATCTAATAACCCCCAACCCAGATGACTAGATGCCAGCATAAGAACATACTCAATAGCAATAAAGACAAGCCAAGAGAATCCTGGAGATGGATGTTTTAGGTAGGTGAACAGGGACCACAAATGCAAGCACCACCAACAGAATGAAAGAGATGAAGACAGAATCTCAGACATAAAGGATATAATAGAAGAAAATGATACACTAGTTAAAGAAAATGTTAAATCTAAAAAATTTCCAACACAAAACATCGAGGAAATCTAGGACACTATGAAAAGATCAAGTCTAAGATTAATACAAACAGAAGGAGAAGATTCTCAGTTAAAAAATTCCAGAAAATACAGTCAACAAAATCATAGAAGAGAAACTCCCTAACCTAAAGAAATCCCTATCAATTTACTAGGGGCTTACAGAACACCAAATAGATGGACTAGAAAAGAAAGTTTCCCATCTCATAATAATCAAAACATTAAATGTATAGAACAAAGAAAGATTAAAAGCTTCTAGGGAAAAAGACCAAAGCAATAGATAAAGGCAGACTTATTAGAATTACACCCAATTTTTCAATGAAGACTCTAAAAGCCAGAAGGCCTGAACAGATGTCCTGCAGACTTGAGGATGTCACAGATGCCAGCCCAGACCATAGATGGAAAAAACAAGATAGTTCATGATAAAATCAAATTTAAACAACGTCTATCTACAAATCCAGACCTATACATGGTGATAGAAGGAAAAGTTCCTCTATGGAGTACACCCCTGAAAATATAGGAAATAAATACTTTTACAACAATAAAACCCAAAGAAGGGAAATGCATGTAAACACACACACACACACACACACACACACACACACACACAAAAAACCACCACCACCAATACCACCACCAAAATAACAGCAATTAACAATCATTGGTCATTAAAATCTCTTGACATCAATAGAATCAATTCACAAATAAGACTATCTAATAGAATGGATGCTAAAACAGGATCTATCATTCTGCCTATACAAGAAACATCAAAGATCGACATTACCTCAAAGTAAAGAGTTGTAAAATGATTTTCCACACTAATGGACATAAGAAACAAGCTGGAGTAGCCATTCTAAAATCTAACAAAATAAATTTCCAACCAAAATTAATTAAAAGACATGGAAAAGGACACTTCATACTCGCCAAAGGAAACTCCATTAAGATGACATCTCAGTTATGAACATCTATGCCCCAGATACAAATTACCTAAATTTGTAAAAGAAACATTAATAAAGCTTAAAGCACACATCAAACAGCACATGTTAAGAGTGTGAGACTTCAACACGGCAATCTCACCAATGGACAGCTCACACAGACAGAAATTAAACTTAGAAATAATAATGAAACTAACAGATATTATGACTCATATTGACCTAACAGATATCTACAGAACATTTCACCAAAACATAAAAGAACATATCTTCTCAGCACTCACAGAATCTTCTCCAAAATAGACTACATACTCTGACACAAAATTAGCCTCCATAGTTACAAGAAGATTCAAATAACCCCTGTATCTTATCAGACCATCATGGATTAAAGCTGGACTTCAACAACAACAGAAAAATCAGAAAGCCTACAAACTCATGGAAACTGAATAACTCTCTACTCCATGACCACTGGGTCAAGGAAAACATAAGAAAGAAATTAAAGACTTAATGGAATTCACTGAAAATGAAAGAGCAACATATCCAAGCTCACAGAACAAAATTAAAGCAGTGCTAAGAGTTCAGGCCTTCACAAACAAATTAGAGAGGTCTCCTACTAGTGACTTAACAGCACACCTGAAAGCGCTAGATAAAAATAAAGCAAACACAATCAAGAGGAGTAAATGGTAGGAAATGTTCAAAATCAGGACTGAAATCAATAACAAAAAACAAAGAGAAAAATATTAAGAATCAATGAAACAGAGTTATTCTTTGAGAACACCAATAAGATAGTCAAATCTTTATCCAAACTAATCAAAAGGCAGAGAGAGAATATCCAAATTAACAAAATCAGAATTGAAAGGTGGGACATAACAACAGACACCAACAAATCTAGAAAATCAATAGGCCTTACTACAAATAACCTGTAATCCACAAAATTGGAAAATCTAAAAGAAATGGACCATTTTCTCAATATATACTACTTACCAAATTTATAAATCAAGATCAGATAAACAATTTAAGCAGACTTATAACCTCTAAGGAAATAGAAGCAGTCACTATACATCTCTAATTAAAAAAAAAAAAAAAAAAAGCAATACTCAGGGCTGTGGGAAGCAGCTGGGTGCCTGCTTGAGCAAGTCTTGAACCCCGGACCTTTATCAGGACGGCAAGGTGTTTGGCTCTGCCCCAGGCCCTCGTTCTTTTCATTCAGCTTGGCCCTCCACAGCCCCCCACAAAGGGAGGTCTATGACTATCAGTCATGATGAACAGTGTCTCAGGCCCTCCCATATGTAGATGAGGTATCTCCAAACTCTCAGACCAAGCCAATAGGCGTTATCTGCTGTCAGATCCTAACCCACCCTGAAACTGTATATAAGGGCTCTATTCAGGAGAAGTAAAGGTGTGTTCGAGAATAATCCTGGTGTCTGAGAGTTTCTGTCTCAAACGCTGTAACACTTGGGGAGAGATCTGGGGCACCAAGCTGCTTTCTTGCCAGCTAGCAGGCTTCCTATCAGTCCAGCCTGGGCCGGCTCAGCACAGAGAGACAGGTGCAGCACCTGGGAGTGACCAAGCAGCCAGGGGGCAGGCAAATCTCTCCTCCCTGCTTGCACTCGTACCCTTTGGCCCAGACCTCTCACACTAGGCTGGGCTGGAGACCAACGGACAGTGGAGACTCGGGCAGAGGACCCATCCCTGCTCTCACTCCTGTCCTCAGCCTGGAGATTGTTGTGTGGACACCACTCCAGAACCGGGGACCTACACAGGGCCAGAATAAAGCATATTGACAAAATCTATGATGATGACCCCTTTCATGATGAAAGTCTTGGAGAGGTCAGGGGTACAAGGAAAATACCTAAACATAATAAAGGCAACAGACAGCAAACCAACAGTCAATTCAAATTATATATAGAGAAACTCAAAGCAATTTCATTTACTCAGGGGCAAGACAAGGCTGTCCACTCTCTCCATATCTATTCATATACTTGCCATTTTTGCTAGGGTAGTAAAACAACTGATAGATCAAGGGGTTAAAAAATTGGAAAGGAAGAAGTCAAGTATCACTCACTATTTGCAGATGACAATATGTACAGATGATATATAAGCAAACTCAAAAATTCTATCAGAGAACTGCTGCAGCTGATAAACATCTTTAGCAAAGAGGCTGGATACAAAATTAAGCCCCCAAAAAACAGTCGCCCTTCTGTACTCAAATGCTAAAAGAGCTGAGAATGAAATTTTGTTGTAACTCTAACCAAACAAGTGAAAGAGCTGTATAACAAGAACTTCAAGTCTTTGAAGAAAGATATTAGAGAAGATATCAGAAGATGGAAAGATCTCCCATAGTCATGGATTGGTAAGACTAATATAATATAAATGGCCATCTTGTCAAGTGCAATATACAGACTCAACACAATCCCTGTCAAAATCCTCATAGAATAATACTCAACTTCATATGAAAAAAAAAAAAAAAGAAAAACCCAGGATAGCTAAAACAATCTTGTCCAATAAAAGAGGTATCACCTCCCTGAATTCAAGCTGTGCTACAGAGCAATAGCAATAAAAACTGAATGGCATTGGCATGAAAACAGAAATTTTGATCAATGGAATAAAATTGAAAACCCAGAAAGAAATCCACAAACCTAGGGACATTTAATTTTTGACAAAGAAGCCAAAATTATACAATGGAAAAAAGAAAGCATCTTCAACAAATGGTGCTGGTCTAACTGAATGTCCACATGTAGAAGACTGTAAATAGATCTATATTTATCACCCTGAACAAAACTCAAGTCCAAGTGAATCAAAGACTACCACATAAATCCAGGTACACTAAACCTGACAGAAGAGAAACTGAAGAATAATGTTGAACACATTGTCACAGGAGACAGCTTCCTGAACAAGACACCAATGGATCATGCACTATGAACAACAGGTAATAAATGGGACCTCACGAAACTGAAAAGCTTCTGTGAGTCAATAAACACTGTAAAAGGACAAAGCAGCAGCCTAAAGAATGGGAAAATATCGTCACCAACTCCACATCCAACAGATGGTATCCAAAATATATAAAGAACTCAAGAAGCTAGACATCAACCAAATAATCCAATTAAAAACAAGGTACAGAATTATACAGAGAATTCTCAACAGAAGAATCTCAAATGGCCAAGAAGTACTTAAAGAAATCAACATCCTTAGTCATCAGGGAAATGTAAATCAAAACTACTTAGAGATTCTATCTTATACCTGTCAGAATGGCTACGATTAAAAACACACAAGTGACAGCTCATGCTGGTGAGGGTGTGGAACACTCCCCCATTCCTGGTGTGAGTTCAAACTTGTACAGTACTTTGGAAATCAATATGGTAGTTTCTCTAAAAACTGGGAATTGATCTACCTCACGACCTATACCACTATACCACCCCTGGGCATATACCACCCCCCAAAGACACTTTACCATACCACAAAGGACACTTGCTCAACTATGCTTATAGCTGCTTTATTTGAAATAGCCAGCAACTGGAAACAACTTAGATGTATCTCAACTGAAGAATAAAAAAATAAAGTGATACATTTACACAATGGAGTCTTACTCAGCTGTTAAAGACAATGACATCATGAAATTTTCAGGCAAATGGATGGAGCTAGAAAAGATCATCCTGAGTGAGGTAACCCAGACCCAGAAAGACAAACATGGTGTGTACTCATGGATATACCTATATATCCATAATAAACAGTGGATATTAGCTGTAAAGCAAAGGATAACCATGGCACAAGCCACAGACCCAGAGAAGCTAAGTAACAAGGAGAGCTCAAGGAGGGACACATGAATGTCACTGTGAACGGATATAGAATAGAAATCATGGGTGGACAGGGAAGAGGAGGGGTCTGGATGGTGGAATTGGGATGGGAACAGCAGGGATCAGTTTGGGGGAGACTCAAGGAGAGAATACTTGGAGAACAGCAAGAATTGGTGGGCATCTTTAGTCTGAGCTAGAAACCCTGTGCAATGGAAACTCCAGGAATCTCTGAAGAAGAATTTAACTAAGACCTCTAGCAATAGGAGAAACGGAGCCTGAACTAGCCATCTCCAGACAAGACTTCCAGTGGAGGGATTGGAACACCAACCCACAAAACCTTCCACCTACAGTTTGTCCTGCCTGCACAATGTACTGAGTAAAGGTAGCACAGAAATTGTGGATGTGGCCAACCAACCAATGACAGGTCCAGCTTGAGAACCATGCCACAAGAGGGAGATCCACCCTGAAACTGTCTAGAGAGTCAGGAACCAGAGGCTGGATAGCCCCAGAGATCTAGGATAGAACAAAACAGGATAGACAAAAAATTAAATTAAAGTAAACTAAATTAAAAGGTCAATGAAATGATAAAGATATTCTACTATACTTGTAGATTGGTGCCTAATCGAATTGTTATCAGAGGCTTCACCCAACAACTGATGTAAACAGATGCAGAGACCCACAGGCAAACACGAGGTGGAGCTTGGAAAACCCTGCAGAAGAGGGGAAGGAAGATTTATAGGAGCCAGAGGGGTCAGAAGACACCATGAGAAAACTGACAGAATCAACTATCTTAGTCCATAGAGGCTCACAGGTACTTAACTGACAACCAGGAAGTCTGTATAGATCTGACCTAGGTCCTCTATATATACATTACAGTTGTGTAGCTTGGTCTTCTTATGGAACTCCTAATCATGGAAGCAAGGGCTATCTCTGACCCTGTTGCCTGCTTTAGGCACCCTTTCCTCCTACTGGGCTGCCTTGTCTACTCTTATCAGGAGAGGATGTGCAAAGTCTTACTGCAGCTTGATATGCCATGAGTGGTTGATATCCATGGGAGGCTTACCCTTTTCTGAATAGCAAAGGAGGGGGAAATGGAAAAAAAAGGGTGAAAGAAGGAAGGGAGGAAGAGGTGAAGGGGGAGAGACTGGGAGGAGAGGAGGGAGAAGAAAGTGAGGTTAGATGTTAAACAAACAGACAAAACCCTGGGTGCAGCAGTGGCTGCCTATAATCCAGGAGCTGATAAGGCAGAATCAGAGGCATCCCTGGATGTTGCTGGCCAGCCAGGTCAGTGAGAGACCCTGTCTTAAACACTCAGGGACTGGACCAGTTGAGATGGCTAAATAGTGAAAGGTACCTGCAGCCAAAATCTGGTGCTTTGATTTTGATCCTTGGATGCCAAACGTTAAAAGGAGGGAACTGATTTTAGCTAATTGTCCTTGATATCCACAGGTGTAGCATAGTATTTTTAATTTTAATTTTAAATTAATTTAATTTGAGAAAATTTTAAATTTTAATTTAATTTTAGATGCACTTCTATATTAGTTCAGAATATTAAACATGGAAATAAAATGCTTATAATTAAGTAACAATGAAAGCTTTAAATACCAAAAATGTCAGCAATAAAAATGAACTTGTAAACTAAATTGTACTTATAAACAAAACAGAAGTAAGAAATAAAAAACACAATCAGCTAAGTAAATAGAACGTAAACATACCAGGTAGACAAAACCAAATAGATATAAAGGAAAAATTAAGGTCTTTACTAGAAAAGGCAGTTAATAGAAGTATAAGTTTATTCATTGAAAATATTAAAACAAATTACCCTTATGTAAACATTCTGCAGGAAACAATGAACAACTAAATGGTCAGCACACAGAGAATAAGAAAGTACAGAATGCTCAGGCCTAACTGAGACATCTGTATCACACCTTTCCCCACAAGGCTGAGGGCCTGTGAAGGCCAGAGGCAGCGTGTGACTACAAGGAAACAGAGTTTTCCAGACACAGGAGAGCAGATGTGCACGTCAATTCCCAGCAGCTGTGACAGCATACGTAAGACACAAGCAAGCTCAAGCCAGCCACAGTCCCAGCAGAGAGGACAATTGCTATGAAGTCCCAAGCCTAACAGCACAACCTGGAGAGTGAGACTCAGTTGTCAGATCCAGGGGCTGTCCCCACACACAGAGGTATTTGGCTCACACAATTGGACTTCATGGGTTTAAAAGGAAAACAAGGACCACAAAAAGTTGTGGGGGTGCTAAGGTGGATCCTGGAGGACTTGAGAAGGGGAGGTGAAGATGATCAAAATACGTTGTATGAAATTCACAAATAAAAAAGATTTTTAAAAATAGGAAATATTACTAAGGTTGAATGGGTGGCATTCAAAATATCAGAAAGAATAAATAATTTTCTATGTATAAACTTGAAAGTCATAGATACACAGATATATGTTTAGACTTGAGCATGCATATGCGTGACAGAGGAAAAATCACCTAATTTATGCAAGAATTATACAGAAGGTAAAACGTAAAATAATTCACTAATAATCGCTTCTCAGCTGAATGAAGAATCCAAAGCCTCTTTACCTAGAAGACATCAAGAGCTGCTTGGAGGAATGTTTCAAAACACAGTTGTCCATTCTTGCCACATGAAACAATGACTCAGAAGCCTAGGGCTTGTCCAGTTCATGTTGGAAATCTGTTATAAATGTGGATTGCCTTGTTTCCTTGGAGCAGAGGACAATTCCAAAGTTCTGAGAACCCTCACACTCAGCAAGCATGAGAGGTAATCCTCTAGGGTGTGGACATCCGTCTTCTGAGAATGCTGCTCTTCCAGTCCTGACACTGGACATGCATCTGTAGGTGCTCAGTGGGGAGCACCGGGGTCATAGTACAAGTTCACTATAGCCTCGGACAGAGCTAAGCGGCAGCAACAGACCTATTATCAGAAAGCCACAGGGTCCCATCTTTTCCTTTTTCTTTCTTCCTCTTTTTTCCCTACTGATGTTCTCCTACCCAGGCTATTTTCCCTCCTGTAGGACTAAACTGTACTGTAGAGCTGCTTACATGCCTCTCTCTCTCTCTCTCTCTCTCTCTCTCTCTCTCTCTCTCTCTCTCTCTCTCTCCCTCTCCCTCTCCCTCTCCCTCTCCCTCTCCCTCTCCCTCTCTCGTCTCTGTCTCTGTCTCTCTCTCTCTCTCTCACACACACACACACACACAAAAGAATAAAATACTTTAAAATAAAACAAACAAAATGATATTTTCTGTATTTCCATCACATAGAAGAGACTGAGAAAGAGATGGTGTGGCATGTGAAATTATTGCTTCTGACTGGATCACAAGCTGAAACACCTGACTTTCTGGCTCTGAGGCCTCAAGCATTCTTGAAAAGACTGGGACAGCTTTCTTGTCTAAGCAGGTATGCTTCTTAACTAAATGATCATTGTGGTAGAAGATACTTAGAACCACCAAGAATGCTAAAGACTAAAATAAAAGAAAACAAAACAAAAGTTACAAATTGAACTCTTGACTTGTAAAGTTCATATTGCATAGTCTCAAAACCATGGTAGAGTGTCTGGAGACAGGGTCTTTGGGAGGTAGTCTACAGGAGGAAACAATCTCAATTCCAGTATCCTGTAGCTTTAGGGTTATACTAAGATATACCACCCCCTCTCCTTTTTAAAAGTTATTTACGTTATGCTATATGCATGAGCCCTTGAGTAGTCTTACTAGGGATTGTGAACGGCCCTGTGGGTGCTGGGAACTTAAGCCAGGTCCTCTACAAGAGCAAGCCCTCCTAACTGCTGAACCTTCCCTCCCTGGGGCTCCTACCATAGCCATCTGAGAAAGATCAGAAGTGAGGCACTCATGGTGGGACTTGTGCCCACGGTAGAGAGCTTGCTCAACCCTTCACTGTGTGTGCGCACCAAGAGGTGTGTGTGTAAAAGCACGGTGATATGCTGGCTGCTACAAGCCCGGAGGAAAAGCCTCACAACAAACATCTGTCTTCATAGTGCCCTGATTATCCAGACTCCAGATTGGTGGGACACGCATTCCAGTTGATTAAAGAAAGCCCAGTTATCAGTACCTTATTATGTTTAAGCTTGGCAAGTAGACAAAAGAAAACAGTAACAACAATTGTAGCAAGAAAGAAAAGTCAGCCTGGTGCTTTCAGTGTCCCTGTACCTGAGAGCTGGAGCAACAGCTCAGGAAGTGATGGAGCAGCAGGTGATGAGTCAGAACCCAGGACACACAGACAGGCTGCCTGGGGAGTGCAGGAGAGAGCACTTATCTCCGATGATGTAAGGGACCAAGAGATGCCAGCAGGTTACAAAACTGATAAGCAAGATGGGCCTGACAAGACAGGCACAATTTATCAGGCTAGAAAGGATATGTGACAATACAAGGTTTGTTTTCCCTCCGAATTTCCTTGCAATCTTGACCCACCCTGACTCCTTCAAATGACAGCTAGACTGTATAGCATTAACTGTCCAGGAAGGCATCAGTCAGAAGGCAGAATAAAGACAACAAAGAGATTAAAACTCTGGACTAACATCCGGCAGAGGCAAAAATCCCACCTTAAATTAGGACTTCGAACAGGAAGAAGAAGGGAAGAAAGGAGACACTGCTAGCTCCCGGGCTACCAGAAGGAACACAGGCAGGTTTCGAGAGAGGTCGCCTGGCACCATGGCTACATTTTCCAGAACAGTTCTGGAGTAGAAAAAGCTACAATGTCTGTAGTGATACCTGAAAGCTGGTCCAACCTCTCTCAGACTTTGTATGGTTCTGAGTTCTGCACACCTCAGCTCAGCTCTGGGAAAAGGACACAGAGGCCAGAAGGGAGATTGTCTCCACCACCCACCAAAATGCGCCTCACTCTGTTTAGGGATGGTCAGATATTTACATTATTCACAGGTCTTTGCACTGACTTTGATCCACACCTCAAAAAGCAAAGAAGATTCCAGGTAACTGGCCCTATTTAGGCCCTTGTTAAAAACACAGGGGGATGAGCTGGAGGGCATTTTCAGGAAGCAACCAGTGAGTTGAAACAGTGAGGGCTTTCGACTGCCAAATACACAAGATCTAATTTAAAAGAAAGGTCTAAAAGAACCATCAGAGGTTAATGACTTGAGTTGAGATCCATAGGCAAAAAGAAAAAAATACATTTGCAGAAATGTTTAGTAAATGTAATGGAGCTGACATCTGACAATAGATAGACACTTGGAGAATAGTCTGTTAGCTTGTGTAATAAATAACCAGAAGCCACAGTCTTGCTTGGGTGAAACAGATGTTGTTACTTATGTGGGCAACTGAATGAATCAGCTTCACAAAACATTGGCCAATGTACCCATCATGCTCTGCCATTTGGTCCTCAAAACAAGTTGATGATACGCAGTTCTCATTATCTGCGCACTGCAACCAGCAAAGAGCCTCAGCAAAGTTAAACTTCCTCATGTTTATGTAGAACTATTATTTCTTGTCTGAATAATTATAAACCTTTTAAAATTCGCTTCCCCTCTTTGATCCCAGCCCTATCCAGTCTAAGTTCCATTCAAGAAGCTGACAGTTCTCTGACCAAGAGTGTACTTGACCTATTCTGCAGAGAGCTCTGCTGGCATTCTCTGTGGTCTGGAGGAAAGTTCTATGAGGTCTTCTTGGAGCCCACTGATTGTACGGCTCTTGCTCCGTCCTACATTCTAAACTCTGGTCTCTCACTATTCTAAGAATAGACCTCAGGATTGCCCAGGCTTTTCTCTTTGTCTGAAATTTCTTCCAAAGCACAACCAATGGTTTCCTTCAGATCTCAAACAAGGCTTTCTCAGAGAGAGTTGTTCGACATCCCTGTACAAGATGTCTCCATATCTCTCATCCCCACCACAGCATTACCCTTTGCACAGCACTGACTGATTGCGAGCATCCATGCCTGTCCCTACCCTAGAGACGAGAGCCACTGACAGATTCTGCTGTTGCTGTGAGAGTAATAACAAATGGGCTTTGAAGAACACTAAGTACTTAGAGAATGGGACTGACGGGGCACACCTCAAATGCCGACATAGCAAGTTTAAAAGATCATGTTTTTAAAAGGAAAACAGCTAACTTCAACTGGAAGTACATTTTAAACATCCTGGGTATGAGTATTTCTGCCATCAGTATTAACTGTAGATTAATTTTGCTTACGGATCATGTACTTGGGATCAAGTACCACTGTGGGGATACCAATAATAAACTGATTTTCATGGGCCACTAAAAATAATGCACTCTTAGTCACCTTGCCTTGGCTATCTCTTTGATAGGAGATTTGACCTGAGTAATCACTGGTACACTCAAGTATTTGAATGCCGATTCAATATTTGACTGTCTCCAGATGGGGAGCTAATGCACTGTCTCCAGATGTGGAGCTAATGCAAGTTCTGAGAGGTGTAGTTTTCCTGGAGAAGGACATCATCAGACATGGGCTTTGAGAGTGTATAGTCTTGCCCCACTCCCAGTCTGTGCTCTCAGCTTTATGTGTCTGATTGCAGATGTGATCACTTTGCATCCTGCTCCAGCTGCCTGCAGCCTTGTGTCCATACCACCATGAATTCTCCCTCTGGAGCCATAAGCCAAAATAAACTCTTTCCTAAGCTGCTTCTGATAGTGGTGTTTCACTACAGTAACAGAAATATAATACATATGCATACCTTCACCTCCCTGCTACACAGACACAAAGACACACACACACACACACACACACACACACAAAGAGAGAGAGAGGAGAGAGAGAGAGAGAGAGAGAGAGAGAGAGAGAGAGAGAGAGAGAGAGAGAGAAAGAGAAGAGGGACAGAGAAACACAGACAGACACACAGACAGACATAATGGCACACACTAATACTTCTCTGAGAGGTTTTAATCTGAAAGCTTTCCCTGACACAGTTTGCTCTGTGATACTACATTTTACTGTGACTTAATATTCTCAGCTGTTCACAACTGACATACTCAAGAATTTACGTGGCTTTGCATATGAGAAGAAACTGCAAGGTTTACTGGAAAACAACTGGCTGCTGTGGGAAGGAGCCTTTGCGAAGAGCGCCTTCTAGTGGTGAAACTTATATAGACTCGGGGAGATGGAAAATTACCTTTTATGTGAAGATGAAGTGGGATGTTTGGGAAATCATGCCTCTGATGAAAGAAAAAAATCACAGCCTTGCAAACTCATTTCCTAGCCAGTCACCACTTCCTTGAATTCTCTCACCTGCTAAGATAATTACACACAGATTTATCCAGGAGGAAAATAAGCTGAACTCCATTGCCATGCCGGAGAAGGCCCTTCTAGCAAGTGGAAAATTTATAACTATATGAGGAAGGAAAATGAAACAATAAAACAAAACAAAGAGCAAAGTTTAAAAAGCTTGAAGCTGGCTGTCTTCACGGCCGCCTGCTACTTCAGCTTTACACAGCTGATCCTTTGGGACAGCAATAGCCACCAAGTATTCAAACTGGTTTTGAGATTTCAGGTGCCCAAGTTTATATGAAACCGCTTGCTCTTTTTCTCAGTCAAAGCACAGCAGAGGATTTTTGAGCATATGTCCAACCACACCGGGATTTCTTTTGGTTAATCGCTTAGGAAATATGTTTAATCATGAACTGTAAGTGAAGCAGGGATGGACAAACCATGCAAACACGTCCCTTAAGAGCCTCCATGGCGATTACAACTGCATGTCTATTCAGCTCTGTTCTCTGTTCCTTTGTATCACGTAATAATTAAAAGGTTCTTCCTTACACTTTGTGGCTACACATGATTTGGGAATTTTGAAACAATCATACTGAATTTTGAAGAAGCACATGAGCTGGAGACTTGAACTAAAAGAGAGCCGATTCTATAGAAACAGATATACATAGATATACATCTATCTCCACTAGATGAGATAGGTCCATTCGTGAATGCCAGTCTGTTTCTTCCATGCCCCTCCATCCTCTAGCTCATCCGCTCGCTCCTGATGATGTAGGGTTTATGTTTTAATCACACCCGCCTCATCCCACTCCCTTCAAGTTTTGCTTTACTCTTTAGCATCTCAAGCTGATGTTCAATTTTAATTTGCCAATATATGCAAGAGCCTGTGTATGAGCAACCTTCATTTACTAATGCTATTTGTTCAGCAAGAGGTATTCTCTCGAATATTTCTTCTGTACCAACAGTGTTATACTTTGGTGCTCAGCTCAAGGTCACCCACTCTTGCCGGCTGGGATAAAGGAAGTGGCCCCTTCTTTGAGCTTTCATTGCGTAAGTTCATACATTATGGATTAAAGTTGACACCTGCAATGGGAAATTCTGTTTACTGTGTTCTCAAAGTCATATATGGGCCTCCCTAGCTCCAGCCAAGTACAAGCACACAGAGGAGTGTGCTGCAAGTGTTTACTGAATGCAACAGTCTGTGCTTATGAACAGACTCCAATTTTGAGACAGGTTTCATTAAAACCCAGGTAAAAAACTTCCACACTGGTCTTGAAACTGTAGCGTCCCCATATCCATTAAATGTGGCCAGTTACACACAAGGGCAGACTGATCAAGGTAATGCAACTTAGAACCATCCAATGATGGCAGCATTTGGCTTTTTTTTTTTTTTTTTAAATAATTAAGAAAATCTAGAACAGTTAGCCTCCATGAACATACAAATTTGTTGAGAAGAATGATATACTGGGTCCTGAGTCCTGCAAATCCATTTGCAGACCCAGCAGCACAGTGGAAGGGTGTGTCCATATGCAGGTTAAAGGAGGGAGGGAGACGGAGCCTAGTCAGCCAAGTCTATGAAAACATAATGAAGCTAGCTCTCCCATTCACTGAGTCTGTTTGTTCTTTATTTAGCAAAATGGACCCATCACATGACCTTGACCCGTGTTCATTTTGTGAGGCTAGCATCAAAGTAAACATTGACACAGGTATTTCCAATAGGGAAACAGAACTCATGACCAGGAAGTTGCTTCACCAAAACATTCTCATCTCTGTCTTGCAAGCGGCGTTGTTAGCACATGTTCCATCACTGTGGCTTGTCTAGATGAGCCATAGTAAAGGAAGAAGCAACCAACCAGGGACATAAACAGGGCAGCCATTCTGATGGAAAGCCAACATGTATGGATGAAATGTGTGCATGTTAAGTTTAGACTGGACTCTTTAATTCATCTGCCATTAGCAGAATATTGATGAACAAATAACCTAAAGATTATTTCCATAAACCTTATTTCTTCTGCTTGCTAACCTTCTTGAGTTCTGTGAATTGTATCCTAGGTATTTTGTACTTTTTGGTTAATATCCACTTATCAGTGAGTACATACCATGCATGTCCTTTTGGGTCTGAGTTACCTCACTCAGGATAATATTTTCTAGTTTTATCCATTTGCCTGCAAAATTCATGATACCCTTTTTCTTAATAGCTGAACAACATTCCATTGTGTGACTGAACCACATTTTCTGTATCCATTCTTCCATTGTGGGACGTCTGGGATGTTACAAAGCACCTGGCTATCACAAATAAGGCCACTATGAACATAGTGGAGGATGTGCCCCTGTGGCATGGTGGGGCATCTTTTGGGTATATGCCCAAGAGTGGTATAGCTGGTCTTCAGATAGATCTATTTCCAATTTTCTGAGGAACTCCAGATGAATTTTGTAGAATGATTGTACCAGTTTGCAATTCCACCAGCAATAGGGAAGTGTTTGTCTTTTTCCATATCCTCGCCAGCATCTATTGTCACCTGAGTTTTTGATCTTAGTCATTCTGATTGGTATAAGGTGGAATCTCAGGGTTGTTTTGATTTGCAATTCCCTGATAACTAAGGTCTCAATCCATCTGGGAGGGAGAAGAAAGCAGTCATAGTGGGGAGGGTGGGGAGTGGAGGACATGGTGGGAGAGGGCAGAGGGAGAAAAAGGGGGAATATTATCAGGTATTGGGGGAACAGGACTAAAGCCCCTGAGGACCAGAAGTATGAATGGAAATAGGAAATCTTGGGAGGTGGGAGGTGAGAGAACCCTCTAGAATGTACCAGAGACCTGGGAGGTGAGAGACTCCCAGCACTCAAAGAGAGGGATCTTAAGTGAAATTCCCAACAGTGGGGAGAGGGAATTTATAGAGTTCACCTCCAGGAGAAAGACAAGGCATCAAGTGGAGGGATGGGTTGCCATCCCACAGTAAAAAGCTCTGACCCAGAATTGTTCCTGTCTAAAAGAACTGCAAGGACAAAAATGGAGAAGGGACTGAGGGAAAGGAGGTCCAGTGACAGGCCCAAATTGTGATCCTGCTCAAGGGGAGGGTCCAAGGCCTGACACTATTACTAATGCTATGGTGTGCTTACAGCCAGGAGCCTATCATGGCTGTCTTCCAAGAGGCACAACAAGCAGCTGACTGAGACAGACATCCACCCAACCAATGGACTGAAGTTGTGGACTCCTGTAGTTGAATTAGGGAAAGGCTAAAGAAACTGAGGAGGTATCCCCACAGGAAGACCAGCAGTCTCAACTAACTGGGACCCCAGGAATCTCTCAGACACTGAGTCACAACCAGGAAGCATGTATGACCTGGTCCCTCTCCCTGACACACATACAGCAGAGGACTGCCTGGTGTCGCCTCAGTGAGAGAGGATGCAACTAACCCTGAGAGACAGGGAGTGGGGAGGTCTGGCAGTGTGGGGTGGCATGGTAATATCTTCTTGGACATGAGGGCTAAAGGGGAGAAGGAATGGAATGAGGAACTGTCAGAGGGTGCACGGGGAAGGGGTGACAACTAGACTATAAAAAAAGATTAGAGATAATTTTTTTAAAAAAGAAAGAAATCCACATAGGACAGATGATAAAAAAGACTTATTTCTTGCCGTCTCTGCCATGCTGCTGTTGAAGTCTGTCTGATTTCGTAATTATTCAGAACCCTACTCTGCCTATTCCTCTCCCTGTGCTCCCGGCTGCTTTCCATAGCACTTTGGGCTCCCTGACCCTTTCTTTCCAGCTCTTGTCCCTGCCCCGTGCCTGCATCTCACTGCACTGCTGACTTCCATGCTGCCTCAACGCAAGTGCCTTGATTTTTATGTGCCCGTTCTTTTCTTCCCTCTCCTCCTCTGGGAGCAACTGAGATTTACTATGTGTCTGCCCCAAGGTTTTCCTTTTCAACTCTAATGTAATTAAGTGTCCTCTAACTTAAAAAACAAATCTCCATCTTTCTGTAGTCCAGAGTCATCAATGTATTTTTAACATTGCACTAGAAAAATTTCATACATAGTGATGCATTAGGAAACAACTTAAATAGATGAAATGCAGTATCGTTTATATTGGACTAACTAATGATTGAAAGTTATTAAAAATGTGCACCACATGTAACAAAAAGAAAATGATAATATATACAATATAAAATCTATTATAACTTTAGATTTATATTTTACTAATATTTACATTAAATATTTCTAAATTTGTTTTATACATGTGGGTGTATTTCCTGGGTGTTTTATGTGCCCTTCAGGTATGCATGCTCACAGCAGTTAGAAGGCACCAGATATCTCAGAACTGAAATTATAGATGGTTGAGACCTACCATGATGGTGTTGGGAATTGGATTCCGGGTCTGCTGGGAGAATAGCCAGTATTCTTAACTATTGAGCCATCTTTTCAGCCCTCTTATATTTATATTTGAGTATATATTTGAATCTGTTTTTAGTTTTAAAAATAAATTCATTTTCAATGGATTTCATGGGAAATCTCTAACTTCTGGTGGAACTTTACAATATATATTAATATCCATCATTAGCTTTTGTCGATAAACTGTTTTATCATCATCTATAAACATCTTAACAGATCTCACTTGTAGGAATTATTAAAAATATCCTTTTATCTAATGGATCCATCAACTTTATATGAAACATGCATTGTAACACTTCCAGTTTAAAAAGGCTTGGTCTCAAATGACAGAAATACTTCTGTATCTCAAGGAAACAAGGAAGTTTATTTAGCCGTGAAAACACTGAAATTCTAAATATGATTTTGATGAAGACCATACATGCCCAAAGAATGAATGATGGAACACAAATTAGACCACTCAGTACACACATAAGGAGCCCGCTGTATATGCTTCAGGAAGGTCTTTAGAACCCAAACCGAACATGATACTGTCCCTGCGTTAGAAACTTAAGAGTCTACAGAAGCCACATCAAGTGTCAGTAGAGAAAGTGACAAAAGCTGTGTCTAACACTTGGGCCGTCAACAATGCCACAGCTGAAGGGAATTTGTTACATTTATAGATACTGATTTAGTTAATAAGGTCAAACCCAGTAGTCTGTATTTCTCGCAGGCTTCTGAGAGAAGCTGTTGTTGTTCTGAAGACCCTACAATAAAGAGCAAAGGTTTCATGCATTTAGCTTCTTTGATGAGAGCATATTAGGAAAGCTATTGGTAGGATGTAAAAACTGCACAGGTCACTGGACAAAGAATTCGTGAGCATGGTATGGTGGTTCACACCTGTAACCCCAACACATGGGAGACCAAGGCACAAGGGTGGTTCCTTGAAAGGTCCAGGCCAGTCTGAACTACACAGTAAGTTCTAGCTAGCCTGAGCTATAGAGTGAGACCATTTCTCAAAAGAAAAAAATGAAAAAAAAAATGAAGGGAAGATAAAGTAAGGGAGGAGAAAAAGAGTTCTGAAGAACCAGAAAGATTTGAAAAGTTTAAAAATAAAGATGTCAAATAACAAAAGTATATTGTGTCACACAGTGACCTCAAGATAGTGCAAGTTCAAAGTAAAGAATGTATGAGGTAGTTAGAAGTGGCCAGAAATATAACCTGGCATTACCTTATGACTGTCATGTATCACGGAGAATATACTTATAAGAAGTTCAGCAAGCCCAGTAACATTTTCATTTTCCTGATATTAGATAAAGAACACGAATATCTTAGAAAGCCGATTCAGATATTACAAGGGGTGCACTTGAAGTCCATGGAATCAGGTGAAGGGATTTGACGTGTCGTTCAAGGGACGGCTGGTGCCATCCATGCACAGGCAGCTCTGTGGGCTAAGGCAGAAAGTCCTGCAGCTCATTCAGTGCAGCCCCATGTGAACAGACACAGGACAGAGCACTTAAGTCTGTTCTCCCAGGCTTCTGTGGTGGAGAGCTGTGACTGAGGGTGGCTTCCTGCTTACAGCTTATGGTTCTTGGAACCCTTGCATAAAGCACAGTGGACTAGAAATGAAGTGAGCCATTTGGCCCTTGCTTAAGAGTCCTCTTTTGACCCTGAAGTGGCACTGTTCCCTTGACACTGCCTCTAAGGGTGACCTCGCAGGGCATTTGTTGAAGATGAGAGGACATGGTGTGCTCTACGTCACTGAAGTGTTTCTCAGAGCAGAACCGGCCACTGTGCTGGAGCCACATCTTTGACTCTTATACGAGACAACACTCAAAGTAAACCAACTGAGACGGGCTAGAACTTAGTGGGTTGTGTTACTGATCACATATATGTATTACTTTTCATGCTCCAACTGCTCTGTTTTTACTTTTAACATCTGAAGGATTTGGGCACTGAAGCAGTTATAAAGGATCCCAAACACCAGGAAAACTAAATTTAACAGCTAATCAGAAGATGGAGGCCTGGGGAAATGATAATAAACTCATATTTTGAAGGACATTTGTGGCTCCTAAGGATGTCCTGCTGGAGATATTTAGGAGGTGTTGAGACAAACAAGTGTGGACTCATGAGTCAGGGAATGCATAGGGAGGGACAGTGAGTAAGAGGAGGAGGCCAAGGGTGACAGCTTGTGACAATACTCCAGCCTTAGTGTCAAGTGCTGGCGTTACGATGCCACAGCTAACAAAAAGACAATTTTGAGATAAAGATTGCAAACTTTCGGAAAAGCTTCAATGCCACCATAAAGACACTGTTCCAAGGGGAAATGGTCTTTTGGAGTTCATGGAATAAAAGAAAGGAAATGGTAAAAATATTTCCTCAAGACTGACAAGACAGACAGAAATGGCAAGTGAAGCCAAAGCATATCTTCTGGCAGTCCTTCAAAGAAAGGCAGAGAGAAGAAGACAGTCCACAAGCATCATCATGTCAGGTCCCAGGGTCAGTAGCACAGTGATTTCCTAAAACAAGGAGCATCTGCAAATCATATTAGCTAAACACAGAGTTAGAAATACGAAAGGAGAGCGTAAGTGATCCCAGTGTGGGTGCAGGAGAGAGGAAGCCCCGAGTGTGTGGAGACCTGAGAGAAGGATGCTGTTGACACATTCGTGGTCATGTCATGACCATGTCAAGTGCACTATTCTCAGTCCTGTAGTAATGGTGAAGCCTTCCTCTGGTCTGAGTTGACGTTGATAGTGTGTGATATGCAGAACATATCCACCCATGGCTTTTCTCCACCAGAATGCGGAGCCTGAAGACTACTCCTAATGAGATCAGCTAAACCTGTCTCCCTGAACTAGCTGCATATCGTAAGCCCCGACTCTCTGCCTGTGTATCATAACTCTGCCTCCTTGTTCAGAGTGTGCAATAACTCCATCTCTGTGGGTCCATGAAGGGATGGCTTGGTTTCTGGTGTGGCACAAGCCTCGTACCCGACCCCAATGTGGCAACGGCAGGTGTTCAGCCATGCCCCCAGACCCCAGGATCCTGACATGCCATTGACCTGGACCTTGCAGTCACGTAGGGCAAGGCAGCCCCTTCCAAAGAGGTGTCACCTAACACAGGTAGAGGGTGTGACTACAGGCTTCAGCCTCAAGAGATTTCCGTATTAATGAGAATATTAATGAGATACCTAAAGGCCAGAGGGTGTAGCTAATTACATATTCTTTTCCCAGACCCTCCCTCTCATCCTTCCCTATTTAAGTCAGGTTCCCCCTGATTTAAGTGGGGGTGCATTCAGACCATCTATCATCCACCATGTCAATAAAGCTCTTGAAACCCCAGACTTCCTTGTGTCATTGGACCTGCCATTGTGGAAAGCTTCTCTGAGTTTTTCATGGGGGATCACATCTTTAAACAAGCAGCCTTTTAGTCAAGCAAGTATAACAAGTGAGCACTTCCTGCAGGGAGCCGTCAGGGCCTCTCTCTCTCTCTTTCCCCCTCATCTCTCTCAGTGCACTGGCCAGTTGTGCACCCGTGTGCTTCTCACCTCTGTTCTGCTGCTGCCCCTAGCAGCGTCTAGAAGCCCCAGAATGGTGGCCCGTCGGTCCCTGGCCACCCCTTGCTGTAGGGATCCCTACTCGAGTACCCTGCCCGCCCTGTGGAACCTCGGACTGAGTGGGAACTCCCCAAGCCAGGCGAGTCCCTGGCAGCTTCTCACACTGCAGTGCCCACCTGGTGTCCTGCACGGAACCTACTCAGTCAAACTTCCCGAGCGCTTCTGCTTCTCTCCAGAGGCGCATCTGCCTCACCCATCCGCCGAGGCACCCGTGAAGGACAGAAGACACTCGAGACCCACAACACAACAGAGAACCATGCCCGCGCGCTCATGTGCAGGCCATCATCCCCCCCCATCTCTCTGTTCAAATATATATAACAAATACACTGAGCTCGTAGGGCCTTCCAGTTTCTTCAGGAGAGTGTCCAGACTACCTGATCCCAACTTCCTGGACATTCATCTGTCCATTACATCTTTATTCTCTCAATGTCCTCAATGTCCCAGTCAGGGTTAACTCTGTAGAAGTGTTGGATGTGGTATCACAATGTAGCAAAAAAAAAAAAAAATCCATATAGAACTTATATACTTACATTCACACTTTACTCCAAACAACTGCGAAATTATTATTACATGCATTCTAATGATAGGAAGATTGAGACATGGATATAGTATCAGAGCATACAAAGTTAGGAAAATAAGAACTGGTAGATCTATATATCAAACTTTGCTTTGTATCCATTCAAAACCTGTAATTTTCCATTCATCTTTGCTACAGCCTATCCGCGTTGAGCTGGGAGACTTGTGGGTATTGAAGAAGCAAGAGAATATCCTAGAGAAGATTATGAAGACTCTGAACTGGGTGGTATAATTGTAACTATAATAAAAACAATGCTAGCTTCAGAGAAATAGGCAGTTGCATCCTTTCTCTCAGGAGCAGGCTTTTGTTCAGTCGGATACAGCTAGCCATAAAAACACTGAAGGCTTCCTGAAAGTGAAGAAAACCTTCCTATCTGATCTTAAGAGCCAGAGCTGTCCACAACTTTGGACTACTTCCACTTAGAATTAACACCTACCATGTGACTTGACTGACTCAACTCTTATTGGAACTGAGTCAGCAAAAGAGACTTAGCCAATCTCCTCAAGGGTTTAAGTAGAGAGTCAGAGCTCAGGGTTGGGGTTGGGAGATGCTTCAGTCAGATTCCAGTGTCTGCACTTCCTGATTGAGTAACAAACATCTCTCCTCCACTCTCAGTTTCCACATCAAAAAAAGGAATCATAAAATATCCCTCCCTAAGAGCTAAGGTGAAGATTAAATAATATGAAACAGATGGCATATCCTTGTAGCAAGCACTTCACAAATGCTCCACTACAATAAATAATGTTAATAATCGTGCTGGTGAGGTAAGCAAGACAGAGTTGGCGGAGAAGAGGTGGACGCATTCAAAAACTGTAAGACAGCTGAACATCTAGATATTTTGGTACTTGTGAGCCAAGGCCTGTTTTTTGGTTTGCTAAGGGTTTTCTCCAGCCAAGGGTTAATATGTAGAAAAAAGCTGGTTCTCTCAAACCAAGGGAACATAGACTAGAAGAATGAAGGCAGTTACAACTGTTTATTGACAACTGCTCTCTGCGTTCACTGCAGTTGTTTATTATGTCAGGTAGTAAGTGGCTGTCATGGCCAGGTAGTTCATTTTTATCCTTTCTAGACTATTGAGATTAATTTGCCTTTTTCAAACTTTTTGTTACTAATGATTTAGAGTCACTAGCCTGCTTATATAATTAAAAAGTTGGTGTTGGGAATGGCATTGTGGACATCCCCCTGCTTCCAAGGACCTGCCTTGGTTCTGTGGCTAAATGTAGCTACGTGCTGAAATCCATCCCCTTCATTTTTAAGAGCCTGGAAAATAATGAAGATTTAAAATATATTTAGCAAATGATATACTCTGTTCCAGGAAAATTGTGATGAAGAAACCAGATTCTTGATAGTACGGTAGTTGCTCCATCCCTTATGAAAGCAACAGGCAGCTTGGACCAGCAGGCTCACTCATGCTTGCTCTCTGTGACATGATCTGGAAATCATGTATACAAATAACAGCCTATGATATCTTCCCATATCCCATTTCCCTATGTCCTGATCCTGTGCCACACTTAAACCCATAAAAACTAAGAGAGGCATTTATAATTTTATTTTTCTAAAACAAGTCGTTTCAATACAACTTTACTACCCAAATGGATCTTTTAACTAAAAATCAGAATGTATGAACAAATGACTCTGGTAACCATAGCCTTATCATCAGAGTCTCCATATTTACACATATTAAATATGAATTCATGAGCCAAAGTCAACCAATGTGTTGTTTTGAAGTTTCTAATCTCAGGATTTTATTTGAGGATGAGGCCCGCCCATGTATTCCACTATCCAAGGGCAAATCCAGAGATCCAAAGGCTGGGCCCCACCCATCTGTGATCCCTGTGGGGGTGGGAGCCAGACAAACACCAGCTCTTAGCAGCCCTGACTTGCAGCACACTGATCAGGGGTTTAGAACCCAATGTGCACTCTTTACTCTTTTCCCATCCCCTTTCCCAACAATCCCCAAATCAATGTTCATTTTTGAAGGATGTTTTGAGTTTCTAAAAGAGATTAGTCTCAGACACAAAGGAAAAGCAAACAAGGTCTTTAGTCGAGTCATGCTCAGCTCATGTGGCTCGTCCCCAGACTTCTGACCAAAGGGCACGGAGATTAATAAGTAATGCTAAAGTCAGAGATAAGTTAGACATCTCCTGAATTTGCAAGCCAAAATCCACAGTTACGCCATAAAACAAACCTGAAAATAATTATTTTAGTATCAAGTTCCTCTAAACCAGATTATTGGCTATTTTTAACTTTTAATTACTATTCAACTATGATAAATAATGCAATGTGAGCTATAATTAAAAATAAATTCCATTTACTGCATTTAAGTGAACATTTTCTACATAATCTTTGCCACATGCTAATAATAATAATAATTACTATCAAAAAACTTGCTTTTGCAAAATAAATTTGAGAGAGTCTAAAGTGGCGAGAATGGTTTTATCTGTTATATTAATACATAAAAGTTAAAAGTGGAAAAGCTATGGACAGTCACAAACATCACAACTCTGAGATGGGAACACCTGGGCAGAGAGTATAAAACCACATGGCTCATAAACTTTTGCATTACTTAAGAGTTCTGGTCTCCTAAGAGATCCTGAAGGTGATTAAAATATATTTCAATGTGGTCCTGTGGTAACTGTTGATTAGCAGAGGATTCCTGGCATCAGGCTGCTGTTGTTGTTTGTGTGGGTAATAAATTCCCTGGTAGACCTAAGTTCTTATCATTAATCACTTGGCGTATGAATGTGGCGAGCTGAGAGCAGTATTAGGTAAAAATAAGGGAAAAGCATCACTTTTGCTAAATGTCAATTGTTAGGTAAATTAGTATTTATAAAACTTTGAATTATTTTTACTTAGTAAGATATTTATTAAAAGGTTTTGTTTGTTTATCGACGACAGAGTGGTGGATTAGCTCAGGTGGCCTCAATATCAGTATCCAGCCTAGGCTGGCCTCAAACTTGATCCTTGTACCTCATCCTCCTGAGAGCACTATGTTACAGTCATATGTCATCACACGTGGGCCTATATCTCAATCTGTATAAAATCCAAACTCTGGAGTTAGGCCTAAGTAGTGTATTCCTATTTAATGCATACATAATCTTAGACAAATTACCAAAAAGGCCCCTTCAGATTCTAATAAAATCGGTTTAATTGTGTTTACAAGTGATAGAAGACTATACCATTGAAAGATCTGTTGAAGGTTCATATGGGAGCGCTCTCATGAAAGAGTAAGCAAAGTGGCGGACACAGAACACAACTTCCCTCAAGAATAGTTTGAGGCCTTTAATGTGGTTCAAGGGCGAGAGGAGCTTGCCATGAAGCTGGGGGACTGCTTTGGATTCCAGGGACCTACATTGTGGAATGAGAGAAAACAATCCCCCCTCCCCAAGCTGTCCTCTGGCCTCTATATATTGCAGAAATAAGTAAGTAAACATTTTACACTGAATTTTAAAAACATAGCTTTTATTCAGCTAAGTTTAGACACAGAGATTTGATTATCAAAGTCAAGTTAAGTGTGGTGAGAAGGTCTTACTAGATACCTCAAATTCTCCATGATGAAATTCTACATAGTGATCTACCTACAAATATTCACATTGCTGGGACGGAGCAAAAGTATCACATAGCTGTAAGAAATGTATTATGTTTCTGATAAAATAAACACGTGTGTGGAGCGCAAGTCGCCTGCCTGAGTTCCCTGTGGACACTCGTCACGCTCATTTTAGAAGCTGCATGGAAAGGAAGCTGGTGCTTTGTGATTATATTTAGAAAATCACTCAGCCATGGGAAAGGATGCAGGAGCTGTAATATCCACACTTACAACTCAGGAGGATGCACCTATGTTTCCACATCGAATTCAAATTTACTGCAGCAAAGCAAAAATTAAAGCCCAAAGGCATTTGCTTACATTCTGCTACTTAGTTTAATTGCTATCATAATCCGAGCAGAATTGTCAATGGCATCTTATAACTCCATGCACATATTAAGTTAAAACACTTTGTATTATCACTTTTAAAAATGAAATTTTTACGTAGCCTCCATCAAAACCACAAAGAAAATATTCTCCACAAAGATAACAGTTTAAATACTATTACAAGAGAAGTTTAATAAACTCTAGAACTTCAAGCTTGTGCTTTGGACCATTAGTGTTAGCTGGGTCTCCTGTGCTGGTGGAACTGGATAGTGCAGGAAGCAAGGCTTCCATTTCAGAGCTGGGATGGGTACTGGCTGCTATCTCCACGTGCCCACAGGGAAGACACTGGCTGTTATTCCTATCCTCTTTAGCTAGAATGCACATAGTTTACCAGGGGCCAGACTGTCCATGGAAAACACAAAGCCCTGGCTCAATGGGGCACAACATTTACAGAAATGATCAGCACTCCAGTGAATTTATTAACATTTAACAGGGTTAAGAGTGGTTGGCAGAGACACATATTCAGGCATGTTTGCCAGGACAGAACCACCTACCAAGTGACTGAGTGGGTAGGTGGCATTTAGCTTTTAGAAAGTTAGCTCTGTCTCATTGTATTCACGTGAAAAGTGGTAATGGTACCCAGTAGCTCCTGGTGTAGTTGTGATGATAAAATAAGCTTATGTACCATTGCCCGAGGGATAAGCAGTTAACATTCATTGCTAATATGCATAAGGAAACATTTCTTTCCAGCCAAGAAAGCAATCTCTTCCTTTTAGGTTGCTTCAGAACTGCTGTCATTTGCTTCAATCTAGACAAGATTTTTCAAAATCTAAATATGTAGAGTTGTGTTTTCCACGTAGTATGAAGCTGCAGGATGAAAATATGTTTCCTGTGCCAACGCTGAACACCCAAATTTCTACTGCAGAGAAGTAAATGCAGACCATACAGGACTGAGGGGTGGACAGAGTTAAGTCTGAGAAAAGGAAATATAGATGGAGAGGCTTGACTGGTGGAGCATACTACCTAGCTTCTTCGCTTCTTCCTTAGCCCTGCCCCCACGCCATCAATCATCAGGGATGCACCCTCATTTCAACAGTGATATCAGCACTGGCCCTTCACCACCATCTCACATATCCTATTACCATGGTGCTCTGCTGCAGAGCCACAGCAACGAGTACCAAGGCATCTTCTCTTGGAAGTACTCATGCATCTTGTTTGGAGACTGATCATGTCTTAGCATGTTTGGTGCCCAAACCAAGTGCGACTTAGACTTCTGAAGTCTGCTGCCTACATCAAAGCCTGTATTCTGATTGTTATGTTACCGAAAGCAGATGTCACAGCTGTTTCTGCATGTCCTATGGACAATCTGGCCTCCCCTGAGTTACAGGAAGAAACTGTGTGACCAGGAGCATTATCACTATTTTAATCAACTTCCTGGGAGGACAAGAGGGAAAGTCTACAACATTGTTTCTGATTTCAAAAGTTTATAAACATTCAGAGATGCGGGAAAGTAGGATAGTGGAAGCCAAAATAAATACAAAAAGGAAAAGGACAAGTTTGTAAAAAGCATATTAAAAATTTAAAGTTTAGAAGTCTTTAATTACATAAACATATAATAAATAAAAGCCCTGATTATTCAAATGAAAGTTTCAAAGTCTTTTTTTGTATGGCTCATTTTGTAGAGTTTATACTGATAAAAATTACCATAAGAAAAACTTTATTTTCATTCCATGTAAACCAGTCAGACGAGGTCTTGGTTTTGGAGGACCTATGAAGGGAAGGAATCCAGATCACACTTTTTAATGAACGCTGTGGAAGGCAGTAAGAATGATCACGGGCTCAACACGTGAGGTCTGAATGGGTCAGATCAGAAGGCATGGAGCTGCATCCTAATATTTGCAGACTACGAAAGGGTCCAAAAGCTACATGCCTGGTTGTCTGTTCAAAAGGGTCAGAGTTAGTCAATAACAGCCCTAAGTTAAAAATAGAATTCTCATCCTTCTGCCTGCTCCTTTTCCTGAAGAACTTCACTTAAAAATAGAGCTCTGTGGATTTACCCCTCTCATAACTTGGTACGTCATCCCATGCGCTGACACGTCGACTTCTCTGTCAACACCTTCTTACTAGGTTTATTAGTAGAACCGGCAGAAAGTATATTAATTAGACTCTATGGTTAACATAAATTATGACCATTTCAGACAAGTTAATGCTATTCTTCTCTTTTGAGTTGGCAAATTCAAATACATAAACAAAATCGTAATAGAAGAGGTTGGAAACACTGATAAAGCAGTATTGTCATTGTACATAGCACTGGTAAGAAGGGAAATTTCTAAATCTTTAAAATTTAGAAACATAATTCTTATTAGGGATAGAAACAAAGGCTTGAAGAGTGTGTGTGTGTGTGTGTGTGTGTGTGTGTGTGTGTGTTTGTGTTTGCCCATTTCCTTAGCAAGTAAAAGTGAATTCATTTACCCAAACTCATACTCAGTATGTTGAGGACATATCTACCAGACCTGAGCGCTTTAGGCGTGAAAGTTTGGTAGTTTGTGCCTTCAAATGAGAGTCTAGTCATTAAATAAATAATATTCTTTCATCAGAATAGACTCCAGAAAACTCTAAATCCACCTTGTCATTCACATACTGAAGCCATCCATTATTGAATTATATGTGGTCTCTAAACATTTTCAATTAGGTGCCTACAGAATAATCCTGGTCACTAAAATGTTTTTGATCATTTTGGTCAAGTGCAGATATTGTTTGTGTAGATGATATAATATGTACATAGATGGGTAAGTATGGTAAAAGTAGACTTCTAAAGGTTGAATATGAAACTGAATAACCTTTGCATATAAATGGCCAGCTAACCAGATACATACGGTGCTTATAAGCAGAATATGACTAATGGTAAGCTCCTTTGTCAAAGACATTTGAACATATCAATATTTCTAAGTGTCCTTGGGACTTGCTAGTTCTGTTGTACATGATTAAGATGTCATCGCCTTTTGCTCAGGCTGGGTTAGAAGAGTTGGTCCTGGCTGTAGAAGTATGAGCTGCATCTCATGATGACATTCTGAGTGGCAGCTTTACCTCTAGGTTCTAGGTGGAAATGTTCATAAGGTCCAAGTCTAATCTTTGAATGTTATTTTAGATACAGCTAGAAACGTGACCTGCAAAGCTAAGCACACATAACTGCAATGCCTCCAAAATGCTGGACAAACAAACAAGGTCCTCCAGTCGACCATGCCAGGTCATGGAATTATCTCTCTTTCAGCAGCCTATGACCAAACGGCATAAAGACTAAGTTGTGTCAGCTCATAATTTAAATATTGGTGTTTTTAAATACATGTTCACTTCCTTTGAATTTAAGTGAGAATATTATTTTATTGGAAAAACTGAACACCTTAGACTCGGTCATTATAATAACATTTTTTTCCATTTTTCTATGAGTCATCTTGTTTAGTTTTGGATACAAATTATTCATTTGCAGGATTAGTGATCTAAAGAATAAAATGCAAACTTGAACTTTTCCTGAAGGTCTTCTACTCCAGTCCAGTTTTACCTCATTTCTTTTTTTGCCCTCTCTCATTCTTACAGATAGTTTCAGTACCCACAAGTGAATCTGCTACTTCAAACAATCCAGTTGACAGGATAGAACAAGAAGCTTGGCAGAAAACTGACATCATAATATCTTGTAGTTGGCAATACTAACAGTATAGTAAGTCAGCACTAGATAAAGTAATCCACCCAGTAGGCCAACACCTGATACAGAGTAATCCACACAGTAGGCCAGCACTAGATGGAAAGTAATCCACACAGTAGGCCAGCACTAGATGCAGAGTAATCCACCCAGTAGGCCAACACCTGATACAGAGTAATCCACACTGTAGGCCAGTACTAGATTGAAAGTAATCCACACAGTAGGCCAGCACTAGATGCAGAGTAATCCAAGTACACAACAAGCCAGGTAGCAGAATGAGGCTAGCAAGCTTGAAACCTCAGCTTGGAAGAAATAAGAACTTACAGATTCCAGGCCTTCAGAGATCAAAGGCAGAGAGGCTGCGCAGACAAGGGGAGGGCCAGGGTGCAGCAGCAAGGCTTTGGGAATGGTCAAAGGCCAAGGAGTCAGGAATCGGGAGATGCACTTTAGCACCGGGTTAGTAAAGGGACAAGGAAACAGATGTGAGGCCCAAGCAACAAAGCAATTCCATGTGCAGCGATCCTCTGTTGCAGCCAGGAAGTTCCTCACATGTTTCCTACTGGACCCTTTCCCAGGACTTAGCCAGTGTGACCCCGTGCAAAGCAGCAGGCAGATAAGAGTGATTAGTGAACAAAATAAAGTGACAAGTGTGAACCAGGGGTATATTCCTGACTCTGAAAACCATGACTCTTGGTAACCTGGACATTACCATGAAGCACCATGTTTCTGGAGATCTTGTCCTTGTCCTTATTAACATCCCCTTTGAATCCCGCTCCTTCTTTAACAATCTCAATGAGCCATTTCCTGAATTTCCGTAGCAGTTATTTTATCCTCTAACTCTTAAATGCAACTCAGCACAGCATTAGTTTGTGTGTATGTTTTGGCATTTTCATGTGTCCCTTTCCTGGGTTTCCATTGTCCAGAGATAAGAACTCATGTTATACATGTGAGCAATAAATGATTCTTAAATGTTCCTGGAGTCCCAGAATAACAGGAATTTTTAGTTAAACCAAAAATGCACAAAATAGTATGTCTGTAATTAGCATATAATTATATGATATCACATAATTTATCTTAGAATATTAAGTTGAATTCATTGGTAGAGTTCAAAGTAATGTTGAATAAGAAAGGCTTCTGAAAAAACTCAGTAGGAACAGATCTCTTCCCTTATGTAAGATCTGAAGATTCAGAATAAGAAATATTGGACAGTAGTCACAACATTGATTATTGTGTATCCATAGATGAAGTATCATAGTATTCATTTATTAATTTATTAGCAAATTCTATAAATACCTACAATATTCCTATTCTTGAATGCCTAGCAAACCCTGTGGAACATGTTAGATGAAGAGCGAGATACAAGTAAATACAAATACAAATGTGAGTAAAATATCATCCCTTTCTTAAAGACCCCCAGAGAATACAAAACAATTCAGCCATACCTAATGAAGTTCAGAGAAGATGTCCGGCCATCTTAGCAAGAACACATGTACAACAGTTGACAATTTGTGAAGAAGACATATTCAGGGGAGGAAGCAGGTTCACTATAACAAATGCTTCTTCTGGAACTGACCCAGTTCCAGGAAATCTGACCCACTTCCACAAGAAAACATCAATCCTTTTATTGTTGCAGTAGTGGGAACTGAACTCTGGTCCCTGTGAGTTACAGTCTCAGCCTAACAATAATCTTTTCATGATGGTGGAGTGCCTGTGAGGCGACTGTGTTCCATGAGATCTAATGTCATGAAGATTTTATCACCTCAGCATTGCCAAGCTCCCAGCAGAAGAGCCACAGTATGCATGAAGGAAAATCAGTAAGGACAGGCAAGTACAGAGGAAACCACCTGGGGTGTGAGGCTGGGCCAGGAGGAGGGACTGAAAAAAGGACAAAGGAGAAGCTGGAAGATGGTGGAGGGACAAAGCATACATTGAACTAGGGACATGTATTGTATTAAAAATCATCTTGGAGATATTGATAAGCCATGGCAAATTTTTAAAGAGCAAATTGGTAGACTCAGCCAGTCTCCCTAGGGAAAAGTGATTATTTAATAATTTAAGTAATTGCTTAATTTCAGACTGTTACTAAGAAAATATGTGAATCCAATATTAGTGTTTATTCTGCTCTCAAAGTTAGCTACTTTAGTTTTCAGAATCATTTAACTTGCAGGCTCTTTGAGAATTATTTAAAGGATCTGTTATTAAGAAGACGATGACACTGCCCCAGTTAAAAGCACTAGTGACCTGCCATATTTTCAAATTACACTATCTCCTAGTTAACACTTACAGATGTGTTTTAACTTTTAAAGCATTGTCTATTAAGCTCATCTTCCTTGTTTTCTAAGATAGTGGCTCACGAATAGAATTCACCTGTTGCGTCTCACCTGGTCAAGATGTACAACTGCAGGGCGCTGAAGAACCCAAGAATCACTTACGTCATTATTCAAATTATTCATGTTCTCGGCTCATGAATCTTTGAACTTGCCTTTTTGACATTGAAACAATGGAAAATAACTCTGATCTGCTGGCCACTGGTTGAAGGTTCATTCTAATTTCTCCATGAAGAATACACCACAAATGACCAATAGTTCAGGCATGTTCCAAACAAAATAGCATGATTCCAAAAATAATAGTTAATGTTTCTTCAGTAAAAGATAAAAAGACTGCTATGATTTAGGCTTTTAGAGGAGTAGTGGAACTGCCCTTTAAAAAAAAAACATGTTGATATAACATACTTCAATGTGTACAATAAACAAACATAAAGGTTTTGTCTCCAGCTAAAATCAATGCACAGCAAAATTTCATGGACTAGAATACTCTGTTGGAGTAAAGTCTTCTAAATGAATACAGGAAGAATGTTATTAAAAAAGAACAAAGATTAGGAAATATACTTTAGCACATAATCCTGCATTGGGGAACGGATCAGTCTCTTCTGATCTAATAGGATTTTTCCATTCTTAACTGGGTTAATCTTAGACACAAAGAAAATAAATCATCGGTGCTTTATTAAAGTCCATGGCGATACTCAAAGGAAATTAATTCCTGTTGCTAAACGCAGTTTGTAAAAACAAATTGAAGTCAACTAAATGAGAGTTCTAGATTTATTACTCCGGCAGAATGTCAATGGTTTCTGAAACGAAAAGGGGTTTTTCATTCTGTCCCACACAGATTCTAGCATAGAAATGGCTAACTCGCAGTAGGGCTGCATGATCTGGGCGGTGGAATGACAAAGGCGGGTGTCATCATAATGGAAAAGCGACAGAGCCACTGTTGTAAAGAGGCCGGCACTTTAACACAGGAAGCAGGCTGCTTCGCTAAGAAAAGGAAAGGTGATTTCAGTAATACTGTGTTGTTCCTTAAATATGAAATGAAAAGAAACTGGTTCCTGGTGAAAGGTGATTAAAACTCTTATCAAACACGTGATTACACTGGAATGAAAAAGATCATCATTTAAAATAAATATCATAGCAGCCTTCGGCCTGTAGGGAGTACATATCAAAGACAGACACACAGATTGAACACAACTGAGACTTGCAGAAGAATATGTTTCTACAACTGAGGCCACTGTATTTCTCCAACACAGTCTCAGTGCACTGTGCTGAGAAGGCAGTCAGTGCTCTGCCTGCTCTGGGCCAGCAAGTCTTTAGGACTTCCTTCCAACTGATTAAACTATGTGGAAATAGTCTGGTCTTTGGTTAATCAGAGAAGTTTAATGAAAGAACATGGATTTCAACATCTGGTGGAAAGTTCACAAAACAGGTATAATCTGTAAGCTTCCATGGACAGATGAAAACAAGGAAGAGGGAGAGGAGAAAGGGAAAGACGAATGGTAAGCAACATAAAAATAAGGCACTTGTATTAAGTAGAGTTCTTAAAGTAGAAGCATTTTGTAATTTGTACAGCTAGGGGGAAAGAAACAAAGATTAAATGACTCAAAGTTCAAACCAGGACTGTTCTTCTTCGCCTTAGTTTACCTACATATATTCTGATCCACTGGCAAATGCTGTTAGCTTTATGTTCAGAATATATTGCAAACCTCTTGTTCCACCTCAAATCCTGTGGTTGAAACTATCATGTCTTTTACCCAGACACACGCAAAGGCCTCTTTTCCTAATTCCAGGATCTTCTGGAACCTGCATTTACTTGCAGTTGATCTCCCCACAAGCAAAAACTGTATCAATGGTGTAGCACATGCCAAGTAGTACAGAAATTGTTACAAGGTACTAGACCCTAAAGGGTCTGGTTCCACAATCTAGTCCTCAGATTCTCTGCCTTTGTTGATCCCTGATTAGTTGTTTTCTGCTGATTCTCAGAACAAAATATTCCAGCTAAGAGTTGTTTCATGCAGGGCAGACCTGGCCACATACTTTTAAATTACATGTCCTCTCTCAGTAGGGGAATTTACTACTTAATTGAATTATATAAAATTATATCATTTTTATATATGGGGATCATAGTTGTTTATCTGATTACAGAACAAAAATAGCAGCATTACAAAGTCATGTTAGAATTTATCTTTTAGGCAATAAGAACATGTGTTTGCTCTCTGAACACTTAGAATTCCAGAAGCAGCTGATGGCTACAGATGAACACATTCGATAAGTAAAGAGGAAACTGATATCAGTATCTTTACATTCTTTTCTAACACATATAAGACAGCACTACTTTCAAAAACAAATATACATACCCATGATATATGAAAATTAACATATATATATGATATTGTCAAAATAATGGAGATTTTAATAGACATCAACTAAATACTAGCAATATGCCAAAGTGTTGAGCTCTATTTTATCCCATTGAAAGGATATTTTATATTACTTTACTTTGTGTATATTTTGTCTGCATGTTAGTATGAGCAGTACACGTGGGTATCCATGACCTTGGAGTCCAGACAGAGGACTGAGATCTGCTGGAGCTAGAACTCAAAAGAATGGATTCCAGTATGCGTGCTAGTGACCAAAGCCTGGTCCTCTGTAAGGGCAGTGCATGCCTCAAATGCTGGCCATCTCTACAGCCCATTTATCTCATTGAAATAATGTGTGTGTGTGTGTGTGTGTGTGTGTGTGTGTGTGTGTGTGTTTTCACGGAGAGTATGAATCATGAAAAAGGGCAAAAGGGCATAAGTACTAATTTAAAAAAAATATTCACACACTAAACACAAGTAGCATCCAACTGGTAAAATTCATAGCAATCACCAGTTGAAATAGAACACATAAATAAATAATTTGAATTATAAAAGATAAGTAAATAGACACTAAACTCACCACACACACACACACACACACACACACTCCTAAGGAAAGGGCTCTTGAGTGCAAAAGACTAGAGGCAACAGAGATAACAGGAAGTGGGAATATATCATACACTGGCTGATGACGTCAGCATATTTGACTGAGTTTATTTCTCACCTCTGATGAACTAGATTTGCCATGTGACACCTTCTTAATCAAGAATGAAAGTGAATCTGACTGCCTGAAATATGCCACATTTATGATTATTTGCAGTTAGTAGGGTAAGGAGGTGTAATGGACTTAGAGCTATGACTTCGTGCTTGTTAAAACATCATGAGACCAGGTGATGGCACTGCTTCTAGATAAGGAGGAATGACCACAGTGCTCAGTTTGAAGAGAGGCATCAAAAATTAATGGCACTGTAACAAAAACTCAAGATGTCAGGAAGATTTACTGACGAAAAAAATGGTCTCTTATATAAACACACAATTTCTGCAAGATGAAGACTAGTATTAGGAAAACCCTTAAATATGTTAAAACTAAACAGTGATTTAATATGGAAGATATTTATTTCTTCATAAATCTTAGCACATTTTAATTCTGCATGGGGAAAATAGGGAGACTAAGCAGAAATCTCTGCCCTAGCTCCACAATTCCAATTATTATTCTTTTGGAAGAAAGATTGTACACTCAGATGCCAAGATAGCCCTGACAGTCAGTGAGCAGTATAAAGATAAACTAAGACACTCCCACGCCAAGTGCTGCCTGCTCTTAATGGGAGAGCTCCACTGTCATGAGGAAATGTAGCTAGTAATGTTTCGCATTTGAAAACTTTGACATCAGAACACTGGTCTTCCATTGAAACTTTCTGATTTTTAAAACATAGTAAATGTTTAAATTAAAACAAAGCATAGAAATACCCAAAATCGGTCATATAAAAAAAAACATAAGGAATTTGAATATTATGCTCAACTTAGTTGGTACTGTTTGTGCTGAGGGGGAGGGGAGCTTTTGTTGAGTAACATATCACACTACAATTATATTGTGAGAATATCTATTAATATTTTACATCTGTATTAGATTTTGCACTACATTATAGTTTAGCATTTCGAAGATCTTATCAAAGAATGTTGGCTTTAATTTTATACCAAATCTTCCCATTTACATCTCATCATACCAATTTTTAAGTAACATTAATTTTTCAAATATGTTTAGAGTAATTATTCTGTGAGTTATTATTCTTCTTTGCTTGTTGGAAACAGGGTCTCCCTAGACTGTAGCCTGGCCTGGCCTCGATGTCACTAATCTTTTGCCTTAGCCTCCCAAGTGTTGGGATGGTAGGTGTGTGCTGCCACAATCGATTTCTCCTGAGTAGTTCTCATGAGTATACAATAGATGCAACTTCTTTGGTAACTGAACAAGTAACATAAAGATGACTCTCATTTTCTAAAAATAAAGTCTGATCGGTAATTCAATATGTACCAAAAATCACATTTAAATTAAACAAAATTCCTTCAGAAATTATATCAATTCACTCCAAGGATATACAAGATTATTTTCAACTGCTACTAGAGAAGTTATAAAAATGTGCTTCGAAAGAACTATTATTTAATTTGGTGTGAAACTATCATGAAATAACCTCATAAATTACTGGTAAATAGATCCTTCTAGGGTGGATTTTATGGGCTAATTTCACAAGAATATTAAAACTTGCTAAATAGTTTTACCATATAGCCAAATATACCACATTAGCCATTTCTTTAAAAAGTCCCAATAATTCCTAGTCTAGGTACACTCCTGTCAGTGGACCAAGTTGTTCTAGACAGTGGACTATGGAAGGGATGACACGTGACTGGAGACCAATGAACATTGCGTTCACTTCATGAGCATTCTGCCTCACCAATCCCTGATACTGGAGACAGTATGATACTCTCTTATAAAAGGGCAAAGGGAAAGACCCCGAGACATGCTGGCAATAGAGCAAGCAAGCAATCCAAGGAACTGGCCAACTATCACCCAAGAGCCACTGTGGTGTTTATGACATAGTCAAACGTTCACATAATCGCAGAATTCACTGGAAGAGTGGAGCCAATCTAGGCTAAAATCACCCTAAGCCTTTCCTGGCCATCTCTGTCTCTACCATTCTGTGAGGCAATAAATTAAGACTTGACATTTTGGTGCAATTTGTTGTGCAGCAATAGATGATTAATACAAACATCTCTTGCAATGTTTCTCTCTAACATCTTACCATCACTAAACATCAATGGGTAAGCTTTGATTAAAGCTTACAGTTAAAAGTAAAACACACTTTGGACATTTCTTAAAGATGTGAATGAATATTAAGTGTCATATTTACTATATCATTTTAAGCAAAAGATTATATATATATATAAAACACACACACATACTGAGAGAGATAAACACTTCAAAGCAAAAGAAATAGTTAGAATTGTCAGTAAATCATCCACGCCACTTCCTGAATGTAGGGAATAGTTTTCGGGAAACCTACTCTTCATTAATCTGTAGAATCTTCGTAGATAAATCTAATTTGCAATCCTAACTTGCTAGCTTTTCAATACAAACTAAGGACGACTTGCATAGCTTGGGTCATTACATACATAATAAATTTCTGTATTCACCATGATGATCACTTTTCACATCTATACTAATGTCTGACCACGTCAAATTCTGATATACACATGCCAGTGGCTTCATGAGCAGTAGCGATTGCAATTTACAATATTTGCTTCTTGGTACTGTCAAAATCACTAACATATTTAGTGACACTATATAAGCATATCATTCTAAAAAATTGAGAGTCAAGGTACTTTTCCATTACATCAAAGAAAAGAGCCACTGATACACAGATTCTTCTTGACTTAGGCGTCTGTCCTGATAAACTTGTAGCAGCAGAGTATCACTTAAATAAGTGTCTTACTAGCCAACACGAGACCTTAGCCCAGCCCACCTTAAACATGCTCAGAGCAGCTGGCATTGGCCCCACACAGGGCAAAGTCACGTGACATGGGGCTAGTTATCATAAAGCTCCGGCTGTCTCAGACAACTTGTTGACTCTAATGCAAAAGCACTGGAGGCACAGTACACAGAGGGCTGCTTATTCACTGTCGTGATGAGTGACTGGTGGCTGTGGCTTCACTGCCACTGAACGGCATTACAACGTGGTGTTAAGCCCAAGACTGAGCACAGTTCAGAATCTCAAGTGACTTTTTCTCTAAGCAAGCATTGCTTCTCTTTAATGATTTATCCTTTATTATCATGGAAAACTAATTCCCCCTTCCTTTCTATTATTATTCTCTTAATTTCACTAACTCATACTTTAACAATGAAAGCTGGCTATAAAGAATTTGCTTCCTCAGAGTACCATGCACATACTGAGCCTGATACCGTGTGTGGTTTACTAAGGAGTGGAGCGCTGCTCCTCGGGACAGGTGGTAACCGCTCCTCTGAAGGCATCAGGAAAATATTGAAAAGGAAGCATGTCAGCTACAGGACTATGTCTAACCAAAAAGAAGTCTGGGTTTGGGGTTGATGATAAAACTTAGATTTATAGTTACTTAGAAAATCTTTAAATTATAAAAAGGTAAAGTAATACACTAGCAACTACTCATATATCTCAATTTAAAAAACTATACTTTTTTAATTTTGTAGAATTCCTAAAACAACAAATTTTATTTTTTTAAATCATAATATAATTAATATATATATTGTTTTTCTCTTAAACATATTTAGTGATGTTATATAAACATAGCACTTTGTTCCCAATATACCCTTTTTGTTTTCTTTCAAAGTCGTGGTCTCTTTTTTTCACTAATTGTTGTTATAGACAGACAGACAGACAGACAGACAGACAGACAGATAGACAAACATTCTTACATGCATAAATACATTCTGTTCAGATATTCAGTCTGCACGTTACTTGAAGTTATGTTTTAAATTTTGAATGCTTAAAAAAAATAAAAACTACCTGAATCTGATTCTCAGACTCCCACTGTATTCTTGTCCTTACTGCTGGAGGTTAAGCATGAGTTTCTTTACATTTTAATTTCATCTGCAGGATTATTTTTTTTTTATCAGAAAATGAAAACTGAAATACCAGGGAGACAGCCTTTTATTCACACAGTGAAAGTTACTAAAAGCCTACAAACACAGAGTGTTGGCAAAGGCGAAGGTAAAGGGGAATGCATGTAACGCTTACACTTTACAGAGTAGCATAGGGTAGTGCAATATCTGTAGAGAACAATTCTGAGTACAAATGAGGATCCTCTTACTCTGTGGCTTAGAAACGATCACCCAGGTATCTGAGCATGAGCAAGTGTAAGTGTGGGAGCTGTTAAAGGGTCATGCTAATAAATGCAATAGTTAACATTTTTACAGAATCACTTGCATTATTCTAAGTCTTTCATACTAAACAGTTATCCTACTCTATACAATGCCCCTTTCCCAGGAAGCCTTCTCTACTTAGTACTTGAGCAAATCAAGGCACAGGGTTTGTGCCTTGCCAAAGATGCCTAACTGGTAGTTGGACAGTCCCAAACACAAGCAATGTGGTTCAAAGGTGGAAGTCCATCAGGGCAGGAAGAACACACTGTCGTAGCATGCTCACATAGAGCAGAAAAGCAGAAATATGAAGCAGACCACGAAAGACCCACATAAAATGAACTGAATGTATTTGAATACATGGAATAGCACCGAATAAAATTTTAAAAAGTAAAAGTAAGGTATTAAAGTGGCCTTGATTGACTGATTTCTTGCAGCTAAAATAGTTAAACCAATCCTAGGCTGTATTAACAAAGATATAGAATCAAGATCAAGGCAAGAGATCTCTGTGTGGAGATGGATGATATGTAATACGGAGTGTCAACGCTGTGAGCTCAGACTAATCAGCTAGACTAGAATTTGGAGTGAGCACTGGCAGAGGCAAGGGTTTGCAGCTGTGGTGAGCATGCGTGATCTCGAATAAGAGAATGAACCTGCTCTATGTGAAAGGAAGATACTGTGCAGGCATGTCCTCCACGATACAGTGCGCTAATGTCCTCCGGAGCTTCCTAGCCAATGTGGAGGTACACACTCCTGAAAGAGCTTACCTTTTTGACTTAGGACAACTACTGTCATATTAAATATAAGCAAGTAGGCCTTTCTCACATGGGGCTAGAAAGATGGCTTAGCTATAAAGAAGCTTAGTTGCTCTCATAGACAACCAGAGTTTGGCTGCCAGAACCCATATGGTGCAGATCACAATAGTCTATAACACCAGCTCTGGGAAATTCAGCACGCTCCTGGCCTTTAGAGGTACCTGCATTCACACACACACACACACTAATAAAATAAATCTATCTACCAACTCATCCCTATCTATTTCTTTTATCTGTCTATATCCATATATGGAGATATCACACAAATAGTATGATGGCTCCACTTAGCTTTATTATACTAGATACAGCTCTCAAGTACATAGATGGCTACCAACACCAAATTAAAATCATAACTTCTTATTAAAGAATATGTAAAAGTTGAAAATCTGATTACCTTTACTTAACTAAAAAAAGATTATTAAATAATAAAAAATGAAATTGAACACTATTGTCCTCATTAGAAGTGTAATATCAAAGCACTAGTCTCTAGTACTGAAGAAGACCATCATCAGGAAACGTACACCACTAAAGAATGTACACCCTAGCAATAATTATAAAAGGAAAATCTACCTTAGGGATATCCCAGTACAAAAACTGAGTTGTATGAAGTAATTGCTCCGAGTTGTCCTCCCAAAGTGATGAATAAGGGACCACGGTGCTGATGCCATGCCCTGAGACCACAGCCTTTACAGAGAAGAATTACTTCCTATTAAAGGGCAGTTTTCTTTTAATTCTCTATTGCAAAAAGACAGATCTGATGAGGACTAATGTTTGAAATATCAAGGTTAATGTAGCACTGACACACAGGGCTAAAAGCTAGTTTTCATGGAAACTTAATGAACTAACAAGTGTGGCCTATATTAAATGTTAATTACTCTTAATCTAACTGCTGAAAAAGCTTTAGGTTTAGGTGTGGCAACTCCATTTGAAAACTTGTTGGCATTCTGGTGTAGACCTTGCTATGATTTCTTTCCAACATTGGACACACCTTGCTCAAAAGGCAAATGACTCATGAGGCCATAATCCAAGATGTGATATTCAGCATTTAACTTGCTAATGATAGCCAAGATGTAGCCAGCCACGGCTCCTGCTATGAGAACAACAGTGGCCCAAGAATTAGACACTAGCTGGGCTTGATGAGAAGAGCAAAGGGAGTGTGAAAGGAATGTCAATCGAGGTAATGAGGAGAAAGACCACAGAGGGATCGAGGAGCATGTGCAAATGTCAATAAGATTTCTCAATGTTTGTATCATTTAAACAAAATAAGCCAAGCATAGAAGGTGAAAATGACCAGGTGACAGGAAGCAAAGGCAGAGATGTACAAAGCGACTCTACAAACCCATACTAAACTGCTAATGAGCCAACAAATGACACACACTATCCATCGCCAAGCAGCTTAGTCTTCTGCAGGAAGTTAGACATATTGGTTTGCCAAGGTCAAAAGCATATTTATGCAAGTTTTAACAAAATAGTCTAGTTTTGCCGAGAATATGTATTTTATACACTCTGACTTGCAACAGAAGATTGCTATTTTACATTTGCTGAAAGTGGTCATTTTGATGTGAACTTATCTCAGCCTGTATTTCTATGCCCTACTGACACAAATTTAAAACACCTTTTCTCTCTAAGAGTTCACATGCGGTAATGAGCAAGAAGCCCTGGTAGTTTGAACAATGAGATCATGTTGTTTTAGAGTGGTATGATACCCAGGTTTCACTCTTCCTTTTAAAAGTTCAACTTTCCTTTGATAGGGAAAGAAGATTTAATGCCACCCAGTTTCACAGTCTAACACAGACAAGACCTTGTGCACACTGAGGTTTGAGAATGCAATGACTTCCACATATAAATGATCACACAGAACTCCAGTAAGAGGAAAGCATACGACAGGAGAGAATCTGAACATAAAGCTCAAAATTTAAGAACTCCGATTAGCTTTATTTCTTTACACTCTCCCTCAGATGGAAACATGTCTAAGGTCAACCGTGTGTGTGTGTGTGTGTGTGGTGTGTGTGTTTAAACATAAAGAAATGGAGCTGAGGAGATGGCCTGTGGACCTGAATTCAAATCCCTAACCCCATGTAAAGCCAAGGAAGACTGTGAGTGCCTGTAACCTCAGTGTTGGTATGGTGGAAACAGAGATCCTATGAGCGCACTGGCATCAAGCCTAGCCAAAAAAGAAGACTTCAGATGTAATGAAAATCCCTGTCCCCAAATACACAGGGAAAAGTGACACAAGAAGACACCTTATGTCCTTCCTTGTCCTTACATGAGGATGTGGTTCTATATGTACATGCATGCATACACATGGTATGCATATATGTATACATATGTGATATACACATACACAGAAGACAAAACATTTATTGTATTAGGAACAATAAAGTATTCATTTCTTTAAGCTGTTATACACACATTGTACTTCTGATTATAAAACTAAAGGAAGTACATTGTCTGGTCAATGTTAAAGACTTACATTAGTCTTTACATGAGCATGATAAGAAAGGATAGTATGAATTTGGGCTGAATATTAAAACTCCATGTCTGACTTCAGTCTTTATGGTAACAGTAACAAATCAGTTATTTCATAAAATCTCACTCAAATCCTATTTCTCTTATAACATTGATGTTATATGAAAAACATTAAAAATAAACAGTTTAATTAAGATTAGTTACTTCTTTCATAAATATTTATCCAGTGCTTATCCTTACCCAGGTATTGTGGTAGGAATGGTTATATAGTAGTGTGGAAAACCACCTCAGTCCATGCTCCTATAAACTGTGTATAACTAAATTGCTATAGCATGCTGAGTACTGTAGAAGATAAGGAAAAAGACCCTAGAAAACATGGTGTTTTGAAGAGGATATAGGATGTAGTAGACACAGTAGGAAGGCTCTGTGTAAGGAACATTGCACAATTCATAGAGGACAGGAGGGGAATGCATTACAAAGAGCCAGTGCTTAGGCAAGGGTACTGCAGTAACAAAGATAGGAAACTTTAGGAAACCAAGGTAAGAACAGTATGACCTTAACCTTGCCCTGGAGGAAGTGGATGCAAACCAGTCAGGACAAGTGGAGCTTACCATGTTCAATCTTATCAGAGATACTGGCATGTTAAATTGAATTTAAAGCATGGTAAGAAGCTATGTAGTATTCAACAGTAGAACATTATTTGGCCATTATTAAAAAGAAAAGTATGGAATTCACAGGTAAATAGATGGAGTGGGAAAGAATCATTCTAAATGAGGTAACCAGACCTAGAATATTTTCTCTCATTTGTAGATTAGCTTTGAATTTCCAAATACTCCATGGCCATGGCAGGGGTTGGGAAAGCTTTCCAAGGAGGGGAGATAGAACACAGTGTCATAAAGAGTTAAGAGAAATAATAAGTAGGAAGAGTTGATTGGGTTGGGATAGGAAGGGCAGAGAAGAGAAAGGAAAATAGCAAGGGATAAATAGCACAAAAGACCTTGCCAGAAAATCCAATGGAACCCTACGACTGTAGAAACTATCATACAGAGGTGGGGAGGGGAAAGAAGGGGAGGAAGAGGGAAAGGGGGGGTCAAAGACAGACACTACTCAAAGTAAAGGGCTGGAAAACAATTTTCAAAGCAAATGGTCCCAAGAAACAAACTGGAGTAGCCATTCTAATTTTGAATAAAATTGACTTCCAACCAAAAGTTATCAAAAAAGATAAGGAAGGACACTTCATACTCCTCAAAGGAAAAATCTACCAAGATGAACTCTCAATTCTAAACATCTATGCACCAAATGCAAGGGCACCCACATTCATAAAAGAAATTTTACTAAAACTCAAAGCACACATTGCACCTCACACAATAATAGTGGGGGATTTCAACACCCACTCCCAGCAATGGACAGATCATGGAAACAGAAACTAAACAGAGACACAGTAGAATTAATGGAAGTTATGAACCAAATGAATTTAATGGATATCTATAGAACATTTCATCCTAAAACAAAAGAATATACCTTTTTCTCAGCATCTCATGGTACCTACTCCAAAACAGACCATGTAATTGGCCACAAAGCAGGCCTCAACATATACAAAAATATGGGAATAATCCCTTGCATCCTATCAGAGCACCATGGACTAAGACTGGTCTTCAATAATAACAAAAGCAATAGAAAGCCCACATACACAGGGAAACTGAACAACGTTCTACTCAATGATGACTTGGTCAAGGAAGAAATAAAGAAAGAAATTAAAGACTTTTTAGAATTTAATGAAAATGAAGGCTTGTCATGCCAAACCTTATGGACCCAATGAAAGCAGTGCTAAGGGGAAAACTCATAGCTCTAAGTGTCTACAAAAAGAAATTGAAAAGAGCATGCACTAGCAACTTAACAATACACCTGAAAGCTCTAAACAAAAAAGAAGCAAATATTCCCAAGAGGAGTAGATGGCAGGAAATAATAAAAACAGGGCTGAAATCAACCAAGTAGAAACAAAAAGAACTATACAAACAATCAACAAAACCAAGACCTGGTTCTTTGAGAAAATCAACAAGATAGATAAACCCTTAGCCAGACTAACCAGAGGGCACAGAGACAGTATCCTAATTAGTAAAATTAGAACTGAAAAGGGAGACATAACAACAGAAACTGAGGAAATTAAAAAATTCATCAGATCCTACTACAAAAGCTTATACTCACCAAAACTGGAAAATATGGATGAAATGGACAATTTTCTAGACAGATACCAGGTACCAAAGTTAAATCAGGAGCAGATAAACCATCTAAACAGTCCCATAACCCCTAAAGAAATAGCAGCAGTCATTAAAAGTCTACCACCAAAAAAAGCCCAGGACCAGATGGTTTTAGTGCAGAATTCTATCAGACCTTCAAGGAAGACGTAGACCAATTCTCTTCAAACTATTCCACAAAATAGAAACAGAAGGAACACTATCCAATTCATTATTTGAAGCCACAATCACGCTCATACCTAAACCTCACAAAGACTCAACAAAGAAAAAGAACTTCAGACCAATCTCCCTTATGAATAGCGATGCAAGAATAGTCAATAAAATTCCCGAAAACCGAATCCCAGAACACATCAAAACAATCATCCATCACGATCAAGTGATGCATCAGGAAAGCAGGGATGGTTCAATATTCAAAAATCCATCAATGTAATCCACTATGTAAACAAACAAAGAAAAAAGCCACATGATCATCTCACTAGATGCTGAGAAAGCATTTGACAAAATTCAAAATCCCTTCATGTTAAAAGTCTTGGAAAGATCAAGAATTCAAGGACCATACCTAAATATAATAAAAGCAATATTCAGTAAACCAGTAACCAACATCAAACTAAATGGAGAGAAACTTGAAGCAATCCCACTAAGATCAGGACTAGACAAGGCTGCCCACTCTCTCCCTACCTATTCAATATAGTACTGGAAGTCCTAGCCAGAGCAATTAGACAACAAAAGGAATTCAAAGGAATACAAATAGGAAAGGAAGAAGTCAAAATATCACTATTTGCAGATGATATGATAGTATACTTAAGTGACCCCAAAACTTCCACCAGATAACTCCTAAACCTGATAAACAACTTCAGCAAAGTGGCTGGTTATAAAATCAACTCAAACAAATAAATAGCCTTCCTTTACTTGAAAGATAAACAGGCTGAGAAAGAAATTAGGGAAATGACACCCTTCACAATAGTCACAAATAATGTAATATACCTTGGTGTGATTCTAACCAAGCAAGTGAAAGATCTGTATGACAAGAACTTCAAGTCTCTGAAGAAAGAAATCGAAGAAGATCTCAGAATATGGAAAGATCTCCCATTCTCATAGATCGGCAGGATTAATATAGTAAAAATGGTCATCTTGCCAAAAGCAATCTACAGATTCAATGCAATCCCCAGTAAAATACCAACTAAATTCTTCACAGAGCTAGAAAGAGAAATTCTCAAATTCATTTGGAATAACAAAAAAACCCAGGATAGCAAAAACTATTCTCACCAATAAAAGAACTTCTAGAGGAATCACCATCCCTGACCTCAAGCTGTACTACAGAGCAATAAAGATAAAAACTGCATGGTATTGGTACAGCGACAGACAGGAAGTTCAGTGGAATATAATTAAGACCCAGAAATGAACCGACACACCTATGGTCACTTGATCTTTGACAAAGGAGCTAAAACCATCCAGTGGAACAAGGACAGCATTTTCAACAAATGGTGCTAGTTCAACTGGAGGACAACATGTAAAAGAATGCAAATCGATCCATTCTTATCTCCTTCTACAAAGCTCAAGTCCAAGTGGATAAAGGACCTTCACATAAAACCAGACACACTGAAACTAATAGAAGAGAAATGGTGGGGAAGACCCTCGAACAACCTGGGCACAAGGGAAAAGTTTCTGAACAGAACACCAATGGCTTATGCTCTAAAATCAAGAATTGACAAATGGGACTTCATAAAATTGCAAAGTTTCTGTAAGGCAAAGGACATTGTCAATAGGACAAAACAGCAACCAACAGATTGGGAAAAGATCTTTACCAATCCCACATCCGATAGAGGACTAATATCCAATATATACAAAGAATTCAAGAAATTAGACTCCAGACAACCAAATAACCCTATTAAAAAATGGGGTACCGAGCTAAACAAAGAATTCTCAAATGAGGAAATTCGAATGGCCGGGAAACACCTAAAGAAATGTTCAGCATCCTTAGTCATCAGGGAAAACAACCCTGAGATTCCACCTCACACCAGTCAGAATGGCTAAGATCAAAAACTCAGGTGATAGTAGGTGTGGAGATAGAGGAACACTCCTCCATTGTTTGTGGGATTGGAAGATGGTGCAACCACTCTGGAAATCAGACTGGTGGTTCCTCAGAAAATTGGACATAGGACCTGAGGACCCAGCTATACCAATCCTGGGCATATACCCAGAAAATGCTCTATGAATTTGAGAAATTCTTAGGTAAATGGATGGAACTAGAAAATATCATCCAGAGTGAGGTAACCCAATCACAAAAGAACACACATGGTATTCATTCACTGATAATTGGATATTAGCCCAGAAGCTTGCAATACCCAAGATTCAACTCACAGACTACATGAAGCTCATGGAGAAGGAAGACCAAGTGTGGGTGCTTCAGTCCTTCTTAGAAGGAATAACAAAATACTCATGGGAGCAAATATGGAGACAAAGTATGGGACAGAAACTGAAGGAGGAGGCATCTGGATACTATTCCACCTGACTATTGCACCATCCCATGTGCAGTCATCAAAGGTAGACGATGGTGTGGATGTCAGGAAGTGCATCTGACAGGAGCCTGATATAGCTGTCTCCTTAGAGGTCTGCCAGAGTCTGACATATTCAGAGGTGGATGCTCACAGCTAACCAATGAACTGATCAAGGGGTTCGTAATGGAGGAGTCAGAGAGAAGGAGCTGAAAGGGTTTGCGGCCCCATGAGGAGAGCAACAATACCAACCAACCAGAGCTCCCAGGGTCTAAACCACCAGCCTGGGAGCACATAGGGAGGGGCCCATGGCTACAGCTGTATATATAGGGGAGGATGGCCTTGTTGGGCATAGGTGGGAGAGGAAGTCCTTGGTCCCATGAAGGCTGGATGCTGAGTGTGGGGGAATTCCAGGGCAGGGAGGTGGGAGTAGGGTGGGTGGGGGCACATCCTCATGGAAGCAGGAAGAGGGGGGATGGCCTAGCGGGTTCCTTGTTGGGGGGAAATGGGGTAAGGGGATAACATCTGAAATGTAAATAAAACATCCAATAAAAAAATTAAATTAATAAAATAAAATAATGAAAAAAATCAAATGGAACCCTACTATGGTAGAAACTTTCATGCAGCAGGGAGAGGGGAAGGAAGGGGGAGAGGAGGGAGGATGGGGAAGAAGAAGAGAGAGGAGAGGGAGAGAGGAGAGAGAGGGAGAGAGGGAGAGGGAGAGGGAGAGAGGGAGAGAGGGAGAGAGGAGGAGGGAGGAGGAGGAGAGAGAGAGAGAGAGAGAGAGAGAGGAGAGAGAGAATGAGAATGAGAATAATGGAGTTGGTCTGCAATGAAGGGAACAATATCCCTACTAGATACTACAGTCATAGAAGATGAGAAAATCAAGCTGGTATTCACCTGGTGAACTGTTCTGCACTGGCTAGCTTTTGTAATGCTGGAAGGTGCCATATGTACCACCAGAGGGAAAAAGTAATCAAGCATTTCACCAGATATGAACCCTGTGAGCTAAAATAACGAATGGCCTAGCAACATACGGCCACTTGTGCATAGTGGCACAACTGTCATAGAAGTAACCAACCATTCTATCAGTGGATTCAAGTCACAAAATGAAACTCAAACCTATCACCAGTGTGGAGCCACAAACCTATAGCTAGACAAATCACAGGCCCCAGTGGAGAAGGTACTGCTACTTTTGGAAGTTAGTTTAGTACTGACTCTAATGGCTTATCATTTGATCCATAAATTCCACATCTTTCAACTTGGATCGGAGAATCTTCTGTTTGAGTAGATGATAATAGACCCAGAGATCCACAACCCTCTGAGGTGCGAGAAAAGACTACAGAATGTTCAGCCCTACAGGAGACATCTGCACTGCAACCCTTCTCCTCAAGTCATGAGAAACAGAAAGCAGAAAGTGTAAAAGCCAGGGGCACTTGGTGACTACAGGCAAAGAGTGTCTTATGGACACAACAGGACAGCTGTACATATGAACTCACAGACATTGTCATAGCATGTCCAAGACCTGTGCATGTTCAAGTCAGGCCAAATCCCAGCATTACAATAAGAATTAGTCATACCCTTTCACCCCCTGCTGAGGAGCTATTGGCAACTGATAGGCTGGGTATGCACAGAGAAAGTAATCAATAATGTCTAAGCTACTCTGTGAATGATGGCAACAATTACTGAGAGATGAGAAGGAGATATTGTGGGAATATGTGTTTCAAGAGAGTGTCAAACACAGGACATGTTATTGAGACAACTGTCATACATCCAAGAGGAGCTATCAGAGAGCAGGAACACATAGGCCAGAGCTCAAAGAGGGAATTGCAGTAAAGCTATAAATGTGCAAGTCATGAAGCATAGAAAACTAGTTGAAGCTTAAGGCTGTGGCTAATGATGAGATCACCTATGGAGAAAGTGTGGTGTAATATTTCTACAATTTTTGTTTGTAGAAACATTTCCTGAGGAGATTCTGATTCAGATAGGTTTTTGATGGCGACTTTGTAAATGCATTTGCTATTGAACTGTCAAAATGAGAACTTATCCCAGTAACCATTAGTTAATTCCTGGTATGGAAGACAAAAAAAAAAAAATAGGCAAGCCCAGTAGTGAGCTGAAAGTTGTAGCAGTTGATTGCTAAGCAGAAAACGAGTTGGCAAAGTTGAAGCTAGCTACCAACCTGGAGAGAATAATCTTTGCACTCCGTGACAGCTTCAAAGAGGAAAATAAAAAGTATCTGACAATTAGGTATTGCTAGTAAAGTTCTGGTTTGAGTCACCTGGAGCAAGTTCTTATAAAACAGAGCCAAAGAGCACAACTCTAGACAATGGCAGTGCATGTGCTTACAGTTGTTCAGTTTTGAGCCTTGACATTATGAGTGAAAGTAAGTACTGTCTGCTACAGCATTGCTTGTTCCTCCTAAGCAACTTACACTGCTCTACAAAACCTAGAGAGGGGGTCATGCGATGGGCATTGTCTGGGTTGCATTTATTGGGATCTGGGTCAATCCACTTCAAGGTTATTGTGCATCTGGAAGGAAGAGCGACTCCTCTTTCTCCTGTGTGTTGTATACAGAGAGCTTCAGGGCTCCAGGACTTACTAGCTTCTTAAGTCGTGAGACTAGGACATTATGAGGCAGAGTCATTTCAGTCGTCAACCTTACATTCTGTCACCAAATCCTTTCCAGCAGGCCACCAAACTATTGTTAACTGCCTCACGTGCCATCGTTCAGTGCCATTGTGAGTAAGGACTCAAGTGTCATCTCCTCTCCAAGCGTCCCACACTTCAGCCAGGCTTGCGTGGGAGCTGACACACAGACCCACTGCCTGAAAGATGGTTTACTGCTTCCCACAGATTCCGAATCTCAACAAAGACTTCCGCAGAGGGAAACTTTTAATTTGAAGGAGGTAGTCTATCATTAAGGTGCCCTTCCATCTCTGTGGAGAAGATCTACTAAGGATAGAGAAGATGATATCCATAATCCTGAATCACCACCATGCAGATTTCTATCTGCTTCACCTGTGAAATACCAACAGCAGCTTAATAAGTCTGCCTTAATCACCTGGGAGCATGCAAACTTCAAAAAAGACTGCCAAGAGATTGTAAATTGCTGCAGAAAGCTAATTTCTTGTTACATAATAGCTGAAAGAAGTCTTGAGCAAGTACATCCATGAGCTTCCCTTGTGAAAAGTCTGTACAGAAGCAATATTTTCTTCATCAAATGCAGCTAGAGGTAGTCCTTGCATAAGGGGACTATAAAGCAGAGGCAGCTAGACAGAGCAATTAACATAAATATGTGCAGTCAGACATAAAAAGTGCGGGGCCTAGAGGGCTGAGAGAAGGAGTCAACATTTTTGAGAAATCCTGTGATTATTACACATAACACCTCTGTGAGCCAAACCCAACACACAGGACTGGAATAAACTGATCAAAGCACCTTGCAACAGAAATGACCACAGGCAAAGCAGAACTGGTTACCAAGGAAATAAAGGAAATATTAATTAAAATGTTCAGCTGTTCCAAATGTCCCCAAAGTGAGTGGTGGAGGAGGATCTTGGAGGTGTGATGCTCAGGCCAGGCCTAGGCAGATGGAGAGAACAGGTCACCTTGAACACAAGGTTAATTTGCTCTACGGCTTGAGCTTGGGAACACAACGCAACTACCACACAAGGTCCACTTTTTAACCAAATGTTGAAATTTGCTGTTTGATGTGAAACAGACATCATCAGGCAGGATGTAAAAAAAAAAAAAAAAAAAAACAGTTATTATTGAGACATCTCCAAATGGCAGTTATTTGTGGTGATGAAGCATTTCATTGTCACAGGCACATGACTGACATCACCATCAGTACATCGTTATAACATTTCACTCAAAGCAATATTGTGATTGTGTATTAAAAACAAGAGGAGTCCTAAACCATTGAATGACCCAGCTAAAAATAAAAATATTCTTTTCTGACACAGGGTTTTTCTGTGTAGCCCTGTTTGTCCTGGAGCTCACAAAGATCCTCCTGCTTTTGCCTCCTGAGTACAGGGATTAAAGCCATGTGCCATCTCCACCTGGCTTTGAAAGTAACATCTTAAATGGAAGGATCTTCATGTTAAAATGATTTATCAGTTCTATGTTTCTCATCTTCTATGTCTTTTAAAAGACCAAAGACATTCATTTCCCAGACATGGTATGCTAACACAAGGAACCTCCAACTGGGCACAGATGCAACTCTACTGACCAAAACACCAGCACTCTTCAAATGTCTAAAGGGGAATTGGCAGAGTCTATAATGAAATCTGTAAAGATGTGCACAGTGGCAAAGCCAACTTAGAAATGATCTGAATGAGGCTGTGTTTACACCAGGAAACTGGGCAAGTTATTCATGTCCATTTGTGAAGCACATATAAAACTACTATCCCTGGTTTTCAACAGGATACTCAATAACATGTATTTCCTATCTCATACAAATAAAATGAGAGGGGGAGGGGAGAGAGGGAAGAGAGAGAGAAAGTAAGAGAGAGAGGAGAGAGAGCACATAGACAAATCATAAAGCTTTCTTGAGAGCAAGTTTCAGAAAGGGGTAAAACTGTTAAAATATTCTAGGTAAAAAAAAAAATATCAAATTTGACCTCAAGGACTATAAATAGCAGCCTGATAGAGAATACATCAATCTAAACGGTATTCCTTAGACCTGTGAGGAGTTTTCCTAAACACACAGACTTCCTTCTCTGTGCCTTAGTCCTTAGTGTAAAAGCTGGTCTACCATCTGTGGTGGTTTGAATAGGTATGGCCCCCATGGACAAATGTGTTTGAATGCTTGGCTCATTTGGAGTGGCACTACTACGAGGTTGGCCTTGTTGGAGGTGGTGTGTGACTGTTACTGTCACTGTGCAGGTGGGCTTTGAGGTCTCAATATGCTCAAGTAACACCCAGTGTGGCACATAATCCTCCTGCAGATCAAGATGTAGAGCTCTTGGCTACTCCAGCGCCATGCCGGCCTGCATGCTGCCATGCTTCCTGCCATGACGATATTGAACAAAATCTCTGAAGCTGTAAGTCAGCCCAAATGAAATGTTTTCCTTTATAAGAGTTGCCATGGTCATGGAGTCTCTTCATAGCAATGGAAAAATCTAACTAAAATACCTTTGAATATTAAAAAAAAAAAAAACTGTCAGCTATCAGTTTATGCTTCCCTCTACTTTCACTCCGCAGACTTGCTTTTCAACATCTGCATCCATAGCTTGGATAAATTCTAAACACTATAAAACCTTCACTCGCTCTCCATCTTTCACTGGGATCATCTGGCCTGAGTCTACCTCTCCTGCAGTCTTCAGTGGAAAAACACAAGATTAAGAGAGAGAAAAGATTTGTGTGTGATCAGGCAAACCTATTAAATGGTAGCAGAGTTAATGAGTATTCAACTCGGAGTATTAACAGCTTGATAATTAGAACCTTTAATCAAAAATGTCAACTTAGCAGGGACATAATTTCCAGCAACACTGGATACAAGTGAACTTCATTGTCCTTTTTTATCCTTTCCTTTTAATTTGATTAAATCAGAATAACAGCTAGTGTAAGCCTTCCTGGAACTCATCATTTAATTTTTGTCCAAAATTGCACAGGTAGGATCCAGCTGCTTCTGGCATATAGTAAGCACAAGACATACAGAATATTCCATCAATTAGCAGAAGATATCATACAATGATGCTTTTAACCATAATGGTCAGATGTTTTTATATATATAATACAGCTGAAAGTATTATCAAGCTGTGAATATGAGGTTGTATAATTGAAAGGATGGGCTTTTTCCTCAGAAAGCAGAGGCTACCAGAGCGCTTGAACACAGAGTAGTCACTGGTCAGGGTCAGACTGAATAGAAAGGAGTCTCTAAGATCAGCCAGTGTTGACTTCCTCATAAAGACAAGAGGCTAATGAGAAATGGGCAATTTGAGGTGACTCTATTTTCTTAACACATTAATGGTATCCTCAGGAGAAGGTGACACACTGAGGTGGTAGCTGTCATGAACCAACTGTTAGGTTAGCGTTTTTGTGGGATCAGGAAGCAGCACTGAGATGTGACTCCACAGTGAACCATCTGGTGATACTTCTCCAAGTGAGCCTTTCAAAGCTTAGAAGATAAAGCCTCAACGTGAAACTCAAGCTTTCCCAGCTTTCCTGGGAGACTGTGATTCTGCTTCCAAGCTTTCCCCAAGTGATCTCAGGAAAGAGGACGCTGCCAGTCACAGTGCTCCACTCTCGGGTGTATTAATATTCCCTGAGCTTTACAAATCCCAAAGAAATCACTGACGACGACTTGGGACTCAGGGGGCTTAAATATCATCTTAAAATAATTTACTCTAATTAAATTAAAATTTAAAATTAAATAAATGCTATTGACCCTTTGGGAAAATCAGAGATGAAATATAAACAATAACAACAACATAATGAAGAAGAAAATTGAAAATACAAAAGCCCAGAAGGAAATGGGGGAAAGGTTGCTCTTCCTGTGATGAGAAGAATCCATTCCCCAAATAAAAATAGCTTTAACTTACTCATTTACAGTAAAAAGCAATTAAACCTGAACTAATAAGATAAGTTGTGTTTTGCTCCTATAATAAATACTGTTTGTTCTTGTATGTTTTTGAATATTTTTGAGATTATAATGTATTTACATCATTACCCCTCTTTTCTGTCTCTTTAACCCCTCCCATGTACCTCCTTGGCCCTATTTAAATTCATGGCTTCTTTTGCTTTAACAGTTGTTACATATATGTGTGTGTTGTTACATACATAAATACAACTTCCTCAATCTGCTTCATAGTGCTTGTATGTATGTTTTTTTAGGTTGACCAGTTGGTTTTGGATAACCAATTAGTGTGCTCTTCCCTACAGAAGACCACTTCTCCCACTCTCTGCATGTCTTGGTTGCTAGTAATTCTCTGTCTGAAGCTGAAGCCTCAGGGGCTTGTTCTTTTCATTTTACATCTTTAGAACTTACGGTGCCCCTTGCTTCCCCGTGTTTCCTGTGTTTTCAAATCATACAGATGGTATGCTCTAAAATATAAATGATCAGTGGGTTTATCTGCAAGCCCCTTTTCCCTGTGTATCTTAAAACTACGTGTGGAGTGATGGCGTCGGGTGGATATCTGGGAATCCACTCTTGATAGGGAGCTGTAGAAGTGGCTCTGAGCTTTCAGCCAGCTGTGCTGGTGGGCAGTCCTATCACTTCCTTCTGCATGCAAGAGAGATGAAGCAAACAAAAGCCGCAGTCCATACACTGCTGAGTCTGTGACCTTATTTCCTCAACCTCTTTCCCACGCTAGTCTCCACTTAGCAGCTGAAGTAGGCTTATCCTAGGGAAAGAGTTACTCACAGGTAGACGCTCAAAGGTTTCTCCTTTCATGTGTTCCAGTCTATCGACAGGATGAGACTTAACAAACAAATATGGGCAGTCTTTACCCTCAAGGAAACTATAACCCACTAGCTGGGAAATGAACTAAGTATGTAGCAAGAAAGGCAACTCGGAACCCTCCGCAGTGGTTTCCACATGCCCTCTGTATGCTCCCGCTCCGGGACTCCTTTAGATCACTGAGTCCTTGAGGACGCCATCACAATTAGGCTGGAGTTAGTTTGTGTAATCTCATAAGCAACTGATAGAACAACTGTGAACACTGAGGTAACTTGTGGTTAGTCTGTTTGTTTACTCTCACATGGGACTTAGAAATGATGGGGAATATGGAGGTCATTTTAAAAAGCAAGACTTTTCTTGCTGACCTTTAAAAAACTGATTAAATGATGCTGCTCAGAAGGGGATTCTAATGAATATGTGGGATTATATGCTTGGTATCTCTCTGGGGGAGTCATGAATTTATTTTTTTATGAGAAACAAAAACAAAAACAGAGCTCCAAGTGCTTATTTTAGCCTTTTAATTCCATGTTAAACTAAGTAGTAAACAATCTTTTCTTAAGTTGTTTCCTCCCTCACGGCCGCCACTGACGCAAGCACCGCAGACACTAGCCAGGACGGAGGTCTCCAAGGGTTACGCAGCTGCATTAGACGCAACTTGGCAGCCGCTTGTAAACTCCAAAATGAGTAAATCAAATATCAGCAGTCATTGTGGAGCTGAATTGCTTCCTCTCTCCCAGTTCTCACAAAACCGTTTGCACCCAGCTTCCCCTCTCCAAACAGCAGCAAGCTCTGGCGGAAGTCTATTCTCTCTACTTTGCTTCTGTTTAGCACAATTGCTTATATTATTTTTCTCAAGCCTATTAATAACTTAGAAAAACAGAGGTACTCATGGCAAAATGTAAACAACAGCACAAGCATCTTCCTGTGCTGTTTCGCCATAAGTTCTGAACTATGAATTCTGTCTTTAACTCAGGAATATGAATTCGATAGTAAATTTACAAAGAGTAGTCCCACTGAAAACATACACAGAATACATTTTCCACAATTAAACAACTGGAGTTTTGCTTTGTAATATCATTGTACTTCTTCCTGAATTTTATCATTAGGACTTATATAATAAAGAACACATAAAGGTGATTTTTAATTATTATTTTATAGAAAGTTAAATATTACAACAAGTAAAAGTTGTACTGATCAAGACTTTGTGGGTCATTTTAAGGTTCGTTTTACATTTCCATGAAGGCCATATTTTTAAGTTATTTTTCCCTTTCCTCCAATCCCTCTCATTTCCTCTCCGTGTTTTCTTCTTCACTTATGGCCTCTTTTTTTTTATCAATCATTCTTACAAACATACATGGATATATTTTTATGGGTCCTTAGTACATGATTTTAGTAGAATGGATTTTAAGTAGCATTTAAAAATACTTACCTTATATCTTTGTCCTATTCCTTCCTGAAACTAATAACAAAGAGTTTTTGAGATTGTTATAAGACATTAATATTTTAAAAAATTAATATATCTCTGTATAATAAATGACTTAATTTTTAATAGATATTAACTCACTACAACAATAAAAGGCTAAAAATTGGAAAAAAAAATCTGTGATCCTACTCACACCTTTCAGAAAAGAGGATTCTAAATCTTCCCTGTGACATAGTGTAGTGGGGGACATTTGGCCTTTTTAGATCAGTTAGCATATTTCTGAGAGAAGTGCTTGTCAGACACAAATCCATATCTGTGGGGCCCAAACTCATCCAAGAATGCCTGGGAGGACTTTACATCTTTTGTTACTTTCCCCTCAATAGATTCTGCTCAGAACTGGAGACTACTCTCACCACGTCCAAGGCTACACCACACATCTCCTCCCTCAGCAACTCTAAACCAGTGGACCACCAACGAATCCTTGTGAAGTAAACAGAACATAACCCAGGTTAAGGAAATCCCTTTGCATCACCAGTCCTACCAGACACACCCCATACCTCTGCCTTTACTAATATCTGCATTTTAACTATAGATTCTACTTGATGAAAACACCTCTGCTGTCAATATAGCTTAACCATTTTATCAAAATCCTTTGACACCCCTCCTCATCCAGGGTAAAATAGATAAGTCCATTTTAATTACTTCTACCATGTGCCCTGAAGAGCATACGCTACTTTAGAGAGTTCATCTACTCACTTTCCCACCGTCCTTACAAGCTGGAGGATCTCAATTATGTCCTGTGTATTTTGCTCTGTGGTTCCTAGCATATCAATACACTGCAAAACATGTTAAATAGTAGGATAATGGGAACAGTGAATAACTGTCGTGTAAGGTAAATCTAATATGTTCTTACATAGATAGTTCACAAAAGGCATTTACCTTTATGTTACCTATACAGCAGATGGGCCTTTCTGCCCTGATTCAAACTCACACAGAATGGAGTAGGATTTGTTTGCTCTTGCCTAATGTTTTTATATTCTCATGAGTCTTTTGATCCTGAATCGTGAGAAAGATTTCAAAAGAGCAATTCCAAGTCCTTAGAGTCAAAGATTTCCGAAGGGTTGTCTCCTTATATGACAGAGGACATTTTGGTCTGAGTCTTGTGAGTATCTGGTGGGCTTGAATATAGTAAGCACCCAAGTCAGAATGATAATCGTTGGCTAGTCTGAGTTCCTACAGTTAGTCTCTCAGATTGCTATATCCCTGAACCTTTCTCTACAGAAGGAAAACTCTATGCTATTGGTACCTATACACCAGGACTTATGTAATAGCTAGAGCTATTTGCTGCCCTTCTAAAATCAGTATTTATTGATCACTTCCCTAGGCAAATGCAAAGTAGCAAAGAAACTCAACACTTCCTGTTTCATGCTTCCAAGGAATAAAGTTTTACTCCTTCAATGTACATATTTGAAATTTTAAAATACTTTCAGGTGGGCAGTAGATAGTTATGATGGTTATATGACATTAACTCAGTTATCATAAAGAACTTTTCAGCTACTCATGGGTTAAAAGACTTTCAGAAAGTGATATTAGATATAATAAATGAAGAACTTCATCAATCTAAATATGACATCAACATAACAGGGTTGCTAATGATGACTAGACACACTACAGTGTGTTGAAGTATTTAATCTCAGCCTAATTCTAACAAATGACTAATTCCTCACTTCTTTACTTCAATGGTCTATATTAATTATTTTAACATAATAGACATTTGCTAGTATTACATATATGTAATTAATATTCATCATGAATTTTTTGCTATAGAATTTTTATTGGTATAGAATATAGAAAATATTAAGAAAATGTCTTTTGTATGCTGCTCGGGTTGTTGTCTCATCTCATACTTTGACCACCAATAAAAATTGCTAAAGCAGCCTTAAGAACAAAATTTCTAGTACAATTATGTCCTCCAGCTACAGAAACATTGACATTTGCTATTTGATTCCCCTGCATCAGCATCTGCTTGGCCATAAAGAGCTGGTTAACGTAGCTGGGATGGCTACCTTTCCCCCAGGTCACCTTTCCTCCCCCTTCCTGGGCCTGTGTCTTAACCTCCTGTCTCTGTGGGCTTCCGAATGGGGCAGAGCCCACAGCAGAGGCTAGGAGAACAGCAGGGCCCTTCTGGAGGGTTCCACTCAGAAGTTAGAATGTGCTTTAACAGGAACAGACGTTACAGAGTACAGTTACGATCCACAATAGTCAGATGATGAGATAAGTGGGCCTGGGCTTGGCATGCTAGCTTTCTTTATCATTTTTTTCTGCTAAAACTAATTTTGGAATATGTACATTTAACATAAAGATGCATAATACAACTTTTTCATTAAAAGTATATCACAGCACTGCATTCAAGAATAAGGATAACCTCTTTTTTAAAGCTGTTGTTTTAATTTGTCCTTTTAAGAAATTTAAGAGTAGAAGAAGAACTGTGTTCCTGGGAAAATGATAGGCGAGTTTCAGATGTCAGAAGAAGACTCTGAAGGACACGCTGTACCCAGCTTTAACCACACTGCTTCTCTTAGTTTTTCACTAGTCAGTGTGAAAATTTACTATGTGCCAGAAAGGGTGTGTGTGTGTGTGTGTGTGTGTGTGAGCGAGCGCACGTGAACTTGAGCGTTAGAAACACAGCAACAAAACAGACAAGCCATGTTTGATCTGTTGGAGTTGAAGTTCGAGGAGATGGAAAGTAGTGCAGATGAAGAAGGGACACAGAATTCAATACAGGAACAGGAAAATCAGGTCTTACGAAATGTGACTAAGGTTAACAGCAATGTAACTTTGTGGGTCGGGCACTCAGAAGTAGCTATTCAAGTTGAGCATGAATGAAGGCTGTACCAGAGAAATAAGAGAGCACAGTAGGACCTCAGGCCTTTCTGGGACTTGGCACAGATAGAATGAGGTGAAAATGAGATCCCAAAGAGGCACCAGCTGACCCTGACGGGAATGGAAGCCATGGGCTCTTCTGATATGTGCAGAAGGAGGCCACAGAGAGTTCTGATAGGACAATGATTTCAGTCGATTTTGTCTTTATCGGGATCCCCTCTAGCTGCTGAGAAGACAGACAAAGGTCAACTGGATGGAACATGACAGAGCCAAGAAGATGAACTACTCACACATGAGGATCTGAGTGCAGATCTGCAGCACCTGCTCTAAGAACTGAAGACTGGTGCTGGGGAGTACCAGTCCCCCTCCCCCTCCCGCCCTTCCCTCCCTCTCTCACCTTCTCCCTCTCCCTCTCTCACACACACACTCTCTCTCCCTCCCTCTCCCCCCCTCACACACTCTCTCTCACACACACTCTCTTCCTCCCTCCCTCCCCTCACAAGAGGAAGAGGAGGAAGAGAGGAAGGGAGGGGAAAGGAGGAAAAACAGGAAGAGAGACATCAGAATAAAGTCACTTGGAGCAGTTTGGAGGCTATTCTAAGAGATGGGTTAGATGAATCTAAAGATTGGAAGGAACAGGCATGGCTAGACTACACTCTGTAAGGACAAAGAAAGTTCTTTTAATTCCCGAAGATGGTTAAACTCTTTAGTGTATACTTTTAAAGTACATGCTGCGCTCAGCCACCCTCTAATATTTATTTGCACTCTGCCTTGACTAGAAGGGCAAGACTGGGGTAAGCTACAACACTTCTTCCTTCTCACCGAAACCCCTAAGATCATTTGCATATGCTCTCATTTGCAGATGAAGTTTGGCACAAAACCTTCCTGGTTGTTGACATGTAACCTACAAATGTTTCAGTTTGGCAGCCACATTCACTCTTAGAACCAAAACATGGTGCCCGCACCAAGCTCCTCCCCTCTCCTGGCAGAACACGGAGTATATGTCCCTGGGAGACGACAAGCTCGGGCTCAGCCGGAGTGGCGGGCCTATGGGAAAGCCTGTTTTAGTTTTATGACTGTTGGTTTGGTCTTTTACCTTTTGGCATAGTATGTGATAAAGAAAGGAGTAGTCTCTTCCCTCCGGAGCTTAAAGTCCCACTAGGTAAACAACCAACTTAGCATAGAACTCTGCCTCGGTAGAGCAAATAACTCAGGGTAGATCAGCTTGTAAGATGGAATTATAGAATCCACCAGCAGAAGGGCTACGGGTTGAAAAATGTCACAAAAGAGAGTCAGGTCCTATCAATTAAAAGGAAGGCTTGCTGTGGGCATAATGCAGCAAGTGGCTGATGGTAAAAACCTGTAATTGTTCCAGGGAAATAGAAAGAAAATCCTGCCCCTGGATATTGTATCACAGAGTACTATAGAGATCAATGTAATTACACACACTAAGTGCCTTTCACAGTTTTCAACAACACTGTGTGCTTAAATAAATCTCTAGATTTTAAAAATATATGCCTATTGCAACTTTCAAATGTGTATATACATACCCAAACCCACTCCACATATTGGTACACACACACACACACACACACACACACACACACACACACACATGTACATACTTTAATAGACATGACTATTTGCACATATCCAATTTTTAAAGTTCAAACAATTCCACACAAGCAATTAAGACACAAACATGAAAAATACTCTGACTAGAAGGAAAATGAAAAAGACAAAGCATTAATAATGTCTGATTACAAGCAATAGGGAACAAGAAAGCCTTGTGGTCAGTCCAACAAGGGTTGGGGGCAAGCCTGACAGACTGACCTGATTAGGGAGGGAACGAGGGGCCACAGTTAAGGTGCTATCTCAGTTCTCACAGCTGACTAAAGACAGCATCTAAGTGTGGAGAAGTGGCTCTAGCTGTCCGAGAGGACACACAGTGTCGCTCTAAGGTTAGGGTGCAGGAGAGCTCCAGTGTGTGCTGCAGATGGGTGGTCTGGCTGCCGTCATTCCTGCTACCCACTGCTGTCCAGACGCTTTGAGGTCCCACTGCATGCTTACTGAACAAGAGTTACCATCTAGCCTCCTCAAGGCTCTGCAAGGCGTACTTTCTCACTCTTGCCAGTGACTGTTTTCCAGTTTAGGGATGTTACTCATGCGTCCTTCTAATTCCAAAACCAGACACTTGCATATTTGTTGTTTAAAGTCCTTTAAGGCTATCATTAAAAGTTCACAAAACATTTTTCTTGTCTTCTTAGACACATCAAAAGAAGTCTTTTAAAAGTCAAGGATAGTTTATGTTTCTGAGGCTGTAATAGAAGAGTCCAAACTGGTACTTTCTGGTAAAGTCTGGATCTGCCTCACGAATTTTCCTAGTAACAAAAGCCATGTTGCAAACATGATAATGTCACTGTAGCCTTGTTCAGAGCATTCCTCACTCCTTCTGCTGCTTCCCTGCTCAGCACTTGGGAAAGTTTGAGGTTCCCAGTAGTGTGACCATGGAACTATTTTTAAAACTTCACTGTCCACTTGTTTTCAGTTTAGTGAGAACAGTCTCTTGGAGCTAAATTTTCAAAGCTCGTTCAGAAAAGGAAACTGGATTTTATTATTGAAACATTCTGAGGAAGACAGACTTGACATAAAAAAAGAAAATTGTATATTTAAAATAAAATCAAAGATAAATACAGTGTGTGTGTGTCTGCGTGTGTGACACTTCTTTCTTGAAATTAGTACTTTTATCAGTACTCAAGTTGATATCATTTTTGACCTAAAGCATTATAATTTCCCCGAAACACATCTCCTAATGTTTTTCTTACAAAAGCTATATATAAACTATTAATCAATAATAATAACAAAATGATGTGGCATTATAAAAACGTGTTCCTGGTTTTGTCTTCTTGAGTCAGGGTCTCACTATACAGTGTAGGCTAGTCTCCAATCTTCCTGCCTCTGCTCAAGAAGAATAAAATCAGACAGGTGCCACAACTTCCACAATTACAGAAATCAGGATGCAAGAACCAGGGAGACGCTACAGCTTTACTTCCCCAGATACAATACTACCAGGTTTGGCACACAACTTAGGAGTGAGTGATTTATTAAAATAGTTGTTAATCAAAGTGATTAAATTGTATGAGTAAAACTGAGCAAAAAAGCAAGTCACTAATCTCTATACCTCTTTCACAGAGCTCCAAACTGCTCATTTCCAGTTAACAAACGTTTCCTATGGAAGTAAAAGGATATAACCCATTCATGCCCACCTTACATTATATCTCATTTCTTGTTTAGAAATTACAGATGAAGTAGTATGGACCTGTCCCTTGGTGGCAATTTCCTTCAATAAGCTTCTAAGAAAGAAGCCACCAGGAGGGGGAGGAGGAGGAGGAGGAGGAGCTGATGGTGGTGGTATTGCTGCTTCTCTTCTCCTCTGCTCCAGTGCTGATCCCAGCACACTGGACACAGTCAGATTTCTCCCGTTTGGAGTGATAGCCATTTCGATCTCTTCGAAACCCATCTATTCTTTAATCTTTTCTAGTTCCCACCATGTTTTGCACAGGTTTCCAGGGACATTCTTCTTGTTGAGCAGTAGAGCTACTGTTTCCTTTGTGATTTCAAAGTATTCTTTATATTCTAGTTATTCAAATGACCTTATTTACTCCATACGTGACATCAAAAATCTGGGCTTTTTAGTCACACAGACTTTGATAGAAATCCCTTTGTCTTTAACAGTTTTGGGATGTTACAGGCAGGGAATGAATCTTTTCCTTGTTAAGCCTTGTTATCTGATCTGAATGTAGGATGTGTTCACCACGTCTAGAACACAGGAAGACACTCTAAAGACATTTGTAGCTCACAGAATCCTCATGGGTTCTACTGCTTTACAGCATCAAGACATTCATTCGGGAAATGGCTTATCTATTAGCTTGATGTACTATGGAACCATTAAAGCCACAAAACTCCAAACTGTGAGCATTTCCAGTTAATAAACAGTCCAACGTCTCCTATGGAAGTAAGAGGAAATGACCCACCCATGACCACAGTACGTTATCTTCCTCCTTTAGTGATAAACGTGATGACTCTCTCTTCTCTGAGGCAGTACTGCAGAGTCGCAGCTACGTTCAACTCCCAGTTCTGTTCCACCATGTGGTCAGGACAGGGAATTAAACTGTCTGATACAACTTCTTCATCTGACACATAAGAATAATACTATACACATCTCATATCATTATCTTATATAATATTTAGTAATTATTATATTAATTTTATTAAATTAGATAAAATCTACAGTCTATTCTTGTTACTGCTTTAAAGAGACAGGAAATCAAACTTCCAAAATGCAGAATGAGACATCTTTTATCAGTTTGTATTCCTTTGAATTCTCAATTGAATCACTATTGGCTAAGTTTCCAACCAATGACAGCAAGGTAACAGTGAGTTTCCTCTTTGGGATCTTTAAAGCTATGTAGGGAGTTGGTCTGGTGTTGCTGTGTATTCAAACACTAAATACTGTATCCCAAAACCTGGGTGCTCCAAGACAGAGCAGATCCTTACTATACCAGCTTTTGTTTTGTAAACCTCAAGCCCCAATTATACCTAATTGGTTAATAAAAATGCCTATATCCTGTAGCTTGGCAGAAGAGATAGACGGAGCTGGAGGTCCTGGGCTTAGAGTCTCAGGCAGGGACCACGAGGAGGAAGAGTGAGGAAGAAGAAAGAAGAAGTCACCATGGGGAACGTAGATCATGAGCTGGCCATGAATGCTGGCCTGTTGGGATAGGAGCGGCCCAGGTGAAACACAGCAAGTGATATCTCTGGGTCATTGACAGAAAAGTAGACAAACTATCATAGAGGTTGGTATCTGCCCAGCTCTAGAGCTTCTAAGTTTATTATAAATACAAAAGCTTTTGTATCTTTTATTTGTGAATGAAGTAGGGGTAAAACCCCCAAAATAAAATTTGACACAACAAAGGTAGTCTGCCCAGCTCTGGCCTTTTATCAGTCTTATCCAGCTTTCATTCAATGCCTCGTTGCAGTGTTATTCCTCAAAACATGCATGTGACACTATGGATTTACACCAGGAGACGCCAGCTCTCCACAGATTTCAGATGGCGTGGAACTCTCCCACCTGCCAGCTCGCCTATGTCTCAGCAGCATCTGTGGTCCTCACCCAGGGGATTCTCCCCAGGCTCACTACAGCTGTACTTTTGTTAGTTTCTTCCCTGCCTAGAATACGTCACGTTCTGTCTGCACATCATATGTGCACTTCAGCATCCAGGGTGGACTCCATTTCCCACTGTGGACATTTTTCAAGCAGAAGCCCTTTCTCCTCCGCCTATGCAGCCCTGGACACTGTAGCACAGAAGAAGCCATTGTCTCCTCACTGCCCAAATCCTTGGGTCCTATCATGAGGCTACTGCTCAAGACTGCTACTTGCACGCTGCGAGAGGGTATAGATTGCTTGATATCCTTCACTGCACAACCTCAGTCTTGCTGATATGGTAAACTGGCTGAGGATGGTGGTGAAGTCACAGAGCAATTATGGCCTTGGCTAGAGATAAGGACTTGTTCACTTTCTCTTGCTTTTAATTTCACCACTAGATTGTTGAATATACCAAACAGATGCATATAGCTGGATTAAGAGATAATTGGCATAATAAACCCAAATTAAATGTCCGATCCTATTTAGTCATGTCCACCAAACCAATCTTTACATAAAAGAATAATATAGTTAAGTATCTCTGAAAGGTTTGACATAAAAAGGTGGGGTCAGTCCAACTGTTCAAAATGAAGAAAGAATCCAGAGAAAGAAGAAAAAGACAGATTCTTTCCAGTTTTTTCACTGCTGTTTGTTTGCATTCAGCAGGGCCCAACCTTATAGCCCAGCCGAATAATGATAACAGGCTAGACTCAAACTTGGAGCAATCCTCCTGCCTCAGCAATAAGAGTGCTGAGATTACATGTGTGAGTCACCATACTTAGCCTACTAGTTTATTTTACATCAAGAAAATACTAGCAAGTTGCTCCAAGTGTGAAATTTTATGAAAGAGGTCCAAATCAAAATTTCAAAGTGTGTCCCATATTAGCTTGGCTAAAGAATTATTCTCTTTTAGACTTGGAAAAAAATGAAAAGAAGAAGAAGAAGAGGATGAGGAGGAGGAGGAGAAGGAGAGGAGGAGGAGGAGGAGAAGGAAGAGGAGAAGAGGGGAAAGAAAAAGAAAACTGAAGACATAAAACCAAAGGCAGAGAATAGAAACACAGTTATCAGAGGCAAGAAGAGTAGAAAAGGAAAGCTAAAGACAGGCTCAATAACAGGTACCAGGATGCAGGAAGATGGGAGCCATTCTGTCTAATGATATATAGCATCCTAGCGTAACTCTACTCTGCAACACTTTGCTATACATTCTAACCTACTAAAGAAGTGTCTGAGGATGTGCAGAGGAGATACTCACACTTGACTTCTCATTATTAAACATTATGTACATGCACTGAGTCACATGGTACCCACAAATATGCATGCAATTATGAATCAATTAAAAGACAAAAAGGTAACTTAAGTGATTGGAGGGGTGGCTCGGCAGTTAAAGCACTTGCCTTGTAAGCAAGATTAGAGTCTATTCCAAGAAGACATGAAAATGCTATCTGGTCATGAAGGTTACCTATAATTCCAACCTTGGCAGGTAGAGACAGGGATCCCCAGAGGAAGTGAGCTGGTTAACAAGACTTGACCTATCAGAGCTCTGAGTTTGACTGAGAGACTTGCCTCATTGAATATTGTGAAATGGGATAAAGGAAGATTTCTAATATCAGCCTTAGTCTTCCACGTGCATTCGTACACACACACCCAAACACAGACATCCAAACACACACACACACACACACACACACACACACACACGGAAACACACACATACACATATGCTTGCTATAAATGTACGCACATGAAAAAAAAAAAAGTTGGCCTGAAAGACCTTCCCCAAAAACCGAGGGAACAATAAATGGCTAAAAGTAGTTTTAAAGAAAATTTACTTCTTTTTTATTCTTAAATAAAATGAAAAGTTAAGGGGTTTTCTTAAAATGATTTCCTTATTTAGACAAGAGGTCGATAGCATACTTAGTAATAATGAGAGTGGCGGCAGCAGAGGTCACAGGCAGATGTATGACAGGGAGGTCGCTCCAGGCTGCTCCAGTCCCTCACAAACAGGATGAGGCGGCCCTCTGATAACCAGCTCAGCATCTGAACTTGAACAGACGCTTACGCTGAAGGTTAGGAAGTGTTTGATCTATTTCTATCTGCACAACATGTAAGTCACAATATTCTCCTGAGTGACAACCCTTGCTACAGTTCACGTTGCTAGTTCAAAGGAAGCTCTAATTTTGATTCTAGTATTTAAACTCTTGAAATTTTGTTTGTTTGTTTATTAGCAAAAGTAAAGACAACAAGATCCAGTCAGATTAATGAGTGGCCAAAAGTTCTAGCTAAGGGAAAACTATCTCTATTATAAAACATCATCTTACTCTGCTTCAATTGGCCTAAAGTAGACAGATAACAATCAGATGATAATGATGAAGACGATAGACAGACAGACAGACAGATAGATAGATAGTAGATAGTAGATAGATAGTAGATAGATGGTAGATAGAGGTATATACTTACATATAAACACAATACATACATGCATAGATATGTATGTATATAACAGGCAGGCAGGCAAAGTTCTTAGTTAATAGCATTTGGGGCCCTAGACATGTCTTTCTTGTGTGAACAGTTTCAACACAACAGGTAAGGTTACTTGAGAAAATCAGGTCCCGTCCTACTGAAGGAAACGGTGTTCTGGAATCATATGTAGATTTCACTTCAGTCTTGCAGTCAGTGATCCTTAGAGAGTCTCCAAGACGATAGATACTCAAAGTTAAAATGATGTAGTGCTCAAATTAAGGGAAAGTCTTTTAGTGGTTGTGTGCAAACTGAATCATTCCTGGGAAACAGACATTGTACAATGACATTCCTCAATGTTTCAGAGTGATAAACACCTCAACTTTTACTGAATTATAAATAATAGTTCTCAGAATTAACATGAAATTCTCTTCTGCCTTCATGAGGACAAGAAAGATGAAGTGACAATCCATGCACATCCATTGGCTGACAAAAGTAAAACACAATAAAAAACAACCAAACAAAACCACTTAAATGTCTCAACTTCTAAACTAGTCGCACAGACCGCTGCGAGTCCGTGTAGAGGCGCTGTGGTCCTTGTGCCACAGTCACGCACATAAAGGTTCTCTAGACAGATTTTTTTATTCACTTTCAGAAGAAGAAGTTAAGCCAAGCAAATAGACAAAAAGAAACAGAGAAATCAAATGTTTTCCTGTTGGCAGGATTTATTAATCTGAGCAAACATGGTGCTATCTTTCTGTTCTTTTTTTAGATTTGGGGAGTTGCTTTTCCCGACAGAACCTCTGGAACTGAGAGCCCTGCCTGGCAAAGATGCCCTTTGTCCCTCCTGCCACCGGCCTGCTCAGGGCACCCAGGGCAATGTGATTCTAAGATAACAGTTCCAAAGATAGAACTAGATGTTTTTCCCAGGAATATCTGGCTGCGTTTCCCACCACACTGAAGCAAGGTTCTCACACCTTGCTGTTTAAGCATTTCCTCACAGATAAATGAGAAAAACACAACTTAACACTGAGGGAAATACACCCTTTTTGATAAACTGCTAAAAATATAAACCTTATCTCAAAAATTCCGTGATATTCCAATAAACACAATTTCTATATCAATAGTAGGTAGTTACTACTAGCATAAATGTAATAATGGAAATATAACTCTACGGCCCCTGCATTTAAACGTAGCTGAGGAGAGGGAGCAAGGTATTTCTCCCAAGCACACGTAGATACAAGCTTTCTAGTATTAACTTACAAATGCATTCACTGCAATTTTGAATACAAGGGACAAAAGACAAAGCCAGAGACGGACAAATGTGTATTTTCTATGTTGTACACACTTTGTAGCTCTGCCAAAGAAATCTTTGAAAGGATCCTTTAGTTTTTACCTAATCCCAACTTTGCAAGACTGACTTCAGTTTGGGGTAAGGAAAAAAAATCCTATACTGCCACCTGCTGGCACACAGTGATCAATGCCACTCACAGACTTTAAAATGACAGATTAAAGCATCATCATGACTTTCTATTTAAATTTGTGTTCAAAAAATGTGTATTGGTCATATTTTCCCCTCCTACTACATCCCTACCCATCTAACTTCAACACAAGAACAATCAAGTGATTCTTTTGTATTCTCCTCCAATTCAGAATATAAATATAATAAAATATATAGTGAATTAGTAATACAATATTCTATATGTTTCTAAAAATAGAGAACAACCAAACTTAAGCACATTTTCCTGACAACGTGATTTACAAATACATTTGTACCTCCAAACTGAAGTCATGAGGATGAGATGTGATGGTGTTTGCCTAGCATGCGCTGGGCCCTGGGTTCAGTTTCCACAACACTTAAACCAGTATAACACTTAAACTCCATACTATACATGGAGGAAGGAAGAGTAGAAGTTCGAGGCCACCTTCAGCTACATAGTAAGTTCAAGGCACTCAGTGCTACATGAGATCCTCTCTTTCTTTCACACACACACACACACACACACACACACGAGAGAGAGAGAGAGGAGAGAGAGAGAGAGAGAGAGAGAGAGAGAGAGAGAGAGAGAACAATCAACTAAGTCTTGAAGACTAAAGATCTTGGTATGCCTATCTTCCCAGTATTTACAAATCACACTCCTGTAGGTAACTGGAGATATTTTACTCCTTTATCAAGAACCACAGTGCAAGACCATTGTTTTTTATTGTTGTTGTTTGTTTGTTGTTTTTTGTTTGTTTGTTTGTTTTGTTTCTCCAGGTAATTTAAACTCTAATGATGTCTACTCAGCAAAGATGGAGGATCCAAATGGGAGAGCCATGGCTGGAACTGTAATGGCCCGAATAACACAATTCTACAACTCATACTATAAGTTCTTTAAAATATGGTCCTACAGAAGCCAGTTCCTGTAAACATTTCCACTTCTCATTCTGGAGAATCTCAAACGTTTGGAAAGTCCTCAGTTTGGAGCTGGAGAGGCAGCTCGGTAATCAAGAACACTTGCTGCCCTTGCAGAGCACCCAAGTCTGGTTCTCAGCAGCCATGCTGGGCGACTCCACAGCCCATACACTCAGTTCCGTGGAATGCAATACCTTCTCTCTGCTAGTTAACATAGTTCATGTGCATATATCCCCACTCCACAAACAGATATGCTAATAAAATTAAAATAAATCTTTTAATTGAGAATAGAATCTTTTCTTATACAATACCTCCTGACTAAGGTTTCCCCTCCCTTCTCTCCTCCCAGCCTTCCCTACCTCCCTTCTTCCCTGCTACATCCCCCTCTGTCTCCCTTCAGAAAAGAAGAGGTCTCCAACAACCAAACTGCAGACAGCAGCAAACAGGGCAAAAGTCCTCATATCAAGGCTGGACAAGGCAACCCAATAGAAGGAAGGGCCCCAAGAACAGGCAAAAGAGTCAGAGACACACCTGCTCCACTCTTAGGAGTCTCACAAAACACCAAGCTAACAGCCATAACTTATGCACAGTGGACCCGGTGCAACCCAGGCAGGCCCTATGCTTTGCTGCTTTAGTCTCTGTGAGCTAAGACTAAAGTACATCTTTAGAAATCTCTTGTCTAGCCAAGTGAGAACATTCACTTGTTCTTTTAACATTAACGTTAGATAACATTTTTAAATATCCAGGTAGCTGGTAAATACACTGATTATATCCTATGGAAACTATACCAACTGTACACTGTACAGCTTCTGACATGAAATAACTGAACCATTATATTTGGTAAAAGTAAGCTATTGAAAAATATTTTTACTTATTTTTTTTGCCACAAATCATCCCTTAAATGATTTTATGTCATATTGTTTTGTCTATTCTAAAAATACACTGGAAATGTAAATACTTGACTAATCATTTTCTTCAAACTCCATGTTAAGCACATTGTGAACCAGAGCCAATATTCTAACGTATAGATTCTGGTCTTTCTTTCTCATCCTCAGACATGAACAAATTTGCTAGCATGTTTAAGAATTGTCTATAATAATACGGTGCTATAATTAATCTTATATAAATACTGCTGCCAAAACAACCCACCAAAATGGGTGGTGAATGCAGCCAAACCAAATCAAATTATGGAAGGCAGGTTCTCTGCTGTGTTAGATAGAAGAAGCAACGGCAAGATCAGACAGTCATGATGGCATCCTAAGAAAATGCAAACTGCCTTGTCAAATTCAGTGCAAGCCCCTTTTGGAAACGGCTGCTATGTCTAAGTTTGCAGGTACTTTGGAACACATAATCTGGAATACAGCCCTTGATTTTTTTTTTGAAAAACAGGCTATGAAATTTAAAGGACATTGTCATTCTTGGGGCAAAAAAATGCAACAGAGTGCCAATGTTTCTGACACTTTCCATTTTAGCCCCTCTAGTATTTCAACAAAGGCCACCGTGCTCCATAAGTAACTGTGTGCAATGAAGAATTCACACAAAGTTTGGGCCATGTACAGAAGCAGCTCCAGTCACTCTGAATGCATGGCACACTGCTCAGGTCGCCAAGAATCAGGACTAGGTAGGCCGTGGGTCTAGAGAAAAACCAAATGCTATCTTTCTGCTAAGGGAATGCAGCAATAAATTCTACTATTCCCATAGATCTGCGTCTAACTCAGCCATTGTCAGAGAAGCTTCCTCCAGAAGTAGATGGGAAACAATATGGAGATACATATGTACAGAGAGGGAGAGGCTGGAACACTCAGTCTTAACTGTGATGCCCTCAATCAAACACTTCCTCAGACTCCTGTCCCACCCCCCCCCGGCTTAGGGAGCTGTGCCAAGAGGAAATGGGAAGGTGTTAAGTACAAAGGAACTGATGACAAGAAAACAGTTCCTGAAATGGAGCTAGGCAGCATGGTTCCAGCATTGAGGGGAAAGCAGACACACACCTCCATGTCAACCCAGAAACAATGACAACCCACCTCCAACTGACAAATGCTTGAAAAGGAAAAATTTATTTTCTCCATTGTAGTCTCATTGGGCTATAAACCACATTAGAGGTAGGCCCCATGCCCAACAATAGAAGACCAACACAAAACAAATCGGATGGTATCTGCGTGCATTGTTTGTCTTATGTTGCTTTGTCTCAGCATTATTTTATCAACTGTTCTTTTGCTTGTATATTATGTTTTCAAGGTTATGTTATTGTGGGTTTTGTTTGTGTTTCTTGTGCCTTTCCTTTTTCTTTTGTATGCTCGTATGTATGTATGTATGTATGTATGTATGTATTCATTCATTCATTTATTGCATATTTGTTTTCTAAAGAGAGAGAAAGAAGATAACTAGTAGGAAGGGTGGTAAATTGGAGAGAATCTGGAAAAAATGAGGAAGGGAAACCATGAAAAAAATACACTACATGAAAAATTATTTTCAATTTAAAAAGGAGAGCGAGAAGAAATCAGGCAACTAGTTCACAAGGTGGGAAATGCTTTTATGCAAACCTAATGACATGAGTTGGACTCCTGGATCTCACTGGGTGGTCAGAGTGAACCAGTTGGGGGGGGGACTGGACTCTGAGAGTCACAATCACGCCACAGCATTTGTGCATCTGTGCATGTACACACATACACACACATACATGCTGACATACACACACACACACACACACGCACATGCACATATATACACACACAGACATAAATAATACACACACAAACATACACGCACCACACAAACATATACAGTAGACAAAACACACACAATCACACAATCACATACAAACACACACACACACACACACACACACACACTGAATACACAAGAGATAGTCTTCCCAGAAAAGGTCACAACAACTGGTTATCCAATAGCAAATGATCAACCTGAAAAAAAATTACTGAAAATAAAGGCCACAAATTTGACAGAGAGAAAGAAGCAGTATGTTGGAAAGTTTGGACACAGGACATGAAATAGCAATTATGTAATTATAATTTCAAAAAGTCGTTTTTTAAAAATACACATTTTGGGCCTGATATTATTAGTTTTGTATGCTCCTTTTTTCTCCATATTGCTCAAGTGCAAAGCAAGTACACTGATTTCAACTAAGTGAGACAAAAGGATTGCAGCAAGGGAGACACAGACGCCTCATCATGAATCATGAGTGTTATCTGTCTCCTACCTGGGTTCCTAAGCTGGCTGCCATCATGTGAGTCAGAAGCTTAGCTGCAAACATGGAGTATCTGGCACAGAACACGTGGGAAACAACCGCCAAGCAGAGACCTGTGGAAACCAGAGAGCGAAACGTGAGGTTTCATAATCCATGAAAGATTATATGTACAGAACAAAACAGCTCTGGGACAGTTGAGCAAAAAGCCCAGCCTCCACAGCAGAGCACAACTCCTCTGGGAACGATTATGCTGGAATTTCAACATATTCAATTGTGCATGATATATATCATCTTCACATTTATCAGTTAACCCAAAGGATAAACTTTAATTTTCCATTTATTTACAAGTTGAGTGCCATGGAAAAGGGAAGTCATAAATAATCAGCATTAATACTTTGAATAAGTACTACATTTTTCTATGTTGCTATGAGTGAGCTTTACTGTTTTTGTAAAAAAAAAAAAAAAAATGTTTTTCATCCTAATTTTAAATGTGTTTTTAAGAATGAGTGACTTGGGTAAGTAGGTGTATTTAGAAAGGTGACTAGGGCTCTTTGAGCGTAAAGCTGTGACTGGCCCTCCAAAATCTGAGGTTCATAGTTACCCATCTCCAGCTAGCAGAAGCAGATATATACATCCAGCAGGCCTAGCTATGAACTTTCAGCTAACCTGTGTTGCTGCAGAACAAAAACAGAAGTTTTTTTTCTTTCTTCCACAATGAAACTAAGTATAAAGATTTGAAACTATAGCTGGTGTTGTTATCTCCAAGCCTGTGTGTCTGTTACGGACTTGAACTTGCAATCCTCCTTCTGCAGCCTCCTGAGTGCTAGACTTACAGCACCACAGCACAGGACCTTGAAGGCAGATTATGGCAAATGTTTTCGGCCTTAAAATTTTAAGATAGTAGTTTAATGAACAGTAATTATTTATTTGTTCACAGGCTTTCTAACCACACATTTTTGTGGCTCATTTGTGTATAATCACTGAAGCCTTACAAATATTGACACCAGTATGCCACTTACCATGTAGTTTTCATATATTACCTCATTTAATATCAATGCCATCTTGACAAACAAGGGACATTGCAATGATTTAACATCTGGTTCTCCGAAATATTCTCTGAAATTGTGGTATGAGCTTTTAGAGTAAACCACATGTTAGCAAAAAAAAAAAATAATAATAATAAGAAGAAGAAGAATTAAGCATCTACAAAATACCTACGTGGGGTTTTCTGACTTCATTTTCTGTTTAGAAATGCCTCTCAGACCTCATTTTAGAGAAAATAGTTTAATTAAGTTTTATATTTCAAGAGCACAATAGAAACTCCCTGTAAGGAGGAAGATGGTTTTTTCATCTAGAAACTCCTCCAGGAAGTTGGGAGCAATCCGTCTTAGCACAACTGTCTTGGCACTCTGGGACAGGTGTGCAGGGGTGTGGGCTGCCTCAGAGCCCTCCCACACAGGTGACAGTGTCCCTGCAGACGGGGCAGTCATGCCTACTGTGGCAGCTTTCCTTTGTCCACTACTGGACCTTGTTCTCACAACTCACTAATGTATCCTTTCTGTCTCTAGGAAAATCACAGTTGCTTAAATTCTCTCCAGGTGTGTGCTTATGTGTATATAAGGTATACTGACTCAAAAGCAAGTGCTAAGTGCATTACCCTTCTCATTATAAACCACATGATCACAACTATGTATCTCCTGCAAGTTTCCTGGGGAGAGTGGTAACAATTGAAGGTAAAGGCCTGAGTACCAGCCAAGGGAGGAGTACACACATTTCCTGCTCACTGTATTTCACCAGAAGAATTTAGTGATTTGTTCCCTTAATTTAGTGATCAATTCTCCATCATATTCTTGTTCCATCACAATTAAGTGTGACAATTAAGTGTGACAAGCTTAGATTGTGTATACAAAGCTTCGTTAAAATGCTACCATGGCCCCTGGTTCTAGTTCAGGATTCAAAACCAGAGACAGGAAAGTGGGCTGGATTGTATTAGCCTTTAAGCATACTGTTTTGCAAACGTATGTGCTGGTTCGGTTTTTATCCCAATTTAGCACAGGCCACAGGCAAGAGGGAACCATAAGGAGAAAATGCCTCCATCAGATTGGCACATAAGCAAGTGGGGGGCATTTTCTTAATAAAGATCGATATGAGACGGTCTTGCTCTGAGGAGTCCTGCTCCTGGGAAGGGGATCCCAGGACATTTAAAACAGCAAGCCGAGGGAGAGGAGGAAGGGAGGGAGGGAGGGAGGGGAGGGAGGGAGGGAGGGAGCCCAGAAACCCTGGCCTCCATGGAGTCCGCTTGGTTCCGGCCTCCAGGTTCCCTCCTCGAGCCCCGGCCCTGCCTTTCATTCACGGAGGACTGTGAGCCATAGGCGGCACTTTGCTCTCCAACTCGCTTTAGGCTTTCTCACAGCAATCTGAGACTAACTAGAACACTGATCTGTTCTGTCAATGAAAAATTCTCCTCTGCTGAGAATCTTGAGCAAGCTGTGCTCTAAACGAGGCAAGCTGATCTGGCTTTGGACAAGATCTAGAATACTTAAACTTTAAAGAAATAAATATTTTAGTTACTGAGTTTCTAAATCCCTACATACGAATTTAAATAACCAAAGCACTAAAACTAATATACAAATTTAGGAAAGTAACCTTGAAAAATGAGTACTTATACTCAGTATATATATTTAACATTTATAAGGAAATATTTTAATTGTGATTCCTTCGCTTAAATTCCTTAATATAAATATTCAAGTCATAAACATAGAATGTATAATGATAGAACTTCTAAAATAAAGTATAACAAACTGTAACAATTCCATGTATCACCTAAATATGCACCCAGCAGTCTTAAAATTTTACTTCTTGGCAATTCTGTAGAGAAACAATCTGCTTGCTAAGTAGTATTCCTTTTTTCTAGCCCTATATGGACTATAGATTAGGCTGGAAGAGAAAGAGCCCTCATTTAATCCACTGACACAAATGATTTTCTACACATTGAAAGAGGGACGGTAGAAGCAAGCATCTCTGTTCACACACTAACAACATGGATGACACGGCATTTAGTTAAGGTGCAGATCTGAAGCAGAGATCTGTTCTTTGCTGCTCTCTGACTTGACCAAAGATCTTATGTGTATACACAATTCTGGAATATGTGAATATAAATATGTTTATCTGTGAGCAGGCAGAGCCAGGAGACATTGTTGTTCAGTGTATTTTACAGACAGGAAACACTTTAATTTAGCTGCATGCAAGACAAATGTTAGTACATTTTCTACAAATGTTTCTTTAAAATACTTAAACTTTTGCGTTTTCAGGTGTCTGCCTATCATTCTCCTTACCCCTGCTTCCTGTAGATGAATCTTAATGAGATCAATTTACAATTACGCCATCGTTAAGTCAGAATTGGCTCTCTGACTTGGTTTTTTCTCGCCTTTCTACCTCTTGCTACCTGTGATTGTAGGTTTTCTACTGTTTTGTTACAAACAGCTGAGTTGATACCTCTTTACTTTCAGTGCTACTAATGAGCTAAGGATGAGAACAAAAGACAATTAACCCTGAAAAGGTCTCCAGTGGGAACAAATGCCAGCAAGAAGCACCTTGAAGCACACAACTCCATGAGGTAGTAGAAGGGTGCTGCAGCCAGAGACAGGAGCCTTGGTAGTAAAGGTGCTAAACCTGAGCACAAGAGCTTCCGGCCTGGGAAGTAGTTTAAATTTTCATATGTTAAATGAAATAGAATTTAAAATTCAGTCATATTTCAAGAATGCAGGACCCCCCATGGCTAGTATATTCCATATTAGATAGTGTAAAACACTGCAATCGTCACAGAAAGTCCTATTGCAGAGAACTGCTGATTGTTCCTGAGTGAAGAAAGAAAACGTTACATTTCAGAAGTGACTATGATAATACGGTTTGAATGTACAAAGTTGACACACTGCAAAAAATACACCTGGTCTGAAGCACTTTGTGAGTTACTTATTTTGTTTCAACAAGAAATAGGATGGAAAGCGCTGTACGTCAGGTGCTGTGTTCAGCCATACTCAGCAAGAAGGGCACTGGCTGCCCTGACAGATTATGTCCAAGTTTGCCTGGCTTCTAGTCCAGAAAGTGACTGCTTTATGAATGTCCACTGAACATGATTTGGTCAAAGAAATGTCAGGACAACATTCCAGGTGACTTTTATAACAGTTGCCACAGCTCTTAATGTGGATTCTGCCTTGTCACACCGGACACTGCCAGTTCGATGCTAAAGGTGGAGCCACCTGAGACCACACTAGAAAAAGGCAGCCCAGCTCCTGCCAAGTAAGACTCCTTTGCAGACACCGCTAGCTAAACCTACATCCTCAGGTTGGGCCAAGCTTTTAGGACTAAGTGACTTCTTTCATATCTAGATTTATGCCTTCAAACTCTTCTTTTTAAACTTCTATGCATATTAAAAGTTTTTCCTTGAGGATAAACATCATGTAATTGAATGAAACTATTTTGATAACAAACTCCTCCACAATCAGAATAGATTTCTCAAGACAATGGCTTCTGAATATCTAAGCTTGATATTTCTAAAAGAAGTTGACCAAAATTTCAAAACTAACACTGTAGAAAAAAAAAGTTTGAGGTGAATGAGATTGTGTTCAGAGTCAACTCCTTCGTTACTAAGGATCTATTTCTCTGACCACCCCACCCCCAACCTCTTCTGTGCACTCTGAGGTGCTTCATAATGCCCTTTGTTACCACCAGAAATCTATTCAGGGTTATTTGGTTATTATTACCTTGAAAATCTATCAGCATTTCAGCTTTTGGGGAGAAAATAAGGCACACCGTGGGAATTTTGCCATTCCATACAAGATTGAACAAAAGAATGGTCATCTTTAAATAGTTTTTATTTAATTTCTTAACCTGTAGGCTTATATTTAGCCACTCAGAAATTATTATTCATTATGGAATTGACATTGTGTGGGCATCCCCACACTTAGTTTTCTATTTTAAGTAGATAGAATAACTAACCAGTTAACAAAGGACACTTTAGTTCAGGAAATATGTTAAAGCAAGCGACAGCAATCTAAGATTAGGCCTGCCTCTGACATTGCCGAACCACTCGCATCACAGGAAACTGAACTACAGATGCATCAACACGACTGAGTTCACTCAATCAGTTAAAGAGGAAAAGAACTAAGCAATGGCTCTTACAGGGTCTCGTTAAGGTTGTAAGATTATAGAACTTTGTTAAGAATGCAGTCAGAAAAAAATCCAGTCTGACAGTCCTCTTTGATGGGATAGTATCCTAAGAGAAAATCCCAGGAGGATCTGTAATCACTGCCATCCAGGTGGTTGCATGTATGCACCTCAAGCCTGGCTGGTCTTATTAGTAATTATATCAAATTCTGGCATTGTCACCCAAAGCTATCCTAATTTACATTTCTCCCAAGTCGTCTCCATGGAGAGCCAGAAAACGCACACAGTCCCTTTTATTGCATTTTTCTTTTTATCTTTTTCACTTCAAGGAATAGCCTTGGGTTCCTTTTCTTGTATTTGGCAAAAAGTTATTTCTTCCAGGTATGTCCTCCCTGCTTCACCTCTCTAAATTGAGGGTTTCTAAGCCTCTATCTCCCTTCACCCACATCTCAAACTGTCAACATTTCAATCCTCCTACTCTAGACCATGAAGCAGAACTGCAAGAATCCTGGCACAGACGTCCTGGAATTTATTGTGAGTAAAAATAACAAGGAGGCCAGCTCCTGTGAATGTGTGCATTATTGTACTCCTGAAAAGGACCAGTTAACGCTTACCAAACCAGAGCTATTCCATTTGGCCTGACCCAAACTATATTTTATGTGTATGTAAGAAACAACAAGTTGCCTTTTCTAATTCCTGAAGGGCCATCAGAGGAATGGGCATTGATTCTAATGAAGTGAAAACAGTGGCAAAAATGGACAGGATTTTAGAGCCCTTACTTATCAAACATCTTGAATCCAAGAGGAAACAATATCAAAGTCTTGGCCCTGATCCCAAGTCAAAGGCACAAATGTGAATGCTGACATTCAGGGTCTCAAGGGTATAAGCAGCTCAGTGTCGCCTTTTCTGCACCAAGATAGAAAATACAGAGCAGCTGCCACATCTCCAAGGACGTGTTCACATTTTGCCATGTCTCACGGCAGCACTTCAATTTGTTTGTAAAATAACATTTAGACTTTTATTTCAATATAGTTAAGAATTTATTTCACTATCCTATGAAGTTTCTTTGGTCAAAAATATGCCAACATTGAAGTACAAAAGCCCTTCTGATTTTGTAACTATATTTACCTAGAAGAAATTATTGGGTATGAAGTGTCATCAATCTTTTATGAAAGATATTATTATGATTAGGAGGTTCTTTAATTTTTGTGATGGAATCTAAGACTCAAAATTCACATACCATAAGAAAAATTATAACTAAGTAAAATTAAATTATACTGGAAATGCTTAACAACTAAGCTAAGAATATTAATTAGCTATTGACTTTATCTCCAAAAAGACTTTCTAGTGACTAAAGTTTACTAGATGGATGGTTGGTACAATATATTTAGAAAGATAAACCCTCAGTAACAGACGAATTATCACTAAAGCAGAGTATCAGATGTATGTGAGTTAATACACTTACTATCCTGAAACGCAGGATGGCTTATAGTCATAAGTACACTAAGGGTGGGAATTCTGTGGTTTATTGACTCATAAAATCAGCAATTTACTCCAGTTCCTACAACTAGCCAATGACAGCATCAGGACTTGAACTCAGGCAATCTGGCTGCAAGGTTATAGTTAGTCATTATCCCATAGCAAGTTATGTGCATAGAGTATTGTTTCTAGAGACGATGTGTAGGTGCTTTACAAGGGAAAATAGGGTACAGCAAAAGTGGAGGTAAGGTTTGAAGTAGTGTAAGGATGTCTCATACCACACTGTACAGCACAGGAGAATAAGTCTATAGTTAGGTTGTATGAGTACAGTTGAATAGACATTAATAAAGTCCAAGCTCCTATGATTGCACTAAAAGAGGAACTACATATGTTGAGTGGAAGATAATTTCTGTCATAAGGTTTGTGTGTATGTTTAGAGTTCTAGAGTTGTAGACTGCCAATCAACTGGTGGGGAAGACTATCTCTTTTAATGAAAACACAAAGTATTTATATGTATTGACGTATATCCTCCCAATGTTCTAACTGTAGAGCCTGAATTCTAGAGCATAAAATACACCATGAACAGTTCCCTTTCCTGTTATCTAGCCTTTAGCTTACACTGCGTCCCATACTGTTCATGAGTTAACAGATGCGGGCCTCCACAAATGCTGCTTGTTAATGATTAAAACAATGGAACAATGTTGCATTGTAGTACTTTAATATCTTACATATGCAAAAGAACTACGGGAAAGTTTTATTCTCACACAGATTTAAAATGCATGACTTGGAAACCCTGCAACTGACCTGAGATGCATATAAATCCAGCAGAGAAAAAAGCTTCATTGTATGATGACGAGTTGTCAGTCTGGGCGTAGACAGCATACACAGACATGTGTGAACAGGCACATTCCACATAGTCAGAAGCATCTTCAACCACTTGCAAAACTGGCTGTCAGACAACCAGCTAGAACAAAACACAATAGTCACTGTTCTTTCAATAATATTTCAAAGATATTAGGATTGTTTTAAAAGGAAAAATAACTAGCTGAAATTAAATGCTCTTTGCTCAGGACTTGAGCAGACTACATTTTCCAGAAGAAACACTGGAGGGAACATCTCGTCCAGGACATGACCCAACAGATTCCACCAAGACACCTTCTAAGCAGTGAACATACCAACCACACCTGCCAGGGCATTCGCTGTACCAAGAAAGTCAGCCCTCCCAGCAACGGTGCAGCGCCTTACCCATCCTAAAGCAAATTTCTTCTTCTCTGTCATTCAAAATTTCCCACTGCTCTGCATAGCCATGCCATGTGTGAGTCCTGGCAGATTAGCATAGTCATGGCTTCTGTGAGCCCCAACAGACCATCAGAGCCGTGGCTGTGTTGTGCGATTCCCCATAAAACAGCACAGCTGTCTTAGGGTTTCCACTGCCACAACAAAACACCATGACCAAAAAGCAAAGGAGGAGGAAGGGATTTATGTGGCTTACACTTCGACACTGCGTTTTCATCACCAAAAGAAGTCAGGACTGGAACTCAAGCAGGGAAGGAACCTGGAAGCAGGAACTGATGCAGAGGCCGTCAAAGAGTGCACCTCGCTGACTGCTCTATATTGCTTGCTCAGCCTGCTTTCTTATAGAACCCAGAACCACCATTGCAGGGATAGCATTACCCACAATTACCTCCCCCATTGATTAAGAAAATGCCTTACAGCTAGATCTTATGGAGACATTTCTCAATTGAGGCTTCTTACTCTCTGATGTCTTGAGTTGTGTAAAATTAACATAAAACCAGCCAGTATGTGTAGAGCTAACCCCATAGACTCATATATTTGAATGCCTGAAATTGGTGGAACCACAGAAGGGTTAATGGGGCGTGGCTTGTTGAAAGAGGTGTGGCCTGTTTGGAGGAGGTGTGTCACTAAGAGTGGGCTTTAAGGTTTTAAAAGCCCATGCCAAGCCCAGTCTCCAGTCTTTCTCTCTCTGTCTCTGTCTCTCTCCCCCCATCTTACAGATAAGATATAAGCTCCCGTCTTCTGCTCTAGTGCCATGGCTCCCTGCCATGCTCCCTCTCATGATGGGAATTAAGTCTAACCCTCTGAAATTGTAAGCAGGTCCCAAATTAAATACTTTCTTTTATAAGTTGCCTTGGTCATAGTGTCTCATCATAGCAAAAGACCAGCAACTAACATATATTCTTTCCTATGATTCTATCCACATATTTTCTTGTTTGCATTTTGAGTCACATATCATCAATATTTTTATAAGGAACTTTCAGTAGTTCTCTCAGGGAAGTTCATCTTACTCAACCAGTGGCTGCTTCTTGAAAGACATTCCTTTCAATAATCTTGATCCCATTACTTTTCTAATGATGTGAAACTTCCCAATTCAAAATGGAGATTTCATCTTGAAACTTCCATTATGCATTAGATAATGAGATTAGAAATTATTTATGAGACTATTATTCTTTGATTTACAATGGAGTAGACTGTTAAACATACTGTTTATTTTAAAATGTGTGTTGCAGATGTCTTTATTATATCTAGCCCACTGAACACCACAGCTTAGCAATGCAACACACTTCCTTTTTTACCCTCACGATCGTGTTGCTAAGAGCCACGGCTCACTGCCAGTGTTCAGTGTCATGAGAGAGCACCATATTGCATATCACCAAGGTGGGAACGATCAGAGTTCCAAATGTGAGCAGTTCCAATAATCACTTTTGCATAAGCTTCAAGTATAAATTATAAGTTTAACCATCATATACAGAGACCTTTCTGTATCGGGTTTAAGATCCAGCATTAGGCATTAAGAATTTCCATTCAAAATGTTTTGCTGCAGAGAAGGAGAAACTAACCCAAATGGGTGGTTTGGTTTTCCTGTCAGACTAAATAAACTTCAGTAATAAACAAAATCTCATGGCTGACATAGACAGTTGACCCCTCTCCCAACACAACCGGACCACACAGCACTGACCGAGGTTTGAGTGATAGTAAGTTCATCAGGAACCCAACTCCAGAGGCCAAAGAGACTCAAAGAAACACTCAACCTCTTGTTTATGTTATCTTGAATTATTCCCCAAATGTTCATTAAGTCAGCTGTGAACAAGAATTCCAAACCCTGTTGATCCCTCTAAACATGAGTTCAGACACTGAACCACAGATGACAGGGGTGTAGAAAGGAATTTTTTTTCATGTGCAATAAATTAACAGATATGTTCAGAAAAGTTATCTAACCTGAGCAGTACTTGAGAATATCTATAGTGAAGAAAGAATACCATACTGCACACAGAGTTCTACTCCCAACAGTCCCCACTGGAATGATGCTAGACTACTTTTGTACTGATTTACAGTAGATTCTGTTCTCCAGGCTGAAGTCTTCCTTGAGGCTACGGTCTATGTGCAGTACAAGCAGGTGCAATGCTTCCAGGTAGGGAAGCAGCAAGCACGGAACTAAGATTTATTAGCATACCTGGCAGCAGCTGATCCCACAGGAGACACGAGGATGTATGAGGAACAATTCTAGGCTCAGCTGCATAAATCCTGTAGAGAACCTCATGGTTGTTAGGCAGGGGTTGTGCACTCTGACCTTTGACAATCAAAGACAATACCTATAATGTCAGAAGAAACGAGAAATTTAATGATAATTTTCCAATTAGCATTACAACTGAGTCCAGCCAGTCAAAACTGGACTCCATTTCTCCAGTACCTAATGCCAACGGTGTTCTCTTCAGTCCCACTAGCTGGCTCACTCCAGACCCTGACTGGCTTTTCACTGTCACAGCTTAGCTCCAACGCCACATTTTAGATTTTAGCTCACAACACCCACTGTAAGTATCACAGCCTAACTTCCTGAAAAGATAGCTATGTGCCAAGATATCATGGCAGGGAAAGCTCTAGTTTTATACTTTGTTCACACACACCACACACACACACACACACACACACACACACACAAAACATAAAGTAAACATTTCCACCTACATTTGAAGCCAAAAATTCTACAAATGGCTTATGAAGAGAGAATAATTTTCATGTAACTGACAAAAAAGAAAAAAAAAAGTCTAATCAAATGTGTTCAAATTTTATCTGCTAAAGGAAAATAAGATAAAATATCACTTGATTTTTAAAAAATGAGAGATTACCTTGTCTTTTAGGGCAGGAAGGTTGTCTTCTGCTACGAACCACTGCTGGCTGCTATACTCCACAAACTGGACTAATGTGCATGCACTTTTCCCATCCGACATGTCTGCCTCAGGAACATCCAGTAATCTCTCTGGAATTAGAACGTAATCACCTTCCTTCCCTTCAAACTTGTGTCCATTGATTTGCTGAGGATTCCAGTGAAGAGCCAGAATTGACAAATATGGGCAACTGTCAAGGATGGTTTTGCTTCTACAAGAACAAAACAAGTCTCTGTTGAGTTGGCAGGTATTTGTATCAATATATCAGGTTGTATTTGCTGTAATGTTTAAACTGAGAATTTTTCTCTTCATGTAGAACAACGACAGGACTAATCCCAATACTAAAAAGCCATCTGCTTTTGGTTTGTATGTGATTCTTCCATCTCTCCACATCCTTTTGCCTGATCTTTTTTGTAATTTAAACCAGGAGTATCTGGAAACTGTTACACGGTTATCACAATACAATCTGGGCTTGAAATGTACTTTTCTGTGTCAGTCTCAGGCTGTGGTAGAACAGGCTGAAGAGAGGGTACTCCCATCAGAGGAGAGCCATTTGTTTCACTTAGAATCATTAAGGACGTACATCCACAGCTGGGTTTTCATCCCAGCTCACCGCATGCCTGCTAGCATATCAGAACCTTCTAATATAGCCATCCAGCTGGTAAGAAAACAGCCCCGAAGAACGGTCCTGATGCTTCTGATTTCTAGTTTTTCACAGATCTTAGGGATAATAAGATTCTATGCTCAGTTAAATTGTCTTCAATCTAATGTGAGCTGAATGCATGTGGTACAGGTGATATGCAAAATCTTTACATAGAATACTTGTGATTCAAGGAATGTGAATCTGTAACAAAGATTTCCCCTCAAATATCCTGGCGTCCTCATCTTTGCATTAGTGAACAGATACCAAAATAAAATAATTATAAAACCGCCTTCAAAACAGTAGAGACTATGGGAATACTGTGAGATGTATCTGTCCAAAGTTAGGAGTTGATATGGACACCATGGTGTCTGGTTTGTTTGGTTTGTTTTGGTGGTTATTTCTTTGGTTTTTCCGATTTGGGTTTTGTTTGGTTGGGAGGTAGGACTTTTTGAGAGGGAAAGAACATGAAATTGGATGGGTATGGAGATGAGAAAGATCTGGAAAAACTTGGGGAGAGGGGAAAGAATATGATCAAAATATATTGTATGTAAAAATTTTAAAATAACTTTACAATACAATGAAAATGAACAAACAAAAAGAAATAAATACAGCGGTCACTAGCTTTTATTCTATCTTGAACCTACCCAGTTATCCAGGATGCTATGGCTCGTGTCAAGTCTCCTATGGAAACACCTCCACTTGTATGGGGTCCATATACCTCTACAACCTTGTCAAAATCCCTTTCTTGATCTCTCCACCAGCCTTCCCTGTCCAACACTGTAGCCCAGGCATAGAACCCATTGCCAGGCACAAGAAAATCTATCTAAAAGCTACTGCTGATTGTCATTGTTTCTAGTTGGTTTCCATCAATAATATTCATGCTCAATTCCCAAGTTCTCCCATCTCAGCAGATGCACTTGATGCCAAGGTGGCGTGTTGAGAATTCAAGCAAAAATGCTTATCATGTTAGCCTTTAACAAACCAAACCAAATTTGACTGCCATTTCTATCCTACATGCAATGTGTGATTATATATAGGTTTCTACCTTGAATGTGCCACACTTCTATGTTCCTGCCTGAATTTCATCCTTCATATTCTCTTACCTACTATCCTCTGAAGTTTCCCCCTTTCTTTGCTTTCTTCTGTTCTTCAGTACATATATATATATATATAATTCATATATATATTCATATTGAAAATATATCAAAATTCTCTCTCTCATACACACAAAACACACACACACACACACACACACACACACACACACGTTATATTCCCAGTACATTCTGTGGTCTCAATGCAAACAACTAATCCATGTCATTAGTTTCTGTAGCCAGCCTTAGACATATGTGAATGGCACTAAGTGTGAAATGTCCAGCATTATCTCAGGTGGACATTTAGGAACTGTGGTAAGGACTAGAGAAGATGTCATGAACGAGGCTCCTGGGAGGTTTTTTCCGATACTTCAATGATTCCCATTAGGAAACTATCACCAGTGCCTAGCAGGTATTATAAGGAGTAGCATTACACGGAGATGCGGGTGGCTTCACAACTTCCCCACACTAGCTGGCGTGGATCTGTAATAAAGTCTTGACACTGTAAGTTTGTTTTTATTGCACTTTTGTGACCCACACAGCACTGGTAGCCAGGAGGGAACTTGAAATCAAGCAGGCCTACCGGCTGTAGCATTTGAGACTGACTGTGAACTACTCATTTAAACTTTGTCCAAGGTGAATAATAAAAGCCCCAGCTATAACCTTTCGATAGCTTACCTAAAAATAAGGATTCATAAAATTTACTACATACTGTAACATCAACTTTATACATGACCCTTATACACTTTTAGTATCATTCTGTTTTCTAACTATGAAACAGTCATCCACATTATTCAACTTAATGCAGTCTGGATTTAGCAAGGATATAATTAATATCATCGATGTTCTCTGAATCTTAGACTTTGTCTTTTATATGTAATTTACTGTTTTGAAATTTCATGTGTCTACAATCAAAGAACTAATATTCAAAGGTTTGTGTAATCAACTGATTTCCTTGCTAGTTTGACAGAATTCATTATTTAAATGACTCGAGCTTACTGAGACTTACTAAACATTGATGATGATGTTTTATTGAAAATAAATAATAAAGTTGATAGCATTTATACAAGTATTCTAAAACAAATAATTATTAAATCGTAATAAAATGGCATTTACTGTTTTCAGGTAGTGTATATCAGCAACATGAAAATCAAGTTGGAGTTTAATTTCTGCCCATATTCTAATCTCAGTGGATTTTAGACTGTCAAATACAAATAAAACATTTTGAGGCCTTTGGACTAGAATAACTCCATTTAGATTATGAATGCAATTTTTATATTACTGTGCACAAAATATTAATCCATAGCTACATAATTAGTCATCTGGTTACTAATGACCCTGAGCCACGTACTGTTTTGTTTCTCTTGCTACGCTTCCTGCTATAGAGAGAGTCCCAGCCACACACAGAAATCCCTTTTTGAGAACTGCCTCCCAGTGGGAGAACATCTGGGACTTAGGGCAGCATAAGTCACAGCACAAGACTGGGAGTCAGTGTCCTTTCTCCTCAGAATGTGCTTCCCACACACTGAATAAAAGCAGGGGCAGACAAGATGATATTTTATTCTTAAAGATGCTTTTAAACAAGACCATTGTAGTGTTGATGGGACACACTCATTTTTTTCTTGCCGGGGCTGCCATTTTCTTCTAATAATTGGATTTATTGGCCAACAGATGCAAAGTACTAATCACATGCTCTGTGTATCATCTCAGTGTCAACTTGCATCACACACTGCTTGCAAGCCATGAGGCTGATAATTTTACAAAATACTTACTTTTCACCAGGTGACCCACAGGTCACATCAGTCAGCAGAGAAAAGGCAAACTGCTCAGCCACCTCTGCAAAGTGGCTGAATCCTCTAGTGTCCTTGCGCTTCGGGTTAATTAGAACACAGAGGAGTTCATACAAAAGAGCTCGGCTTTTGACACTGAAAGCTTGATTCTTTCCTTCCATCGTTATCTGAAAAAGGAATGTAAGAATTAAATTATGTATTCAACAGATTACTTCTTAGGTTATATAAAATATATACATTATATATGTTTTTCATTAATAATCATTGACAGTGACTATAAATGTATCTTTATTTGCCAAATGTAATTGTCATCTCAGAGGCTTATTGCTAAATAAGCTCCTTTCTAGTTCTTTCTAAACTGGCTGGCTGACTCAATTCAGCTCTTCTGACTCAAATTCTTCTCCAAGCTAACCTTTCACCAGAAGAATGAAATCTTTCTGTCAAATCTTTCTTTCATTTATCACTTTGTCTGCCCCTCAATTAGACATCACTTTCAAAAATGGCTGCTTCCTTCTACAAACTAACTTTACCTTCATTGTTTGGAATTAAAGGTGTGTGCTAAGAGCACATCTATAGTCCAGCCAGAGGGATTAAAAGTGTGTGGCCTGTCTGCATCCCAGCAGGATACACAGACCAAGGAAGTCTCTGGATGTCATCACCACCGGAGCACCCGTGTTGCTGGATTAAAATTTCTCTACATCTGACAAAGATGGAAATGCAAAAAAATTGAAGAAAAAATGGTATCAAAATTATATTTTGAATATACCCATTTCCATCTAAAAGGCATGGATGATGATTGACAAAGAGAAGTAATCATTAAAATACTTTCTATTTAAATATTACTTAAAGTCCTAAGTAGTGGCACATATCCATTAAATTAGCTCCAATACTTAACATCATAAATTAAAATAAATCACAGTTTTAAAACTACGCCAAGAATTCATTATTTCTTTAATGAATGAACAAGGAAATAATTATCTCAAAAATATGTCATAACAGAGATAAGATTGCTTTTAATTATCTGTGTTTCAATGAGCAAATGGTGACCAGCATATAACATTAAAGTACAAAAGCACACCAAATGAGAAAATTTTCTTCAATTAAGACCATTCAAGGCATCCCGGCATACCGCCGTTTCAAATGTGATTTCCTACCTTAAACGACTGAGTTGCTATTGGAAGAACAAGGACAATCTTATTGTTCTTTCATATTCTAATGTATCTGGGAAATCCCAGACTTCAAATTCATAGGTTTATAGTTTACCCATTATGCCTTTTGCCACTCCATACACTCTATCACTCTCTGTGATTTATTATAGTAATCAACTCATGATATCCGTGAAACGATTGCTTTTTTTTTCCTAGCAAAAAAAACTTAATGAAGGTGTACTCATGTTATACCTATTTTTTTGCAGCTTTGTAATCTCACATTTTTAAACTAACACCCGAACTCAAGATCTGAATTTATGAGACTATCCATTTCAAAGATAAGAGAATAGTCTACAAGGAAAATCTGATTAAAATAACAATACAAATTTGATAGTACAATTACAAATGAATAGTACATGGCCTGTTGGGTACAGAAGCAAAGAGACCAAATAAGACAGACAAAAGACAAGCTCAAGAGACTCTCTCAGAGCTCAGATAGGTGACTAACAAATAAGATGATCTTAGGATGAATCCTTGAGACATGCCATAGAAAAGCAGGTGGAAGAGAAGATAATAGATCCTAAATGAGTAGCATAAGTTATTAAGCTTAGAGGTGCAGAAATTGTTTTATATCTCAGAAAAATTTTAAAGCAGACAATATAAGATTACTCCCAGAGCTATGAAATTACATGTGAGATAAATGAGAAGCATCTGGGAATGGATAAGCAAAAATCCATCTTGACATTAAACATTTCTGAAAGAAAAATGTCAGAACAATAGGTGTACATTTTAAGAATTAAGGTTTGTTCCTAAGAATTAGACAGCTGTTCAAGCTTGTATTTATGCTCAAGGGAAACTAAAAGTTCACTTAAGTAAAATAACAACAACCCAGCCCATTCTTCTATCACTGGGTTAGTATAGGTACACTGTTGCTCTTAATAATTTACAAAACTTCTCAAATCTCGAGTCATAGGCAGATCTTATTGTCATCTTTATTTCCAGTTAATGATACTGAGGCAGAATAAGAACAACCAACTTGACACAGGGCACAAGTCTTGGCTATGGGCCAAGCTCAAGCTGTGCTGGCCAGCCATCTGCACTAGCTTGCAGTGTCCCCTGCTACTTGTCAGACTGTGACAATACAACTTGAGTTAGTTCACTAGCCAGTCTGTAAAAACATTAAGTGAACTGCAAATGGAGCCTAGTGTGCCCCTAAGTGAAGTCACATTACACACGACTGCACTACAAATCATACATTGGTAAGAAGCATATGATAAAACAAACACGTTGACTCTAAAAGGTCAATTTATGAAAACAACAGAAAACCCAAAACTATCAAAATTCATTTATAAATCAGTAAAGACAGGAATTTCACATGGGAAAATCTTAAGAAGTGGTCAAAAGAGAAATTAAAATGAAGAACTGTTTTGGATATGTATGAGGGAGTAGTCTATTAGATTCCAGAGGACATGCTATTCCTGTGCTTTTATAGATGTTTCAGAATACAACATCAGAACTCCTGACTCTAGTTCTAACAAGCTATAATAACCAGAAAGATGAACCTGATAAAATAAGAAAATCGAATATCAAATCCCATGGGGCTTGAACTCTGATATTGTTATTAAAGGCAACTGATAGCACTAGAAATAACTGGGGTTGTTCCACACCTGGGAAAGTCAGGAGTCAGAAATATTGTTATACCAAAGATTGTCTGAACCCACAGATGGGCTTTATCTAGGAAACCTTTATAGTGTCTTTTGTTATTCTTTTTAGTACAACAGCGTCCAGTTCAAACAAAGAAACAGGATGCTACTTCCAATGGATAAACTTCCATCTAGGATTCATCGGAAGGAGCATTCATGCTGGACAGAGAGATCATCAAAGTACTTAGAACCAGAAAGAAATGAAACTGGCAAATGTCAAACATATTCACTTAGAACATACGCTCATACAACAGTTTATCCAGCACATGGAAGCTTGAGTCTGTGCTAAAGTTGAGCTTGGATCACCTTTTTACTTCCTATGGTGAGTACTGTATTAAATACAGCTGGCTCTATTTGAATTTCAGAACATGAATAGTAATACTTTGCTCTCAGTGCATCTCAGATGAAGTATTAGTGATGCAGTTACACTTAAAATGCATTGCTCACCTGAAATTCATACGTAACTGTCATCCTTTATTTCTATTTACTAAATGTTAGGTATCAATGATGCAGGTTATCTATATGTGGTTATATGCACATCAGTTATTAACTCACAGCTACTTTCGTCTTACTGTGTAATTATGTCTAAAATAAGAAATAAATCTTTGATAATACAGTCATGAATGTATCAAAAAGGATACATTCTGATTTTGTCATTAAAAAGATAGTACACACTATGCTTCCACAAATCTCCACGGTTCATCCACTGTGTACACAGGTTATGTAACTCTGACTGTCACTCCCAGGCTGAAAATCTGCAGGGAATGTTACTGTACTGGATATTGTATGCAATTATATATATGTTATTTGTGTATCCAAACATAGAAAAGGCACAGGAAAAATGGTGGTTAATAGAAGGTTTACAGTTTCTTTTTAATATTGTGAAAACACGTCTGTACGCACAATTCATTGTTGACTGAACCAGTGTGCAACTCCTGAATGTTCTAAGGTATACTAGCCCCACTTTAATGACTGTTCCTTTTCCAATTTCTAAAATAATAATGCTGAAATAAACCTTTGTATTACACATATATTTACACAAATGTTCCCATTTGTTATGCTAAAACACAATTCTCACTAGATGTTCACATGAGCACACTATTAAGAGCTCCGATTTAAGAATCTTAGAGTTGCTCAAACTTTCATCCAGCCAAAGGTAATTTGCTTATTTAATAAGGTCCACCAATATTCAAAAAAAATGACCTATGCTATTGTGCTATTTGAGAATTTTATTGAAATAAGTGTTGATATAAGCATGAGCCCCCAATACTTGGTGTAAGTATTGACTGAGGTTTTGTTCGACACAGTCTCACTATGTATGAAGTCCGTATGAGCCTGAAACTACTTCTCAGCTGCCTCTGCCTCCTGCCTCCACCTCCCGATTCTATGGCTAGAATGCTGGAAAGTGTTCCCATATCTAAATTTTTATTTATTTTCCTGTATATCAGTGCTTTATCTGAATATATGTCTGTGTACCATGTGTGTGTGTGCCTGGTGCTCATAAAACCAGACCAAGGCATCGGATACCCTGGGACTGGAGCTAGAGCCGGTTGTGAGCCACCACATGGGTGTCAGGAGTTGAACCCTGGTCCTCTGGAAGAGCAGCTAGTGCTCTTAACTGTTGGGTCATCTCTCCAGCCCCCTGTCATATCTCATTTAAAGTGTTGCCTTTTGACTGATAATAACACATGGTTTAAATATATAACTTAATGATGATAAAAGAGCAGCAGAATTCCCTCCTACCAATTTTTCCTCTAAAATATTTGGGATTTTTCTTCTTTACGCACTAAAATGCAGTCTTTGCACATCGTTTCTCTCTTTTTGTTCAAGACCAGTTCACTATTGCTCCATCTGTTTTATTATTTGATGTTTAAATATCACCATTCCTTTGCATGAACATAAAATGGCAGCCACCTCTCTGTGCTTTAGCAAGGATTGCCATAACCTTTTCTTTACATGCTTTATAATTTTCTAACCTTCAGAAATCTGCAGATTGGTGCCTTGTCTGCACATGTGTCTGGGTGCCACGAGTACCTGGTGCCAACATCCCACTGAAAACATTTCCAGTAATTAAAGGTCTCCTTGGAGAGGCTCGTAAGGATGGACTCAGAAATTTATGCTTGTGGATAAATATGTTAAAAAAGACTTCTTGATAAGAAAGCTTAAGACAAGCTATAAAAATCTTTCCCTTCAGTAATGATAGTTTTTAGCTATCATTTCCACTTATAATCTTAAACTTTGATACCTCTATGTAGTTACACATTTTGTAAACGAGTAAATAAATAACTGAGCTCATATAAGCTGACTAGGGCAAGTCCACACAAATGGCTGCATAAAATTCGTTGGCCTGTCCTTATTCTTACTTTTCAACAAATATTTGTTGTTGGATTGTTGGATTCTGGCCATACCAAATTACCCACAGTTCCCAGTCTAAGAGCAAGGATGTCAAACAGGCCTCACTCTAGAAAAAGTACAGAGCAGGTGTGAGGAATCCCACTCTGACGGTTAGAAATTACATTTTATTCTTATTTCATAGTAATGGCCATTATAACTGGATGAGGTGCCTGTTTTTCTTTGGGCTTTGTAACCTTCTTACTGGGCTGTGGGCTTACATCTCCAAGGATAACTAACCTTTTCCATTATAAGCATCACAGCGCTGAGCTGCTCATCTGAGCTCTCCGAGGCTACTCGCAGGTTGAGGTTGTGGAGGACTCTGTTGAGAACATCTTCATGTAGGGGCTGATGGAGCAGGTCTTCAAGCCCCCAGACAGCTTGTGAATCCACATCAGAGACAAGGGTGATGTTGGCAGTCCCATACACCTTATCAATTCTGGCACCACCTTTTGGATCAAAAAGCACAATCTGAAAGCGTTTAGGAAACTTATTTAAAGACCCTGTCTCTGGTGTTAAGACAACATCCAGCATCACACTTCTCTGGCCAGGCTCGAAGACCAGTGTGCCTTCTGTCCTCACAAAGTCCTTCCCAGAAACAGCTGGAGATACGAGGACCCGACCAACTGTTTCAGCGCTCCTCAGCTCCTGAAAATTGAACAAAGGCAGGAAAATGAAGCTACGATGCCTATAATGTTATCCTAATATTATTAAACTAATTGGCAGTAACTATACTGCCACTAAACATGGACTTTATACTTCTCTTAATTGCCTTCAAGAAGCTACACAGAGGTTAGGAAGCAAGGGGCTTGCTTGCACTGAAATGAACCAAAGAGAAGAACTAGACATGGAGAGACACTGTTGTCTAGATAAGACTGCAGTTATGAACACAATAAATGCTATGTTTTAGATTGCATGAGCTAGGAAACTAAACATGGGGATTGAAGAAGAAATATTTACATTTTAATATCTTGTAAATTCAGCAGGGAGAGCTGAAGACAAAGGCAGGGAGGAAGAAGGACCTGGCTCTTTCTTACCCTTCAGAATGGAAATGAGCCACTGGGTTGGGTCCCCAAGCAATGTATGCATCTGATTCTTTAAATTATAGTTGTTGCAGAGGTTTTAGAAAGCTCAGGATGACTACTCCAACCAAAGAAAAGCCAAAATAGTGTGTCTTTATTTAGTAGTGACTAGGGTTAACCTCCTAGTACAGTCCAGCATGGATAGTGGAATGCAGAATGGATGGGCGCACTACTGGCACTCCCAGATCCCAATTCGGGCAGAGAACGCACAGTATGAAACTGAATTACTACTATGTTGCTCCATGGTCTTGTGTGAAGGGAAATAAGACAGAGTAGACACAGAGACACAAGGTGATAGTAGGGTGCAATTATAAACCAGGCTAGACATGGAATCTCAAGAGAGGCCTCATCAAAGGACTGTCCACATGCTTACCTCAGGAGACAGATTCTAGATCTGAGGAGAAATATTCTAGGCAATGAGAACAACAATTTAAAGGGCCCTGTGGAGAGAACAACCCTACAAACTGATGGAAAGAACTCAAAGGTCGGTGCCAATAGAAGGGGCAATGTTAGACCCTGACACTAGGAGTGGATGGGGTCCCAGCATGTGTGGCCATAATCTGAACTGTCACTAGAAACTACAGAATAGAAACACAAGGATGGACCATTTTATTAAGAATTCCATGAATGCTCTGGGAATATGCATGCTAATCTCTAGTTGGACTAAGCACAGAGGCAGGAAGAAGAGACACAAGGCTCTGAGACAGCTCAGTCAAGGGATACAAGGGTAGAAAGGCTCCGAACGGAAGAGTGTTGAATGAAGTTAATAGGATCTTCCGATATATTCAGCAGGGCTGAGAGGATTGAGGACAGTATCGAATTACTGAAGTATTACAGGATATTTGATCACACTGTGAACCCGGACACTGTGAACTGTGAGAATCTGATTCTAACTGTGGCTCGGCCTTTGACCCTTTTCTGTTTACTGTAAACAAGCATTTGTGGTGTGGCGTGGCCTGGCACACAGCTTAATCAAAGTGCTACAGAAGTCAACCATAGGAAAGATGGGAACAAAAGTGAACAGAACAACTCTGAGTTGAGAGCTATTTAAGACAGTGTGGAGAAGGTGAAACAGTTTCTTCCTTTTCAGCTGGGTGCTTTCTCTGCCTCTGAGCTAGCAGGCTTTCACAATAGCACTGACTCCTGAGTCTTCATTTGGTAAAATCAAACATTTGGGATTTAGTGTTTTAAATCTACCCTGGCCTGGATGGAGGAGTTACTATGGAGATGGTGGGAAACCAGGAAAGTGTTACTTATGACACACACAGTCTGTCGTGTCTCCTAGACACTCCACTGAAGATACCAACTTAGAACAGACACACAAAGGAGTGTGACCCTCTTCAGTGCTTGCTCCGAGTTATGACACATGACAGCTTCAAGTGACAGTGTCTAAACATGGTCAACTGTAGACTCATGTAATGAAGTATAATCGAGTAAGTGATAGTTTCATCAGTTCAAGTAACAAAGACCAGAAATTCTTTCTTAACGACAGCACAATACAGGTGGATGAAAGGAGTTCCGCTAAAGCTGTGGTAACTGTGTACACGGAAAACACTATTGTACACCCTTCTGTTCTAAGCAAGTAACCCAGGGGCAGGGAAGCAAGAACAAAATACAAAACTCCCGGAGAAGTGAAACCATGATTTGTGACTTACTTGTTTGTTTTCTACTTTCTTATATTATTGTTCTCTCATACAATATATCCTATTGACAGTCCCCCCTCCCTCCACTGTTCTCAGCTCCTACCCCAGCCCATCTACCCTCCACTCTTCCCAGTACCTCCCCCCACTCCTTCTCTCCCCAGATCCACCGCTCCTCCATTTCACGTCAGAAAAGAGCAGGCCTCCCTGGTATATCAACTGAATACATCAGAACAAAGTGCAACAAGACTGGACACAAACCTTCATATCATGGCTGTGTGAGGCAACCCAGTAGGAAAGAAGATGGTCCCAAGACCAGGCGAAAGACTTAAGATAGCCCTATTTCCACAGTAAGGGGTTCCACAAAAACCTAAAGCTAAACGACCATAGCATATGTGATGGTTTAAATGTGGTTGACCCAGGGAGTGGCACTATTAGAAGGTGTGGCCTTGTTGGAAAAAGTTTGTCATTGTGGGCGTGGGCTTTCAGACCCTCATCCTAACTCCTTGGAAGCCAGTCTTCTCCTAGTTGCCTTTAGAAGAAGAGGTGCAACTCTCAGCTCCTCCAGCCCGTGTCTGCCTGGAAGCTGCCATGATTCCACTTTGATAATAGACTGAACCTCTGAACCCGTAAGGCCAGCCCCAATTAAATGCTGTCCTTATATGAATTGCTTTGGTCATGGTGTCTATTCACAGCAAAAAAACCCTAACTAAGACAGCATGTGTGCCTAGGACCTAGCTCAGACTCATGTAGGCGCTGTGATCGCCTCTTGGGTTTCTGTAAGCCTCTATGAGCCTCACTAAGTTGACTCTGTGGGCCATGTTCTCCTGATGTCCTTGATCCTTCTGTCATAGTTTCTGATTTTAAACTGACCTTTTTGATTTAATGTGTGTCGGCATTTCTATGATATTGTGATTTTCATATGTGAATGGAATCTTTCACCCTATAACTTTGGAGACTTTTTTTACTTAACATGATCATTAGAAAATTACACAGCCTGATACGTATCTTGATGACTTGCTCCTTACCACACTTAGTAGGAGTCCACAGCTCATCTAGCTTTGGCCAACTGATGAGCAGTTTTATTATAATAAGCTACAATAGACATTCATGTAGAGATTTCTGTGTGAGTAATAAGTTTTCATTCAAATAACTGGCCAAGACAGTTATTGCATGGACCTGTATAATTCATGTATAGTTAGTTAAGAAACTAACAAAATATCTTCCAGATGGTTCTATCATTTTACATAGCCACCAGCAATAATAAAATTAGCTACTCTCTGAGTTCTTGCCAGTATTAGGTATTGTCACCTATTTTATGTCAGCCATTCTGAAGGCTCAGATAAACCCACTCTGGCATACTGAACATCTTCTTATATAGACATGTGCTCTAGTGCAATGTTGTGATGCACCACTCCAGTTTTGCTTACTGTACTCTTTCTTCCATCATCATAAAACCCATTCTTCTCATCACTGAATTCGAATTTACAGCACTTTCTTTCAAGGCGTTCTTTCACTGTGAGCATACTGGTAAGAAAGTTTTACTGTTCTGAGGATGTCGTAATTTCTCTTTCATTGTGTACTGTTATGGTTAGTATCATCAACCTCGCAGGATCTAGAACCACGGAAGAGACAGGCCTCAGTAGCAGGATTCCTGCTACTGCTACATTATTTGCAATAAGCTCTGTAACTGGGGAGGAGCTGATGTTGGAGGAGTGAAGAGAGAGAAAGAAAGGAAGAGGAGGCGCTATCAAGAGAGAAGAGAGAGTTAGCAGCCATGGAGAACTACGGATGGAGCAAGAGCAGTCCTGGGTAACAATTTATATATAAGGTTAGGTATTGGGTAACAATTCTAACTGTGTGGGTATCTTGTTAATTGAGCATCTCCAAATATATAAATATTGGATTATCTTTAAGCATTAAGAGTCTCATTTCTACCGGGTACTGCAGTCATAGTGGGATGGTCTGGGCTCAGTCAAGCATTGTGGACAGCATGGTGGACTGGCAGAGACAGCCACCACACTGGCATCTCATGGGTGCCAGGGCCGGTGCTTCTGGCTGGCTGGAGCCGCGCTCTAAGCTGAGCAGCAGTGGGAGCACTGCTTTGCTCTTAACCTCTGGCCGCTTCCAGTTGGGAGCATGGGGGCTGCTCAGAAACAAGCAGGACTGCAACAGACCTCTGAGGAGCCCTGTAAGGGATCATTTGGATTAAGTTAACTGAGGTTAACCCTCTATATGTGTACACAGTGACAATCTAGGATCTGGAGTCCTGGACTGAATGAAAGTGGAAAGCTGGGTGTGCATCTGACTCATCTCTCTCTGCTTCCTGACCACTGCCTCAGACTTGTTCGCTTCACTGCCATGATGGACCACATCCTTAAAGTGTGAACCAACACAAACTTTTCCCTTATGACATTGCTTTTGTCTGGTATTCTGTCACAACAAGAAGACAATCAATGATTACAGCACCTTAATAAAGGGTTTTCTTTTTCTTATTTATTTTACCTGTGGATTGTTTTAGTTTCTTGAACTAAATATTCTAATAAGCTTTGTGAAATTGAAAAAAAAATCAATCACTATTCTTTCAAATACTTTTTCTTCAGTTCCTATCTCTTTCTTATTTCGTTCAGGACTCCAGAGTCATAATGTTAATTTTTGTTGTTGCAGCTATGTAGGTCCCTAAGCCGTGCTTTGTTAGTTTTCTCAATCTCTCTGCTGACGTGGTTCAGGGCACCAACTATCATACTATCTGCAAGATAGTTGTTTCCTTTCTCTTTGTTCTGTTCCTGAGGTTGTCTAGGATATTTTAGTTAGTGTGTGTCTACACGTAAAAATCCTGTTTGCTATTCTTCGTGTCCTCTTACTGCCTAAGAGTTCATCTTTCCTCATTGAGACAGTTTCTTTCACATTTAACTGCTGATTAAAGCATGTTGTGCAGCTGTGTTTCAATTTTCCTGAGTATTTTTCATATTTAGCTCATCTTATTGCTGACATGTACTTATTATTGTTTTCCATTCCATTTTAGATCATTCCATACTTGATGAGACAGATCATTGTTGACTGCTACATGGACATGTATCTTACCTCACGAGACTCAGGTTATTGTTTGTTTATTTGTTTGTTTACTGGCTTATTTTGACACTTCTGTGACCAAAAAAAAGGGAAATATTACTCCTGACAGGGAAAGTGCAGTTTTCCTAACTAGGTTCTAAAGTAGAGGGAAAGAGAACCTTCTTTATCTTTAGGTGGAGTGAGATCATATCAATAACCTCACCTCTACAGATCTCTCCTCTGAGAGCCTCTCTGTTGCCACCCAGGGCTCCCCGCTAACACTGTGCCATGCTGAGCACCGTCGCCAGTGCTCTCCGCTAACGCTGCGCCAACACTGAGCACCTTAGACAGTGGGCAGAGCCTAACTCTCCACTGAGTCCTCTGACATGGCGTGCAGAAACCAAGGTTCCTGAAAAGGATACAAATCTCTATTCTCTCTTTCTTTCTCTCTCTCCCCTTTCCTCCCTCCCTCTCTCCCTTCCCAACCCTCCACCCCAGCACCCTGGCTGACATGGATAACACTGAGTAAAGTTTTTCTGGCACGTTTGACCAGAGAATACACAAGATTTCATCTCAAAGCTTCCTGACTTGCTTATCTGTCCTTCCCCGTCCTTGCATACAGAATACATATCTGCATTGTATACATTCTATCTGTGTGAGGAATTATGTTATTTGCACTACAGACGTCAATCTATGCAGGGTTTCCCACTAACTATACTACAGACATTCTATCTGTATGTGGAATTTTGCTCCTTGCGCTACAGACAGCGTATCTGTATACATTTTTTTTTTTTTACTTCTTTTCCTCCATTACTGAATCCATATGGCAAGTTCTTCAGCTCAAAACCTTGGCTATAAGGTAAAAAGGGAGCTGGGGAACTTGCCTTTCTATGTCCTATGTGTGCCCAAATCCCCAGCTCATTGTTCTCCCTCTAGTTTCAGAGTCTCCTAACATTGTTCTGTGTAACTCCCAGGGTCTGTAGTTGAACTCAGCAGGAAAGGCATATCTGCTCTGTCCTCCCAGAAACAAAATGCCCATTGACAGGAAAGGTCTCTAATTCCAGCCTTTACTTCCATGTAACAGCTGTGACAATGGTGTTGGCAACACTGAGCCTGTGATCACGGGGTAGTGTGTCTAGCAATAGGAATAACAAGGATGTCTGCATGGATACAAATATCCATCTATGGACTCTTCAAGTCTCTCGTCTGGGCATGTGAATTTGTTCATTAAAGTGCCTCCAATATCTTCATTGTATGATTTGCATCTCTGGTTCCCCTTCTTCTATAAACTCATACCTGATAGTGATAATATTTCATGAGTGAAGTGTGAGCAGGAAACACATATTTTTACCATTTATTTTCATATCATAAACATGGTAAAAAAAATACTAAAATCTATTATGAATAAAATGTTTTTTCTTGTTTGTCATACTGTAACTATACAAAATGAAGTTTATTTTTAGTGTTGCAAACAGCAGAGAATTGTGTCTTTCACTGGACACCATATGAAAGGATGGGTGGGCAGGAGTGTAGTTACCTAAACTTAAGTTCAGTCAGTACTGAAAAAACACTTCAGCTAGTTCGAATGTAAGCTGTAGGCCACATAGGCTCTTTGTTAAGTCCAAAGAGCGGCAGTGGAAGAAGCATGGGGGTACAACTGTAGAGATGTGACAGATCAGACTTTCATGGGACACCTTGATCAGACATCAGGCCGCCAAAGCAGAGCAATCAAAACAGAAACCCTTTAACTTTAAAGCACCACCTCTTAGTGACCAGGACAGGCTAGTGAGGTAAGGAGAAAACATGATAACACACAAGTAGCCAGTGATCATCGTATTATCAGAAAACATTGTTTAGATTACAGATTTATTACAGTCTCAGCATATATGGCTCATATATGACTATACTTTGCAAGCCTACCTGGGTACTAAAGTTAACAGACATCATCATTCCTGTCCCAGAATCTCTGGCCACCTGCAAACTGATCAAAGTAGCCTTCTTGTGAGCCACTGCCAGCCGAGAACCCACAGAAAAGGAGACAAGGCTCTGAGGGTGATCACTCTTGGAAACTTTAATCCGAGCAAACCTGGCGCTGCTGTTTATAGCTGCCCCAGCAGTGACGTCATACAGCTCCACAAAGAAAGGCATCTCAACTTGACGCACCTGAGAGTGAGAAAAGAAAGACTTAACTATTGCAAATATCCTCCTGTTTTTATATATTGCTATCACTAAGCCAGGCTACAGTTCATCTACATCATTATAGAAATAAATATATACATGTATACTTTATGTGTGTGTGTATGTGTGTGCACATATGCATGTAACAATAATAATCAATGAAAACAGAGCCTATCAACTTGAGAATTGATGGGAACATAAAAGGAGTTCCAAGGGAGGAAAGGTACCTAGAAGGGGATGAGGATGGAAGGAAGGAAGGAAGGAAGGAAGGAAGGAAGGAAGGAAGGAAGGAAGGGGGAAGTGACAAAATTCTATTTCCATTAAAAGCATGTTTAACAGAAACAAATATATAGTTAAGAAAACATTTTATATAATTACAGAACTAAATTGTTACATTACATCACTATGGCAACTAGCCTTTTTTTTTGCACTTCTTTCTTTAAAACTTCATTTTCTTATAGTGGGCTTCTCTCTGAAGGGTAAATGTCTGTGGTGGTTTGAATAAGAATGGTCCCAATGAGCTCATATATTTGAATGTTTAGTCACCAGGAAGTAGCACTATTTGAGAGGATTAGAAGGATTAGGAGGCATGGCCTTGTTGAAGTAGATGTGGCTCTGTTGGAGGAAATGTGTCACTGGGGGTAGCTTTTGAGGTTTCAAAAGCTGATTCTATGCCTAGGCTTTCTCTTTCTGTCTATGGATCAGTATGTAGCTCTCATGTTCTGCTCCAGTGCCATGCATGCTGCCATGCTCCTGCCATGATAATAATGGGCTAAATCTTGAAACTGGAAGCAAGCCCCTCAATTAAATGCTATATTTTATAAGAGTTGTCTTGATCATGGTGTCCTTCACAGCAATAGAACATGAACTAAGACAAGGTCCAAAGACAATATTCCTAAACTCAATAAGCAAATGACGAATAAATAAATGTATCCACACAACCAGCTGATTAAAAACTGATGAAAGCAATAAACTATTCAAATATTTTTCAATGTAAGTAGATCGCAAATATGGCAACAAGAGATAACATCAGGATTCATAAAGATTTCATAATTAGATACACATATATGATACCTTAAGTATAAAAATAAAATGACATAATATTTACTCCACATGGTCAAAAATATTTACGTAAATATTCAAAGCTTAAACAAAACATCACACATTATAGCAATTTTCTCACCAGTAATATCAGGTAGAAACCAGGGCAGAGTGCAGAGTAAATAGCACTGTGGGTTGTAAGAAAAAAGGGGGAGGGGAAAATTGAACTTCATAAGATTTATTTATTTATCGTTTCTTTTGATATAGGATCTCATGTAGCACAGACTATCCTTGAACTCAGTGTGTATTCAAGGATAACCTTGAATTTCCTGAAGTTCCATCTGGTCTACCTCTGAGGGCTAGGATCGGGTGTGTACCAACACTTCCTGCTTATGTGGCATAAGCATAAACTCAGGGCTTTGTTTGCGTTAGGCGAGTACTCTGCCATTTAAGCTACAACCTCAGCTCCCAATTTTTTAAAAGACTGCTTAAGTTTTAAACAAATATGAGGATATATTGATAACAAGTTCTGAAATTTCATATAATTTTCAAATAACATTGTATTAAATCAAAATTAACTCTGCTCATGCTGCACCCTTGTTTTTCTCCCTGAAACGACTCATTTTCTAAAGCCTGAACTGCTTTTTATAACACATTGTCAATCATCTGTTTTCACAAATGACTTACTCTTACAGAGAAAATTCTGAAATGTTTAACGTGTTGTTAGCATCTTGGCATATCCTGTTAAAGTGACTTGATGTGTTTTCAACTGCACGTGTCATTGTCTAATCGTACATTAGGCATATTTTTATCTGTCGGCAAGAGCCTAATCCATCATTTGTTTTGTGTTATTTGAATGAAATGAAACAAAACAACAAATCCTTCTATATGATCCAGAAAATCTGCATCCTAGTCATACACTAAATGCTCTTAATCTCATTTTCAATGTTTAAAAAAATGTGTTTAGCTATCCAACGACATATAAAATTCTTTACCTTTGCTAGTACACTGTCCATAAGTGTTAGAATGTGGAAATAAGTGTATTCTTTCCACTATGAGAAACTATAGTTGGCAAAGCAGGAAGCTGAAGCAGTAGGGAAAGTAAGGGCAACTGTATTCAAGAGCTAATATTCCCTAATGGCCCTGGGAGCTTGAATTCACAATAGTCTCTTTGAAGTGAGGATTTTGGCATATTACATTTCAATAGACACTCTTGTCTTTATTTTCCAGTAAAATATTCCTTTTCATTGTGATGGTGATTAGAACATTACTTATAACCACTTACCATCAAAAGAACGTGTTGTAACCTAAGTAAAAATCTATCTAAAAATTGAATAGTGTACAGATGGGTGCCTACATATAATTAGACTGGAGACAAAAGGAATCTTCCAGTCAGGCAAAGAAATGCTCTATTCAGACAATGTGCCTGAAGTCTATTGAGGAATAAGATTTAAAGATCATAACTGAACATCTCTAGACTCCTAAACATGATGGGAGACTTCACATGAACCCACTGCACATGTAACTGCTTGAGACCTCCCCTACGGGGCATTTGTACTTCAGAGTGGACTGTTGCTCTAACTAGGAGAAAATTCCTCCCTCAGGAGTCAGAACTGCTCAGAAGCAGAAATGTAAAACTGAAACATATTTTACCTAAATATTTTTTGAAAGGATATTTTCACCAGTGTCTAAATGCTTCACTTTAAATAGATTTGGCAGGTTAAGAGCACACCTGCTATCTTAGTTTCTTTTCCTGTTGTAATAAATTAATCTGACTAAAGCAACTTAAATAGGTTATTTGGCTCACAATTCCAGATTACAATCTATCACTGTAAGTAACTCAGGGCGGTAAGAAGTTGAAGCAATTAGTGACATTAGATCCACAATCAGGGGCACAGAGTATGAATTAGCACATGCATGCTAGGTCTTAGAGCCTTCTCTCTTCTTTATTCCATTTAGAGAACAACCTATAAAGTGGTGCTGCTCATATTCCAGGCAGTTCTTCCTGCCTCAGTTAACGCAATTAAGAAAATGCTCACAGGCACACCTACATGCCAACTTACTGTAGAAAATTCCTCGTTGAGACTTCCAACATGATTCTACGTTGTATCAAGTTGACAACCAAAACCAAATACCCTATTGCTAAGCTAATTCTTCTTGTATATGTTTTGTTAATATAGATCTATGAGATAAATCATCAGAGAAAGGGTGAGTTGACTGAAATGTGAAACATGGATTATAACCTAAGGATTTGTTGAGGCAAGTCAGTTAAATTCTTCATAATGTGAAAATGAAAGAAAATAATTATGCAGTTGGCAATGGGAAAAATAGAATTAAAGGTTTAAAGTTGAGGATCAAGAAACTGGACCAAGGGAGACACCACTTTGAGTTGTCATGTCACTGTACACACAGATGTGTTCTCTCTCCTCCTCCTCCTCCTCCTCTCCTCCTTCTTCTTCCTCTCTCTCTCTCTCTCTCCTTCTCTCTCTCTCTCCTTCTCTCTCTCTCTCTGCGTGCATGTGTAATATTTGTAAACCTCCAGTAGTGTTGATACAGCTACTACAGAAGTCCCTCAGGCTCCAGGCCCATCCCTTCTTAGTAAAAGCACTATCAATCATCTCTTAGGGTCAATCAATTCCTTGCCAAGAACTGTGCTAATAATCTTCATTTGTTATCATCACATTGAATCTTCCTAATAGCCCTATAATTAACCCCCTTAAACCTGGGAGGCTGATCAAGGCTAAACACTTTATCTAGCATTACCTAATTAATTAGAGTATGAACTAAGATTTGAACCAAGGTCTTCTGTCATCAGAGCTAAAGCCTACCACATGGACTGCTAAACAAGCTCTGTATAATTTAAATCATTTCTCTGGCAGTAACTAAAGACAGTTGTTAGGCCAAAAGGTTGGGACTAACTATATTGCTCCGCTGGCACATCCACACAGGCTCTCAAACCTCACTGCAAAAAATAAAATAAATAAAATTAAATGAAAAATTATGGCTTCTGTATTTCCTGGCATATACAGCTATACCTTAGTTTATAAGAAATAGAAGGAATCCAAACTTGAGAAGCCAAATCCATGCTAAATAATCAAACATAGTTTGTGAAAATGCATAGAAGATTGTAGTGCATGTTTTCATTTCTTAAAAAGACAAACATATTCTCCTCCTTTACTTTTGAGATGTGGTCTAATAGCCCAGGCTGACCTCAGATATGTGTTCTTTGTGCTCCTGCCTCTGGAGTGCCGGGATTAAAGATCTGTGTCTCCACTCTCAGCTCCTTCCTGGTTTACATTTTCTTTGACTGACCTAAAAATATGCTGTCTTTGTCTATGACTTATTGTTTAACAGCTGGACAGACAATGGAGGTATAATATTTTGAAAATAAGGTATCTTTCTTACCTATCTGGAACTACCAAAATCCAGTCTTTGTGGCCTTCCTCTAGCTAGACCAGTGGTTCTCAACCTTCCTAATGTTGCAATACATATATGCATATATGAAGGCAATCTAAATAAAATCACCAAATAATAAGGTAGACAGAGCTCAAATGGAGATCTCTTGTGACCAAATGAAGCTTCCTGTATCAGGAATGTTTTATATCTAATTGAGTTGTTGATCAAAGGGGTCCCATAGAAACCCTCAAATAGCCAAGACTGTTGTCAAGATTGTAGGATGCTCTCCACAAACTGGTGACAAAGTCCCACTGTTGAGGACAACACCCACACAACTCATTGTACATGGAGAAGTCAAGGTGGTGCGTTATATATATATATATATATATATATATATATATCATCCTTCACTCTTGTGGGCAGTACTCTGCACACTCCCAAAGCAGAAATGTAAACACCATCCCAGCCACAAGCCACCTTTGCTCTACAAGGTTGTCTATCCTTCAAGATAATAATAGTGTAATGGTGGCAAAAAGCTCGTGGGAGCAACCAGCAAATATCTGATTTGACTTAAGGACCAGTCTATGAGATGAAACCCATATCCAACACTGCTGGCTGACCAAAAACCTGAAACTAAATAGCCTACAACCAGACAATATGCAGGGAGTGAAAGACCTCAGGACACTCTAAATAGGATATTTCCATCAAACCCCTCCCCTTAGGAATCAGGGAGCCTGCAGAAGAAGGAGCTGAAAGATCTTAAGAACTAGCAGGGATGGAGGACAGGAAAATATGAGGCCTTCTAAATCAACAGAACTGACACATGTGTGAACTCACGGAGACTGAGGAGATTTGTGCAGGGCCAGTGTGGATCTGTAGGATGGGGTCATTAGAGCTGAAAGGAGAAGTGGACTCATGGCCCATTCCTAACCCAGAAGCTACCTCTGATTGGTAACCACTTGCAAATGAAAATGTAATTTTTCCCAAGGAGTTTCATTGGGGAAGCAAACTATTCTTAGGAGTAGGCTGTGCACCCAGCATAGGGTTTTTCCCCACTTTTTAGCTACATACCCTTTGGGTATATATTATATCTTCCAGTTTTATGCTTCTATAGGATGCCTGAGTGTACAAATGAGTGGGTGTCTGTGTTTACATCTGTTTCTTGTGCCTTTTCTTAGGCTCCTTTTCTTCTGTTTGTTTGTTTTGTCCTATTCTGATGTGTTAGATGTTGTTCTTTTATAGCATTATATTATTTTAATTTATTATATGATATTATTTTCTCTTAGAAGTCTGTTTGTTTTCTAAGGAGAGACAAAAGTGATCACTAGGGGACAGGTGCCGATGGAGCTGGGAGGAGCAGAGGGAGGAGAAACTGTACTTACAGAAAAGGTTAAAATGTTGGTCATCACTGTCCTTTCTGCATTTAAGTGGTTAAAGCTTAATATTAAGAATTGCATATAAAGACTTATTTCTAGGAAAACCAAGAATGGCATCAAAAATTGGAATTAGCACCTGTGAACCGCAAACAAATGAAGCAGAAATAAGACCAGCAGCTCTTTTCTAAAACAAGAGACCACTGAGGCTAAGGAGGGCAGAGTCTTCTCCCACCTCATCCAGGTTGCCCTCCCAGAAACGAGGAGGCCACAGCAGCAGCCTCACATCGGCTGAGGTTCTAACAGGACCTCTGTGTAGCTGGCACTACAGCGACATAAACAGGGTACTGAGAAAATTATCCTTGAAGGCATGAATTAATAAAAAAATACTTTAGTCTACATGAACTGTATTCTCAGAAACATCTAGGGACAAGAACAAGGTCTCACAACTCAACAAAAGCAAAACAGCAATTACCAAGGGCATGTGAGCCGTGGTGACCAATGACAGGTGGTCTCTTTTGTTTTCAGAACAAAAATTCCACAAAATATGAAAATACGTACGGAGACCACCTTAGAAGGCATTAGTACAACTTTTATGGCAATTCTCAAAAGCTGAAAAAAGAAGGAGAAAGATATTTTAAAAAAATTGAAACCTACAATGATGTTATTTTCAGGTAGGCTTAGTGTCGTGAACAGTTCTGAGGCAAGTGTATCTGTATGCATTCTCTGCGGAGTGATGTTTGTGCTTATGAAAAGAAGCCATTATGCGTCAACATTCATTTCAGAATCTGGTGGACAGGTATTTATTAGATATTTTGATTTAATAAATGTGCAGCAAAAATTAAATAATATTGTTTGCCCCTTAGATGGTCACAGAGTCACACACATGTGATTATCAAGCACCCTGTCAGCTCGGGTCGGTCACTGTGGGAAATCCCATTTGAGTGACGAAGACTGTCCTGGCAGTCGGCCCAGGGTCTGTGTCCCTGGGTCATGTGCAGCTCCTTTACCTGATGATCTACCAAATGGAGTCTCTGTGCCTTTTATAAATCAAAACTATAGTACGCAAGAATACATGAAACCAAGATCTCTCGTGTATAAATAGAAAAACTGTTTATGAATATAAGAACACGGCTATAGATAATTGGAGTTGTTAAAGAAATTAATATGGCTGACACACAGTAAGCAGCTGGGCCAAACCCTAGACCAAGAAAAGAAAACACTCAGCAAAAATTTATGATGGCATAAATTTTACATCTAAATCGTTGGTCTATGAAAGAGGTTTAGACAGCATGGCAAGACAATCACAACATAGCAAGTTTTGATCATGACTCTCAGAGGTGAGTAATTCTAAACAACTGCGTAGCAGCTCACGGCACTTACGTTCTTGGGATTAAGCTCAAGGTCGATAAAGCATCGGATCTGACCCACTGTGCAAGTTGTGACCCCTGCCACAAACCGGAGTTCATCTGTTAAGTTTAGCCCCTTCTCCTGCAGAATGGTGGCTGTTTGGTTAAGTGTGACTCGCCAAAAGACCTGGACTTCTTCAAAGGCCCTGTGCACAAAAATAAAACAAAACAAAATAAAGTAAAATAAAATAAATAAAATAAAACGAACCCATGAAATGCAGTGAAGGAAGAAGCACTGTGCCTGGCAGGTATGTGAGCCTTCCCAGCTCCTCCACAGGGGGGCAGCACTTACCGTATGACTGACAATGGTGAACAAGAGCTGCACTACCTGCAGCAAATAAGAACACTAAAAGATTCATGGTCTCCATAGAGTTCTCTAGGTACACATTGCTCAGTGATGAGCTGAACACTCAGGAAGAAAGTTAAGTCAAGTTCTTTCTGTCCAATGTAACAAAATGTGCAAATAAACAGTATAGAATCTCAGACCTCAAGACAATGGGTATTATTGTCTTAACAATAATTTCTCTAGAGGAACACACTACTCCTAAAAACAGATATAATTACAATATTTAAAACCCAAAGATGTCCTACATTTTTACAGAGTAGGCCCTTATGTTTTAATCCATACATATGTGCACATAGCAATGACATGTAATAAGTTCTGAAAGATTCACTACTGAGTTTGGGTAGCAAGGAAATCTTTGATGTTCCAAGTCTTACCTGGAGCACATTATATACACAATCATCATAAGTGGTTATCTTGATACAGAGATGGCCTAAACCATCTGACATGGATTGGGATGGTATGCAAAACATTCTAGGCATTCCAATGTTATGGCTAAAACCCCAATGTGTTAAGTAATGGATTGAGAATGACATCATCTCCAGCCTAATGAGATGGCTTGGCCAGTAAAAGCACTGGCCATCCTAGCCTGACAATCTGGATTTAATCCCTAAGACCCATAGGAGAAGAAACGTGACAACTGAAAGTTGTCTTCTGACCCACCCATACCATTCCATGGGTACCCACCCCCAATTAATAGTAAGTACAATTGTAGATAAAAGAAAATATATTAATACTGTTAACCTAGCTTGCAGGCTACCTTTATCAATGTTCACCCTGCCTTCATCATTTGGTATGGGTCTAAAGTTCTGTATACAGTTTCAGAATGTTAACCCTTCTCGTGTGAACGCACCCACACTTGGACACACACGTACCTGTTTGGCTGTCTTGTGACTACTAGGTGCTGACTGCTCTTATCAGCTCCTTCCCTCAGTTCCAGGCCTCGTTGGGACTCCTCACTAAAGCCTATGATGCCATTATGGAGGTCACTCCCTGGAATGGAAAATGGAGGGCTATAATACATTCAGGAATTTATAAACCCTCCAGTGCCAGTCATCTTGATAGTCCAGAGAGTATAAAGGAGAAATGTGGGACCGTGAAAGGACAGCATGTTTTCTGGTGGAGTACTGGCTAGAGATGGCCGGAGACCCAACAGGTATCCCTGCAAGGGACGGCATGCATTTCCCTAGGCTCCCAGACTCCAGGCTTCTGACGTGAGGCTGAAGACCTCCCTTGATCAGTACCTTTCAGTCATGTAGGGCAATGCCCCTACCAGCCTCTCTACAGGTAGAGGGTGAGACTACAGGCCACAGAGCATCAAGAGATCTCCCCACTCCCTGGCGGAATCTGGCGGCGTCTCATAGCCCAATGTCTGCCTGGTGCAGCGTGGAGTGAATTCAGTCCAATTCCTGCCTTCTGCTCCCTGAGCTGCGGTTCCAGCTGCCTGGGGCGGCAGACGCGCGGGAACCACAACTCAGCCCAACAGGACCCATGTCCACGTGCGAGCCACAGTCCCGCAGAGAAATTCACACGTGGGAAGTGGGAACTTTAATACCTTTTTCTAAAAACATTCCCAGACTATAATGCCAAAGCAGATATCAATTCAAGAAGCAAAGACCAGAAGAAAGCACCTTGACACCCTAGTGTGTGCTCGTGATCCATGCTGTGTGCTCGTGATCCATGCTGTGTGCTCGTGATCCATGCTGTGTGCTCGTGATCCATGCTGTGTGCTCGTGATCCGTAGTGTATGCTCGTGATCTGTGTGTGTGCTCATGATTCTTTCTCTCTCTTTTTTAACTTATTTAATTTTTCTCGAAACTAGATTCTTTTGCTCATATAATATATCCTGACCACAGTTTTCTCTCCCTCCACTCTTCCTAGCTCCCTCCAACTTCACCTCTCCCCAAGATCCACTACCTTTCAATTTCTTCCTCAGCAAAAAGCAGTCCTGCAAGCTATAAAACGAGATACAACAGGACAGTGCGAGTGCCAATGGAGCAGCAACTCTTTGCTTACTGTGGTCCACTGTTCCACTAGAAGAGTCAGCTTATGGCAAGCCTTTAATAAAAAGTATTTGTCAAGTAAATGAAGTATGTAATTAATTCACCTTCCTTTAAATGGGTAGACAGTTTACGTCACATACTTACTTACCTGCTCTAGGAAAAAGAAGAAAAAGATTAGGCAAATCCTGAGTGTTAGAGGCTGCTTGGTGGTCACTGGAAGCATTACACACACAACACACACACACACACACACACACCATACACATGCATATACACACACAACACACACACATGCATATACACGTAAACATACTCACACATACTCATACATACATATACACCACACACATACATATCACATATTCGCACAACACATATACATACACATATATACTACACACACCTACACACATATACATGCTTACACATATATACACACTATACACACATGCATATGTACACATATACATACATATACACTATGCATACACACATATCAAATACACACACATATATACACACACATATATAAACACACATATATACACACACCACACACACACACCACATATACAATATACATAAACCTCATATACATACACATACATAACACACACACATACATATACACACATATACATACTTACACACATATTCACCCCATACACACATGCATATGCACACATATACATCCTCATACATACACACCACACAAACATACACACCTCGTACATGCACAACACATACTCATACTCTCACACACATAATTACACACCACACACACATACACACATGTGCACGTTCGTATGCACACCACACACATATTCACAGATACACATACACTACACACATATATACATGTGTATGCATATGTCCACATATACATACTCACATGCACACCACAAACACATACAACACATACACATTTCCACACACATACACACAACACACACATATATATCACATACACACACATATACACACACCACACATACACATACCACATACATAGATACACATACATACACACACAAGCACAAGCATAAGCAGGATCCAACCTGGGTCTACAGCATGCTGATACAGTCATTTCATGTCCAACAAACACGTGGGTGAACATGGGACAGGCCAGTATCTGAACCTGTATGTACTGTCTGTTTCTGAGTGTCAGGCTTTTAAAGTCATCCTGGAATAGCGGTTCTCAGCCTGCCTAATGCTGCCACCCTTTAACACAGTTCCTCATGTTGTGCTGACCCCAACCTTAAAATTATTTTTGTTAATATTCATAACTACAATTTTGCTACTTTTTTAAGTCAGAATGTAAAGACCTTTGGAGATAGAGGTTTAACAAGGGAATCGTGACCCACCAGTAGAGAACCTCTCTCATGGAAGGAAGGATTCTAAAGCAATCAACCTCAGAAACAATTTACATCAGCCGCCCAGGAACATAACCTAGGAGGTGCCAAAAAGGTAGAATTTCCACAGGTAAACACTGGGGCAGGTTAGTAAGATGAAAACCTGTAACTGTACTGCTTGGGGAGACACAGTAGTAACCAGGAGCTCTGCCTCCCAGCTCTGACATGTGAGAAAATGTGGACACCATGCATGTGGTGGGCGCTGTTTGTCCTCATTCCTCCTGTGTGCTCTTTATCAGCTAGACTGACAGTTCTGGTTTCCATCAGTTCATCATTATAATCATGTTTTAGCCCAGCATTAGAATATGATGCTATGGGCTGGAGAGATGGCTCAGAGGTTAAGAGTACTGACTGCTCTTCCAGAGGTCCTGAGTTCAATTCTCAGCAACCACATGGTGGCTCACAACCATCTGTAATGGGACCCGACGCCCTCTTCTGGAGTGTCTGAAGATAGCCACAGTGTACCCATACACATAAACTAGAATATGATGCTACCCTTTCCTCTTTGGTAGCAATTGTTCCCTCCCAGCTGTGCTTCCATTCTTTCCTGGTAGTTTAGTTTCCTGTTTCCTTTTGTAGAGCAATAGCCACTAACCAGGGTCAAATTAAAATTCTCTTGTCACATCTACAATAATTCGAGTCATTTTCTTGGTAAGGTGATTCTAGATTTCTAATGTACCAGTGCTCAGAACCAAGACCAAATGAGTCATTTAGTGTCTGGCTTCTTTTAAAATGGATTCTAACATCTAAACACGGGAAGATTGTGAGGACTGGTTGACAGAGGAATCCGGAATGTTAAAGATCTACTAAAAACAGAAATATTATAAAGAGAGCGAACCAGGTGTGTGACAGGAACCTGGGCAGAATAGAAAAATAAAGAACCTGTAGATAACGTAGACATGGCTGGCGATGGTCTCGGGTGTGCAACATCACATGACATTACAGACAGGCATGGCATCATGGCATACAGGAGGAGTCCGTTACATCTACTCATGTGACAGAAAGTCTCACATTGCTCAGACACTTGAGAGCACAGAGCTGACACTAGAGCAGGCTTTGGTGTACCCCACTGCCTGATAAATGTAGAAGCAGTTTCATGCCACACATCATCCTGATAACACCACAGTTGCCATGCTGACCACCAAGGAGCTCTCTACCAACCACCTAACCAGGACTCGTAGCCTCATCATCACACAGTAACTAATGGAGCAGTGTTCAGAAGAGCTAGGAACCTCAGAGACCGTTTCATTTCCACTGGACTGATATAGGCCACACTAATTGCTAAATATGTTGGCTGTCAGCCTTGGTTACATCTGAATGGTTGTAATAAAATATTTAAACCATAGAATGTGAGGGTGGTGCTTAATTCCAAACAAATTTTAATAGAAATATATGAATTACATTAAGCCAATGTAAAAAATTTTGCAGAAATGAATTAAAATTGATTATGCTCTCAGTATACTACTGAAATAAGAATGATGTTAATTATAATTAGTGAAAAATTGTAGGGTAATAGAAATAGGAAAACAGTATAAAGGAAGTTATTACCAATGTAGTAACTGAATGTCTAAAATAACACAAATTCGAGGAAGCCCTGTCAGTGAGTCCTGAGATCTAGTATGCAGCATGTAAGTAGTATATGCCATGGTGTTATATACTTTGAGGTTATTAAGAATAAACCTCAGAAGTTCTCACCACAGAAACATTAATATTTGAGATGATGAATATGGTAGTTAGATTGATTAATTATTTGACAATTTATTCATAAATCACATCTTGCATATATAAAAATAGATAATATGTAATCAAAATAAAATACAATCATAAAGTGGTCTTGTTACAGCTTTACTTAGTTATTGATAAGCTAATCTACTTTGTGTAATGATATATAGCATTATTTCAGAAGTGAACAGAAAGTTACCACCAGATCAATATGTGTGAGGCACTCTTAAAATGACATAATTAAAAGTCTATGTGAATTCATGCAAATAAGACATATGCACACACAGAATGGGGTCAAAGAAGCAACAACACAATGACTAGATCAGTTGCATTAAATAAAGAACAGTAGAAAATTTTGAACTATTGTAATACAAATGTATAGAGTGGTGAGTTTGTATGTGTGTATACATATGAATACACATGTACATCATACACATGCATATACATGCCTAAACTCACATATATACACAGTTTGGTGTGTGTGTGTGTGTGCGTGCATGCATGTGTATCCAACTAGTACAATGATTTTATCAATTATCTTGGGTCAAAAACAACAAGAGATAATAATTTTAATGTAATTCATAACATGCAGAAGATTTCTTGACAATTATATCTTTGCTTTAGGACTGATTACTGGAAGTGGCTCAAAAACTTAGAATATGATTTCAAAACAAGCAATCATATGTTTGGATATCCAAAACAGCATTTCCCCCCCGAGCTCCCAGGGACTAAATCACCAACCGAAGAGTACACATGGAGGGACCCATGGCTCCAGCTGCATATGCAGCAGAGGATGGCCTTATCTGGCATCGAGGGGAGGAGAAGCCCTTGGTCCTGTGAAAGCTCGACACCCCAGTGTAGGGGCATGCCAGGGTATGGAGGTGGGAGTGGGTCCGTGGATGGGGAAGCATACTTCTAGAAGCTGGGGGACGGGGGATGGGATAGGGAGTTTCTGGAGGGGGGAAATGAAAAGGGGATAATATTTGAAATGTAAATAAATGAAATATCCAATAAAAAATTAAAAGAAAAAAATAATGTGGACTTAAGGATTTTTCTCTGTTGTGAAATTACAGATTTATAGATTGTATACCTGGCTCTTATCTAAGTAACATCTGTAACTTGTTAAGTTGTAGTCGGGACTGAAAACAATGTGAGTTCATGTTATGACTCATTTCTTTAGGACGATAATTATTTCTTGTCATTGTCATCGTTGTTTTTATTTAGACAGGATCTCACAATGTTTCCCTGACTGGCCTGGAACTCACTATATAGATCAGGCTGGTCTTAAGCCCCGACTGCCTCCTGCACTCAAAATTAAAGCATGCACTGCTTCGTCTATCCTAAAGGAAGGCAATTTTTAATGAATTACAATGAGCAACTTACATAACTGTCATAGATCATAGCTATCATATTAACTACACTATAATATACATCTTGATACACTCCCATCAGTGCGATGTGATAATGTACTACATTACCTGTGATAATGACGACAGCAAAGGCTGACAATCCCGTGTTGTCCTTTCCCCTCACAATCTGTGCTCCCCCTTGAGGGTCTGTGAGAAACACGTAGAAGAATTCCTGCCCCTCGGGCTCATCATCATCCAGGATCTGAACTGCGATTTTCCGTTCTCTTTCCCCACTGAGGAATGTAAGAGTGAGCATTTGTTCTTCGAAGTCTTCTTCTTCAGTCGCCCATGTTAGGTTGCCAACTCCATAGACAGCCTGAAAGGGCCACATGCTGGCCTCCTTCTGAGCACATCTTCCACCAAAAGTCTTCACCGTTACGCTGACATTGCCTGTGGACCCAGCCGTCCTCTGGATAAGGATGTCTGCAGTACTGGGTGTGTTATTCTTCATTTCCTCTGACACATACACAATGGGGGGTCTGAGACCCAGCGTTCCATAGACTGCAGCATGAGCAGTTCCCGGGACCAAGTCGGGCTTCTCGGATATGGCACTGTGAGCAGTGACAAGGTTCTCAGGGATGGCAGACACACCCACTATCTCTGTAACAGGGGTAAACGCCTCTGCAGTGTATGGAATGGCGGTTATCTTGAGCTTGTTAGGGTGTGTGGTGGAACCAGTTTCCAGGCAAGGAGAGTGCTGTCAACTGCCACAGTCCCTGCTGTCACAGGGACAGAGACAGCTCCTGCAGTTGGGTCATCATTGTCCAGTATGGTGACCACGGCGGCACTGAGATTGGATTCACACGAGGTTTCCAACTCACGCCTCCCTTCCCTGGTCCCCTAGTTTCTATGAAGTAAGATTAATGTAAAATGTTTCTTCTGTCTCAGGAAGCTGATCATTAATAATGATTATTTCAAAATCAACCTCAGCTTGGAATCTCTGAAAAAAAATTTCCCCCTTCTGAACAGGTTCGAAGTCCTCCAGAGGCTTGGCGCTTCCTGCAGTTGTCTCGTAGGAGACTTTAATCAGGTCACCATGAAACCCAAACAGTCTTTGCACACATATTCGTATCGCCTGTGCATCCTCTGACACTGTGATATTTCTTGAACTAGGGGAAAATTGGAAGACTCCCATGGGTTCAATTTCAGCAGTAGTGAAACCTGATCTGGAAAAAAAGTTAAAATATATGGACTGAATTTAACATGAGCATACCATTGTTGAGTAATTTCCTTCAATACTTAAGATGTAAGAATCATGTTAGACATACCATGTTCTCTCATACTCCATAAAACCTTATTTATACACTCATAAGGAAAAGCACGAGAGCCATACAAGCAGAGACTGCAGCAAGCAGGGCCAGGGCCTAACGCAGTCAGAGAAAGTGCGAGTCTGGGATCTGACACCCTGTCACACAGGAGCAGTAGTCAGACAGGCTGAAACACGTGGGTCTGTGGCCAGGACAGAAAGACAAGAACACTCATGATACTCTGAGTGTTGGCCTTCTCTCATGGCTACCAAGCCGAGCTATTCTTCTGTACTCTGAGCAAAATCCTGTGTCTTCCAGCTCTCAGCAAGGAAACTACTCTCTCACAAAAAATGTAACTAAAACTTAAATGTGAGTTAGAAACTTCACTTGTTGAAAATTTATCCTTACCTCTTACCTATGTATTTTTATTAATAGTTACATCTGAAGTTATATCTAGTGATATACTAGTCTACTCCTGACCATGGAAAATTTATAAATAAATATGATTATATTTATATATTGTATGATAAACCTATAAATTATATATACTTGCATGATGTTTTAGCAGATACCTCAAGTCTTTCTGTCTCCACTGAGAAGCACATAAATACAGTTAAGAGCTGAGACAGTGACTGGAGAGCCTGAGATCAAATACTGATTTGGACTGTGATACTGGGTTCTTTACATAATCTGTCCATCCTGATTAGTTGTCGGTCAACCGGATACAAGAGTTACTGGGAAAGAGGTACCTCAATGGAGAAAATGCCTCCATCAGATTGTCTTTGAGGCATTTACCTCAATGGAGAAAATGCCTCCATCAGATTGTCTTTGGGGCATTTACCTAATGGAGAAAATGCCTCCATCAGATTGTCTATGGGGCATTTGCCTCAATGGAGAAAATGCCTCCATCAGATTGTCTTTGGGGCATTTACCTCAATGGAGAAAATGCCTCCATCAGATTGTCTATGGGGCATTTACCTCAATGGAGAAAATGCCTCCATCAGATTGTCTATGGGGCATTTTCCTGATTGATGATTGCTGAGGGAGGTCCCAGCTCGCTGGCAGCAGTGCAACTCCTGCCCCAGTGATCCAGGCTTGTATAAGAAAGCAAGCTGAGTAAGCCATGAAGAGCAAGCAAGTAGTCAGCACTCCTCCAGTGTCTGCATCAGCTCCTGCCTCCACACTCCTGCCTTGAGTTCCCTCTGTGGTGGGGTGTGATGGGAAAGTTGTAGTATAAAATAAACTTATTTTATCACAGTGACAGAAAACTCGCTAGAATACACCCGTTAGCTACCTGCTCATTTATAAAATGAGACACGCAATGCTAAGCACACAGTTGGCACTAGAGGTAGCAGCGTGGGGCAGGCTTACAGCAGTGTCTGGTTTAGGGGAAGCATTATAAACCTGTCTGTTATTAATGTTGTGGTTAAAGACATTTAAGTTTGTCACCCTAAAATATGTTCTTTGGACAAATATTATTTTAAGGATATTTGACTGTACAGATAACCATTCCTCCATGCACAAACATGTATGTAACCGTTTTGAACACACACTAGTCCATTTGCTGTTCTTCTTGCCAATCCCATCCCAAGCAGGAGAAAAGTCAACGGCATTTAGGTGTAATCTATTTATCTGAAAGTATACCAAAATCTATAAACAATTATTGCAATAAATAAAATGCTAAATATAATTAAGCAGAAAGGAACAACTGATTTCAACAAGTAACAACATTCGCTAACTGTGATGCTTTATGCATAGCTTTGATGATTTGGGGAAATATACGTTTGCAGCTCTTTTCAGAGGACAGTCCTTTTAAAAACTGAGGGAGTGTCATTAGGGAAGCTGTGAGCTCAGGCATCCATCCACTCTGAGACTGGAGATCAAGGTGTGCTCTCCCAGTGGCGGAGAACGTGGGCCTCTACTGACAGTGCTCTCCCACCTGTCTCTGGGATGCAAGCTAAGAGCTGCTCCACAGGAATCCCAAGGCCATTGTTTGGGCTCACTGACACATCACAAATGATCCCTTATCAGTGGTTCTTAACCTACATAATGCTGCGGACCATCAATACAGGTCCGAATTCTTGTGGTGACTCCCAACCATGAAATCGGGTTCATTGCAATGTCATAACTGTAAGTGTGCTACTGTTGTGAATTGTAATATAGATATCTGATATGCAGGGATCTGATACGCGTGAACCCTGTGAAAGGGTTCTTCAACTCCCAGGGTTCTCGACCCATGGGTTGACGACCACTGCCTTAGACGGTGAACTTCCCCTTGCCTTACCTAAGCTGAGCTCCACCGGCAACGCTGCTCCTCAGGCCTGACAGATGAAGGACAAACGCCTCTGGCCGGCCAGGGCTGGGAACCATCCACAGGAGGACTGCCTTCCTCTGTTCTCCATGCACAAAAGAAAGGCTCCCTGGAGAAAGAGTGATAGAGGAAGTAGGTTATCACGTCTTGCTTCTGTTTGTTTAGATTCTATTCTCTATGCATGGGTGCTTTGCCTTCGTGTATGCCCATGTTGTGTCAGTGTCTGGGGAGGGCAGACAGAGCATAGGGCCCCCTGGGACCAGAGTCACAGAAGGTTGTGAGCCATCTTGTGGATGCTGGTAATGGAACCCTGGTCCTCTGGAAAAACAGCCAGTGCTCTTAACTGCTGAGCCATCTCTCCAGCCTACTTGCACTTCTTAAACTGGAATGTATTGCTAAAACTCACGCTGAAATGACCTCTTTCCTAAAATTTGATTTTGGTTCCAAAAAGTTAAAATGTTTAATAACAGGGACAAGAAACAAATACATTTATAGACATCTCCAGAGACCACACAGCCCCATTTTTAACTCCCTGCTTACTCCCCTCCCTCCCCGTCCTCTCTGCTCCCCATCCCAGCCCTCCCCTTCCCCTTGTCTAGTACTTTCCTTCTCCTCCCTCTACTCAACTACCAAATGTAGCCACGGGAAGAGAATGGCTAGCATGATGTTAGACAAACTTTCCTGCAAATTTGGTGCTGATCTGTGTTTGAATTCAGAGTTTTTTAACAGCAGGGTATCACAAGAATTTAGGGAAAATATCACAATATATGTATTTTATTTTAGGTTGGAAGAAAATGGGATGAATAAGTGGATTACAACTGTTAAGTGTAGTCCATTAGTTTAGGGATTATATTTATTATTCATTGTATTAAAAGTTAATATAAAAGACCAAATGAATCATCTAATTTTCTGAAGACATGTACTTACTGTTTGAAAATTCTTTTTTTTTTTAATTTAGTTAGTCACAAAACATATAGAAGAATTGTTGCTAAGATTGTAAGCTGGTACAACCACACTGGAACATCAGTCTGGCAGTTCCTCAGAAAGTTGGACATAGCATTACCTGAGGACCCAACTATACCACTCCTGGGCATATACCCAAAAGATCCCCAACATATAACAAGGACACATGCTCCACTATGTTCATAGCAGCCTGATTTATAATAGCCAGAAGATGGAAAGAACCCAGATGTCCTTCAACAGAGGAATGGATACAGAAAATGTGGTACATTTACACAATGAGTACTACTCAGCTATTAAAAACAATGAATTCATGAAATTCTTAGGCAAATGGATGGAACTGGAAAATATCATCCTGAGTGAGGTAACCCAGTCACAAAAGAACACACATGTGTATGCACTCACTGATAAGTGGATATCAGCCCAAAAGCTCGCAATACCCAAGATACAACTTTCAGAGCACATGAAGCTCAAGTAGAAGAAGGAAGACCAAAGTGTGGGTGCTTCAGTCCTTCTTAGAAGGGAGAACAAAATACTCACGAGAGGAAATATGGAGACAAAGAGTGGAGCAGAGACTGAAGGAGGGATTGTCCAGAGACTGCCCCACCTGGGGATCCATCCCATGTGCAGTCACCAAATGCAGACACTATTGTGGATGCCAAGAAGTGCATGCTGACAGGAGCCTGATAAAGCTGTCTCCTAAGAGGCTCTCCCAGAGCCTGACATATACGGAGGTGGACGCTTGCAGCCAACCATTGAACTGATCACAGGGTCCCCAATGGAGGAGTTAGAGAGAGGACTGAAGGAGCTGAAGGTGTTTGCAGCCCCATGAGGAGAGTGACAATACCAACCAACGAACTTCTAGGGTCTAAACAGCCAGCCTGGGAACACACATGGAGAGGCCCATGGCTTCAGCTGTATATGTAGTGGAGGATGGCCTTGTCGGGCATTGGTCCCATGAAGGCTGGATGCCCCCACTGTGGGGCAATTTGAGAGCAGGGAGGCAGGAGTAAGTGGATGGGTGGGGGCACACCCTCATAGAAGCAGGGGGAGGGGAATGGGATGGGGGTTCTGGGGGTGGAAATGGGGAAAGGGGATAACATCTAAAATGTAAATATATAAAGTATACAATAAAAAAGATTCCTACATGTAGACTGTGATTAATTACACATAAACAGATGTATCATCAAAATGATAGAAAAGATAGAATAATAATGTGAGTGTGGTAAAGAGGGGGCAGAACACAGATATGAAAGACAATGAAAGATCTTCAACTTAGGGGACAAGCCAAGAAGACAATAACTATCAGCAGCAGCCAGCACATTAGATCCAAGGTCCTGGGCAGTGGCTGTGAAATGCTCTCACCCCCCAGGCAAGTCTGTGCCGAGGGCCACGAAATGAAGGAGCACACAAATCCACGCTACACTGAGAGTGCCCTGCCATGGGGCTGACCTAACACTGGTGTCATGTTTGCTGTCTTCCTTCTACTCTCATTGTGTAAAGTTAACATCCAGTACCTCAGCTAATGCAACCTAGGAAAACAGCATCATCCCACGCTCATAGAAGGAACGTGGATCTCCGCTCTTACATCAGAATCATGAGAGTTACGTGTTACAGAAACACATGCCAGCGAAGCACCGTAAATATGCAGGACTGCACAAATCTGCGACAGAGGTGAGTAGCTGGTCACAGCTGTCTTTAACGGAGACTGGCATGGGCTCTGTACACCATGGTCAAGGTCACACCACCCAACACCCACACCTTACTGGTCCTCAAAGGGCCACTGACATATATTTAAAGATCAAGTATGTGAAGCGACTGCTGCCCATCTGTCAGAAATGCAGAACATGTAACCGGCACAAAGCGCAATGTACTGCTTTATTGCTGTGCTGGCTGAATGAGATACTGAAAACTATTTTGAACAAATTCTTAAGGATTGACAGAGCTGTTGGCTCGGTCATCATCATTTTTTACGTGGCATATAAAGATTTCAATCTGATTGAAAAATTTCCTCTCTTCCTCACCAAGGAGCCTGTACCACCGTGGTTATACAGAGGAGCACCGCTTTCCATCTGGGAACCCTGAATTAGGACTCACACAGCTGAAGTCGAGAGGAGGGAAAAACTTGGATGGCTTCAACTGCACACCTCCATATTCTGCAGGCTGGCCTAGAGGAGCTACGACTCACCCAGGGTTGGGGTCATGTTGCCGATGTCAACAGACTCAGGGATTTCTGAGCCAGGAGCGTATCCCGTGGTCCAGGCCACAGAAAGCCGCCGTATGTGCCTCTCCTGGAGACCGTGACTTGGCTTGTGCCGGCCGTGATGTCCATGAGTTGGAAAGCAGTGGATTCGAATCCAACCTGAGGAAAGACATGTCTAGAGGACATGTGCACCGGTGAAGCTCTCCTGCCCTCTGAAACATGAGTAGCACTAACTCCTCTTTAGATTTTACAGTTCATTCCCCCAGATGATGATATACAGAGGAGAAATACTTATCATCTCATATTGGAAATTTCATTCTGTTCTATTCTTCTGATTATAGTTTTAAGCTTTCTTTTAAAAAGTAATCATTTGAATTATAAAATATGCAAAAATAAATGTAATAATAATTAAGTAAAAGTAAAGGAGTTTAAATTATGTTGCCTTAAAAATCTGTAGTGGCTATGTGTCTTTCACTTATCCATTAAATATTTATTTATTAATACTAATTAATGAACTTATCCTTCAGGCAAGGATCTCAGGACATGGTGCTTCATGCCCGCTTGTTCACTGGGGGGGTCTTTCAGAACCAGATCTGTCTAGACTGAAATTCACCTCTCACAGACATAACCTGTTTCTTCCTTCCTCATCAATGCAGACCCTTTCAGGTTTTCATTAATTTCATTAAATTGGACATTTGGGGTATGTTCAGAAAGCTTAAAGGTAAATTGTTTTTTTGTTTTGTTTTTTTTGTTCTTTTTCTATTTGTTCCTTTCAAGTAGCTATACTTCAAATAACCATCAAATAGGATTTTGTGTGATGGGTAGCTCTTCCAGGGTAAGTGATTTATAGCTGAACTTAGTCCTAATCGGTGGTTTGGAATAAAGCCTGATTCCCAGTCTCATCTGAGTGAACAGCTCAGGTTGCGTCTCCTGCTCTCAGCAAATGGAAATCTGGCCCGCCACTGAACCAGTAGTTACAGATTAAGACATATATTCCCCTTTAAAATTCCGATGGGGTACATCTGGAAACCTGGTTTTCTGAGGGACACTTCACTTCTGAAGCTCTCAAATGCCAAAGAGCAACTGGCAACCTTAGGACATGGCTTTTCTTCTTGGAACCAGGGTCTTACCATAGCCCTGGGCCTGGAACTCACTGTATTGACTGAGCTGGTCACACAGACATCGCCTCCCGTTCATCCTGAGCACTGGGGGGAAGGCGTGTGCCGGGTATGGTCTATTGGCCTTGTTTTTAATGTTTGGGGACTCCACTTTAGGGAAAGAACAAATTCATTCCCTGTGGAGGAGACATCCAGGAGGGAGCTACTGAAGAGCCTGTGCTAATGGTCTGCAGTCGTCCAGGCCCACATTTCTGGCAATCACTGCTCCATGCTAATGGATCCCTGGTAGACCAGGCTTGACCTCATTACTGGGGCTCGTGGATAGGGTTATGCCTCGACCAGCTTGAAAAATACATGCTGTAGCCAACAGCAATTTTTTTCCTGTAAAGGACCTAAAGGGAAAGGGTTTTGTTGTTGGTTTTTCTTTTATTTGTTTTGGTTTGTTCAGCCTATGAAGTGATTGGGAATAATCTTTTTAACTTAGAGGCAGACTCAGGTTAAAACAGTCACCAACACGTATCTATATCAGCACAGACTTTCTGTGGCAAACTAAAGTCCAGGTATAAAGAATATTTTTAGGAAATTCAAAGTATAAAATGTTCCATTATAATCTTACTTATTTAGCATCAAATGCCTCAATATTAAGGATTTTACATTAACACTTAGGAATGTTTGGCTTTAGTTGACTACTCCTTTAAAAAGAACCTTACATTCTAGACCTTACATTCCAGCTGTTCAAAATAAAATCTGTTAGTATTTTGTCTAAGCTCCTCCCCCACAGTTACCTGGCAACAGCCAGGTGTGCCTGACTCACTATAAAAGGGGCTGCTCTATCCTCTCTTGCTCTCCTCCCTTCCTGCTCTCCCTCTGTCTTCTCTTACCTTCTCCCTCTCTCTTCATGGTGCTCATGGCTGGCCTCCCCTCTCCTCCCCTCCCACCATCCCCCTCTCTCCCACTCCGTCTCTCTCTCCCTTCTCAGTCACTACTCCCCTCCCCATGCCCTGAATAAACTTTACTCTATGCTATACCCTCATAGTGTGGCTGGCCCCTCAGATGAAAGGGTCTCAGCATGTGCCCTCGAAGGCACCCCCTTCCCCCACCAGACTACACATCCAACAAACATATTCCCTTTCTCCCTATCTTTTTATAAATACAACACTTTCAACAAGCTAAAAAAAGCAAATAAATTTTCTAACTAATACTTAAAGCTGACAAATTATTTTTATATAACAAATCCTTTAATATTCATGGGACTATTTAAATCTTAAAAACAGAACAAAACAAACAAAATCCCCAGTCTTGGGTCAGTTTTTGTCTCAGGTGGGTCACCCACTCTCCAATGTTGGGCAGCACCAACGGGACTTGGCAGGTTTTTACGTTGTAAAACGGGGGTAAGAAATCAATGCTCTGAAGGGAGGGGCAGGGGTCTTGGAGGAGTTTATGGGGAAGAGAAGGGGCTGAACAAGATCAAAATCCACTGCATTCAACTATCAGAGAATTAAAACCAAAACACATTCTTTAAAATAAAGTCTATGTTCATGGTCTGGGCTGTCACCAGAAACCATGAGGAAGCCCATGATCTGAGCTCCAGACGACTAGAAAGAGCAAGGGGATTACTTTGGCAGTGACATCGATGACTGCAAACACCCAACTGGGAAAAATTGAGAAAGAGGGGCACATAAAGCTTCTGAGATGAGCCCTACTCACACCTGAAGCATCTCATATCCGCAGCAAAACGTAACAGCCTAGAAAGGAAGCCATTAAAGAAAACGCTTAAAAGTCTGACCTAGGGCTCCCTGCACATCTGTCGCAGATGTGCAGCTTGGTTTTCATGTGGGTCCTGAACAACTGGAGCAGGGGCCATTTCTAAAGCTGTTGCCTGTGTGTGGGATATGTTCTTCTGGCTGGGCTGCTTTGTCAGGCCTCAGTGGGAGAGGATGTGCCTAGTGTCACAAAGACTTAATGTGCCAGGGTCGGGGGAATACCCAGGGGGACCCACCTGCTCAGAGGAGACGGGGATGGGGGATGGGCAGGATTGAGGAAGGGGCGAACAATGAGCTGGATATAAAGTGAGTAAGTTTAAAAAAATGAAAAGTAAAATAAAATAAAAATTGTGATATGGACACTGAGGTATGGCTCTCCACAGGTGATGATGTGGTGAGAGAAGAGCTCCGTTTTCTTTAGGGGGATAGCTACTGGGACATTGACTATGCTTCAGAGAGTGGAGACTGTAAGGGCAATTCAAATCTGGCTTGTTTGTTGTTGTTGTTGGAGGCGGAGGGAGAGTCACGATGGCAAGGAGGCAGATGTGAGAGGACTGGGAGGGGAGTGAGATTGGGGTGTACAAGGTAAAATTCCCAAAAACCTCAATAAAAGTATTTTGAATGAATGAATAAATGCTTGAAGACCTTAGAGCTTCCTGTTTGTGCTGTCCTCTTGTGGTTGACTGGAGAACTACACCCAGGGCCAGTTACCTGGGAATTGGCAGCTTCCTCAGGAACAGAGAGAACTGCATGCTTTGCTTCCTGGAGAATTGTTGGTATTCCAAAGAAGGGTCCACTCAGAAGCCTTGCTGACACCAACTGCAGGGTGAGGTTAGAGCCCGGTGACAGGAAGACCTACAAACAAACAGTTAAGTATCTTCAGAGTAAAATAGAGACATGTGACCTGGGTCACAGCACACGCTTAAGTTCCTTTAGTAGAGGACAGTTTCGTCTGTCCCAGTCTTTCCCAGTCTTTAAACGAAAGGCCCCAGGTTTTAGAGGGTGGAGTGCATGGTTGTAGTTGAAGAGAACAAATATAGGAATTTACAAACCTTTCCTTGTATGCCGAAGTAGTCTACAGAACGATGAGAACCACAGGAGACATCTTCACAGAGCCCGGGAGATGGAAAAACGAGAGTGGAGTGAGAGTAACCCGGAAACCCACTTCAGCCCTCTTTGCTAAGAAGGAACTGTGGATTCCAACCCACTCAGAGGGACCGTGACATAGGTGCCTCTGTTAACTCAGCAAATAAAGATCATTAGCACGCTTGTTGGATTACGAATGTCGAGTTTAGCAAACTGGGAGATTGTGAGCTTACAAATTGCTATCACACTAGAATTATCTGAAACTCGCAGTATATCTTCTCATTGAGAAGCACAGCTATTGCTAATGGTTGACCCCTAACTCCGTTCCAAACAAAGAATAGTCCTTTAAAAAGTGTGCACGTTTGTGGAGTCCAAAACAATCATGTCTGTTTGTGAAACATGTCCTTTGGCTACAATGAACTTCAGCCCACTCTTGTCCGTGAACACACAAAGTACACACACAGTTGTCACAAACACATGACGTGAGTGAAGCACAAGTTTCATTCTCTCAATATGATACTCGGTGAACAGAACTTTAGGCCAATGCTAAGCAAGCAAATCACAACACTGTAAGACTGTAAGTTCCTCCAAATGCACCTGAGCTTTCCTAGATGTCCCGTCCCCATGCAGGCCAACTAACAGCTGCATAGCTAATGATTTTTCCCAATTTCTTAAACAATGAAGGATCAAATACTACTCTGAAGTACCAAGTCATTAGACCCTTCCTGTCTAGGACCTCTGCTGATAGCCTATTCAGTGTAAAAATCCCCAAAGGCAACTGACATTAAAGTTGAACAAGAATTATCTTATGGTATATGTATGTATGTGTATATAGTATATACAATATATATGTACATATATATAATTACCTTCAGTGAGTATTGTGTACAATAAAAATTTATGGGTAGACTGAAGAGCACTCCCTACTCTTCTAAAGGACTCAGGTTCAATTCCCAGAATCCATATGCAGCTCACAACTGTCTATAACTGCAGTCCCAGCGATCTGAGAACCTCATCTGATCTCTGGGCACCAATATAACACGTAGTTCACAGATATACCTTTAGATGAAACACACATATACATAGAAACAAATAAATAAATAATTCAAAACCAAATAACTTATGATCCTATTGTATCCATGTGCATCTGTGACCGTGCATATCCACGTGTGTTTGATATTGGCTGTTACTGGATGGTTTCTTATGTCAGGTGTCTTAACTATGACAAGCACCTGGCCAAAAGCAACACAGGGAGGAAAGGGCTTAATTCAGCTTACAGTTCTCAGGTCATGGCAGGAACTCAAGTCAGAGACCAACAGGCAGGCCATGGAGGGCTGCTGCACACTGGCTTGCTTCTCATGGTTTGCTCTGCCTGACTCCTTATACAACAGACCAGGGACAGAGCTGTCCACAGTGAGTTGAGCTTTCTTTTAAATCACCAATCAAAACAAACAAAAACCAAAACAAACAGACTTGCCTATAGGCTAATCTTATAGAGAGACATTTCTCAAGTGAAGGTCCCATTTCCCTAATGACTCTAGCTTGTGTCAAATAGACAAAAAACAGCCAGGAAGTGGAACTTCTTTTGCACAGACAGAAAGCACATAGCAGTAGCGACTCAGTCCCGTTCATCATTCATTACTGAGTTTCTTAGAGTAACCCGTGTGGTATACGTGCTTAATAATTGATTCATGCAGAAAAGTCCATCTTTCCTACATTCTAGCTTGTACTCCTCTCAATCCAGACCAGGTCGTTCAGTGTGTCCATGAAAGAACACACTTGCAGAAACAGCCCACACGCCAGTGCAAGGTCCTGGCGTTAGACCAACATTAAGGATGGTTTTAGCTTTTAGAGTCTGATGGAAGCTTCCCCTGTTCACAGACCCACTGAAAGAGCAGATGCCACCTCCCAAATGATCAAACATCTAAGTGTCTCTGCTGATTCTCTGGAGCATATTTGTCTAAAGTGCTCATGTTCACAAGAAACACAGAGCAGAGAGAAGTTAATGGAAATTCTTGTAATGCAAACCTCAAATTTTAAAGAAAAATGTATTTATTATATGCATTGAGGGTGAATGGAGGAAGGTGGCCATTGAAAAATGTCCTATTTTTGGTTCATGTGTATGTAAACCTTGGCTGCAAACACTTACCTGGAAGATAAAACCCCAGCGACTTAGGTGGGATCATAAGCTGCACCCCTCGGGACGTGTGTGAGTGAACACACAGGAGGTCATCTATGTTGATAGAAAAGCAAGCACAGGCCATAGCACTGCGTTTCCAGGTGGCTTTCGTGTCACATGTGTAATGCAATGTGGAATGAAGATTCCCACAAAGTTTGAAATATGCTAATGAAAGCTGTGACCACATGTAGAAAATCAAAAGCTTCATACATACATCTGCTAGTAAGATTCCACTAATCTTTACTAAAAAGTTAGGAAGGCAATTATAATATATTCAAAGATATTAATAAACACATAGATAGTAATCCATATATGGTCTTAAGGAAACCAAATTATATTACAACCTATACCATTAAGATTTCTATATGACATGAAAAAAAAAATGACCATTGATTTTCAGACTGTTCCACGGGCCACTAGAAACAGCCTGGTGGCTATGTAGAGAAGGTTCACTTGTTCTTATAATATGTATTATATAGGCTTTTTCCATACATAGCCTGAGAGCAGTTCTGTACTATAAATACTGCCTGATAAAAATAACAAGTCTACATTTCTCTATGGCAAACCTTAGTAGTCAGCAACCTCATACTACAAAATGATAAAAATATATTCATTAAAAAGTTAAGGCAATGACATTTAGTGTTTACCAGCAGATTATGACTTGAATATGCTCAGAGAGTGATGGTATGGATATATGGAATAGGCATTTTGTATTCATAATAATTGCTTAATATTTTGAGAAGTTCATGTGTGTTTTGATCAAGTCCACCTTCTACTCCCTCCCTTCCAACTCGTATTTTCCCTTATCACATTTCCTTCCAACTTCATGTCGTCTTCGTAAGTCTATGAGTCCACTAGGCACTGCCTGCATGTGCATGCTGGAGCACCATCTACTGGAGCACGGACAGCCTATCAATGAGTGTTGCCTGTATGTGCATGCTGGAGCACCATCCACTGGAGCACGGACAGCCTATCAGAGGTCACTTTTCTGAAGAAAACTGACCTTTCCTATTCCAGTAACCATCAGTTATCAATAACTCCTTATCTAGTGGTGGGGCTTTATAAGTGCCCCCTTACGTTGGGATTTTGACTGGCTAGATCTTGTGCAGGTCTTGGGCATACAATCAGAGTTGCTGTGATTTCATGTGTGGAATGACTGTCATATACAGAAAACATTGTTTCATAACCATCTTCCACTATCTCTGACTCTTGTAAGCATTCCGCCTTGTCTTCTGCAATGACCCCTGAGCCCTACAGCAAGGGAATCGGATAGGGATGTGTTATTTATAGTTTCCTCTGAGATTGAAACATTCCTATAGGGAAGCACCTTAAGAAGGAAGGTAAACAATAAATTAGCTTCAGGAAGTCCTTGAAACTGACCAGCTTCAGTAGGCCCCTTCCTCACAAGAGCAGACAAGCCAAGCTGCAGAGAAGAAGGAGCCCAAAGCAGCTACCTGGAAGAAGCAGAACCAACTGAGTTGCCTGCAAGAGGTTCAGACCAACAGTCACTTAGAAAGGACTCTCTTACATCTGTTGAGCTGCCTAAAGGCTGTGTGTGATGTTGCAAGTTCCAAACTTTTGTGCACTTGTCGCTCATGCTGGGGAGGGCTTTGGTGATGAAAAGTCATTTGTTATTTCTACTCCTATGAGTAACCCCTCACCTATTAACTAAGGCACATCTCATTTCCCCATATTTTCATTATATCTTCCAATACATATTTTTTTTTAGACATAGGGCATAGATTTTAGAAATTGACAATTTTGTCATACTTGAATCAGTTTCGCACAGGTCTGCAAAAATGTCAGAACAACTGTGATAGCAATACCTTACTAAATAAAAGACTCAATTTTCCTGTTTTCACTAAACACCAACAAAACTAAAGACCTACATGTACAAAAGATTAAAAAGTTTCACAGTAAGTACACATTCTTGTAATGGGCTTGCTTTTTATCATTGAAAGGGGCCTTGTTGCCACTGATCATAAGTTTATATGAAACACAGATGGCATGAAAATGATATCCACACTTCCCCACTAGTGTCTTACGGTCTTTCCACCACCTTCTGGCATCTGCATAACTAACTCTAAAAGTTGTCATTTTCAAAAATATAAAAGATAAGACATGCATCAATTAAAATGTATCTCTGTGTTCAATTAAAGCTTTCCTGTTCACCAATTCTTGCATGACCCATGACAGGATCTACAGTGGAAGACAGGTCAGGTTATCTATGGTTCTTCAATACTGCTCCAACCTCCCCCACGCTGGACAAGTCCATACTCGTTCTCGACAGTTCTCCAAGTAAAGCTCTTTAATAAAGTAACACGCTTTGCCTCTCTATTCTAGACTTTGCTTAGCTAACACAGGCAGATCAGCTTGACTAACTGAAATCATTACTCAAGTGCTTTGCAGCCACTGAACTGATGTGGGTGCTCCCCAGGGGCTCCAGAACTGATGCAGGTGCTCCCCAGGGGCTTCAGAATTCTACTCTTTGTCACTCTTCCACTGCAACTGTACCCCCCACCAAGACCTTGATATGCCCCTCTAGTTTCTCAATGCAAGCTTTAGATTTTTCTCAAGCTCCTAATCTAGGTACTTTCTGGGCAGATTTCTTAGCCATAAACTACAAACACCATGAAGTGCTATGTAAATGAGCTGAATGAGCATCTCTCCTAACAGAGAGGAATGTGTACTGTCCTTGTGAAGGTTCACAAGATGGCTCAAGTCACTTCTGGTGGATTTAGACAGAAAAGACTGCTGGGGTCTTCTAGCAGTCTGAGGTCTAGCCTTGTGTGTGTGTGGGGTGTGTGCATGTCTCACAGGAAATCTATGCACAATTCTTTAAAATATTACTTTATTTTGAGCCAAGGCGTTTCTTTGTAGCCCTAGCTAGTCTGGAACTCACTATATAGATCATACTGGCTTCAAACTAGCAGAGATCTACATGCCTTTGCCTCTCAAAGGCTTTATTATGTTTCTTTCTTTACATGGGATGGAGGGCATGTGCTGCCACTGCTCCAGTTGAAGGTCAAAAGACAAATTATGAACATTGGTTCTCTCCTCCCACCATGTATGTCACTGGGATTAAATTCAAGTCACCTTGGTGACAAGTGTCCTTATTCCATGAACCATCTTAGCCATTCCAAGTACAGGTGTTCTTATCTTGGTTACACCAAATGCCAGCTGCATGGTTTGCTATGCCTTCCCCAAGCCATCTCAGACAGTCACAGTCAATTCCAATGTTAGAAATCTCTAAGTACAGAAGCAAAGCTATCAGGCTCTGTTTGTAGCCATCCAAATCCCAGGGAACATGCATCATTTCTCAATGCACTGACCATTGACCTGTGTAAGTACTAAATGAGCACCAACCAGAATCTGGGTGTGATGGTTTGTATATGCTTGGTGCGAGGAGTGGCACTATTACAAGGTGTGGCTTGTTAGAGTAGTCTGTCACTATATGTGTGTGGGCTTTAAGACCTTCATCCTAGCTGCATGGAAGCCAGTATTCTGCTAGCAGCCTTCAGATAAAGATGTAGCTCTAACCTACACCATGCCTGCCTGGGTGTCACCATGCTCCTGCCTTGATGATAATATGCTGAACCTCTAAGCCAGCCCCAATTAAATGTTGTCCTTATAAGAGTTGCCTTGGATGGTGTCTGTTCACAGCAGTAAGACCCTAACTAAGACGCTGGATGAAGATCTATTATTTCCAAATAGAAACCTGATTATCCCTCACTCCAGACTCACCAATGTATTATCCAATAATTATACACATTTTGTAAATTTGTCTTATAGGTTAACTTTAAATATCAAAATATGCCTTCCAGCACTGACTGTGAGATACACAAGGGCTCTCCCAAAGGAGTTTTGCTAGAATTCTCAGTAACTTGAAGTGCTACCCACCTGACTCTTCAAGGGCACCAATCCTACTTGATATCTGGCACCATCTTTGATCACCAGCTGTCTCTCTTCATTTTCAGTAGCCACTGGGTCTTCTTTATTTTCAGACAGTATTTGAACTCTGACAGCCACAGCACCAAACACTCCTGCAAGCCGGGTGACATTAATTTGGATAGATCTAGCAAGGTTCTGCCCAATCAGTACTGACTGCCGGTCTGAATACAGGGCAAATACACCATGCGGGTCATCATTGGCAGACACAGAGAACCTCGCCGTGCATTTTCCCAGGTCCAGTTCTGCACCTCCCTCTACAGAAACAAGATGGACAGCATATTCCTCCTCTATCTCAGGGACGTCATCTGGCAGCAAATGCACATCAAAACTTGCTTCACTACTCTCCATCAGCAATGGTGAAAACTCCTCGTGTGGAAAGAAAGTCTCCCGTGATGTCAAACTCACTGCTTAGCTCCCAGTGCACCTGTGATGAAAGGAAGAAAAACAGCAGTTCTGTAACTCAGCGTGTGCGAAGAATGAAACCTCTCACATTCAGACATATTTATAAGTATATGCTAGTATATGCAGAGTGACTCCTTTCTTATACAGTCTGAAGGACAGGGTACCTTTTAATCTTTTATTTACTGGCTTCTGAAATAAGAGCATGATTTGAAAGGATGGAGAAGCAAGTAAACTTTAAAGTGCCTGTTCCACACATATACATCAATTTGTGAACCATACAAATATTTCAATGCCAAAATATGTATATGGTACATCCCAACTCACTCCTGCACATCCACCCAGAGAACTCCACACCACCTTTAGATACTTGTACATCCATGTGTTGCTTCATTCACTGTAGTAAAGAATTAGAATCAACCAAGTTGTCCTTACGAGTGGATGATATATATATATATATGATATATATGCACATGTGTGTATGTATGTATGTATGAAATGTATACACACACACATGTATGGATACTATTAAGCTCTAAAGAAAATGAAGTTAAGAATTTTTGCAGGAAAGTAGGTGAACTTAGGATGTATAATATCAATTGAAACCACACAGCTCAGGAAGAAAAACAACACATATTTTCCTCCCATATATGGAATCTAGGCATAAAATATGCATGGATGTAAACAAGTATGCATGCGCCTACAGTGTAACATGAAGAAAAGAAAACAAGATATGTCAAGGATTGGAGGTGAGGAAAGAGAAAATGCAGGCCACTGTCTCCAACTGTGAAAGAGGAAAAGAAGTGAATTGTTTCCAAGTCTGATTGTGGGTTCTTGTCATCACTGTTTGCTTGGGTAGTGGGAAGTCACAAAAACATTTGATACTGAAAATGTAATATTTACATCATAGCTTCTAACTGGTTAATTTTGGTGCAGGGTGTTTCTATTTACATGAAAGTTTAACATTAAAGTTTCTAAAAATCTTGCAAAGTAAGTATATAACTCAGTAATTATTTTGTTGGCTTATTTATTCGAGTGAAAATAATATCTGTAAAATACAAATATTTACGCATGCTACAAGTGCTGCTACCAGACCACAAAGTTTTAGATGAAAAGAAAAAATACTAGGTAATCTTCAATTCAGAGGAGAAATGAAGAGTTTAGGGGATTTTCACAAACTGAAACAAATGTTCGCTTTGAACAAACAGATGAGCTTTATGTCTTAGCTGCCAACCAAGAGCACCTTAAGCAGGCGACACCAACAAACACAGGCTGTGGTTTTTAGAAAGCACTTGCTTACATGGAAACATTCTGTGAGAAATAATGTCATGACAAATATAATAAGCGACTTACAAATGTCACCGAGGGTTTAAGCAGGGAGGTTTCCTATTAGAGCCAATGAGAAACTATGAAACACCTCGTCCTCATGACGATGAAGGTGACACTGAAGGTGTCAGTTCCGCCCACTGTACCAACGTGAACTAAGAGAGCATGTCAGGGGCTGGTTCTTGTAACAGATGGCAAAGGCACACAAGATCTTAGTTTCGCTGCAAACCCTAACAACTTCAAGTCAGAAAAGTCTTTAACTAGAACATAAAGTTTCCCTGTTCCCCCAACCACATATGTGATGTGTGCAAACTGAAACTCCTTCAGGAAAATCAAATAAAACACCATACCGTGATCTCTCCGGAGGTGCCTTTGGACCTCGTGACACGGAAGGATATGAGCATGGGTCCATGTGACGGTGGTGGCTCTGAGAACCTTTTCTTAGATAAAGACTCAGGAGCAAAATGAATGACTCCATTGGGATCCCCAAACTTCTGTATCTAACAAACATTAACAGGAAGTGAGTACAATATCTAATCCTAACGAAAACACAACAGACTAACCTAGGGATAACCAGAAGGAATTCTACATATAAGCAGTACTTGGATACAATGTGCTAATCCATTTGAGGGAAAACTCATCTTCCTTCTACACTGTCTAGCTCAAACCCTTCTTACTCTTGAAAGATAGAAGCAATTAGAAAACTGTAACTTACAGAAAATAAAAGGTTAGTTTGTTTCATGCCTGCATTTTTTAGTCACCCTATGCTTAATACATTCAGCCAGGTGGCTCCATTTAGATGCTTCCTACGATACAGAACAAAGACAAAAAGACCCTGTGGCAATGGTTGTCCCTTTTGGTGATAGGACCAAACCGAGGGCGCGTGTGCTCGCAAGGGATCCAGCACTGAGCGTTACTCCCTGGCCTTGTGCTGTCTCATTTTATGCATCAAATAGGCAAAGATGTGATACTGAATTGTCTGGTGAAATGCCACTCTAGATATATCTGTGAAGGTACTTGTAGATAGGATTAACTTTCGAAATCAGTTGTTTCTAAATGAAACATATTAATTACCCTCAACAACATGGGCCGTTCATCCAATCAACTAACACAACGGAGTAAAGACTAAGTAGCTTTGAAAAGAAGGAGGATTGCTTCTTAGAAGCCATGCTTGGGTTTCCTGTCCCTGCCACGGGATTCCAAGATCACTGCAGCATCTCACCCTTTTTCCGTACAACTGTTCAACTCTTCTCCTCTCCCCCTCCTCTCTCTCTCCTCCCCCTCCTCTCTCTCTCTCTCTCTTCTCTCTCTCTCTCTATCTCCCTCTCTCCCTCCCTTCTTCCTCCTCCTCTCTGTGTTATATGCTATATGTGCTTGTGTGGTGTGTTGTGTTGCATTTTTATGCATGTGTGCACGTGCATGAGTGCACACGTCTCTCTCTCTCTCTCTCTCTCTCTCTCTCTCTCTCTCTCTCTCTCTCTCTGTGTGTGTGTGTGTGTATGTGTGTGTGTATGTGTGTATATATGTGTGTGTGTGTGTGTGTGTATTTTCCTTTGGTTCTTTTTCTCAGGAAAACACTAACAGATCCAGACCCCAAACAACTCTATTTTTCAAATCAAAATATATCAATTCTCTTCACTGTTTTCAGAAGCCATTATATTTTTAGCCCCTCTGCTGGACTGGCAAAGCATATGAAAGGCACAGAACTCGGGTCAGACCCAGTACCACATCACTGAGCCAAGTAAACAAGAGCCTTCAGCCTGACTCATAAGAAGCTAATTTAAAAAAAAAAATTATGACAAAATTCTGTTTACCATGATATTACAGATACCTCTTCTCTAGAAAAGTCAAATATCCTCCACACATCAAGTTTTCTCTAAGATTATAAAATAAGTACTTTAACATTTTATTAAATTTTTAATAAGAATTTTTAATATCAAGACTGCTATGTAATTAATATAAAAACGAGAATGTTTGATTCACAGGGATTATTAGAACTTCATGTTATTGTTTGTTCTGAGTCAGGTTCCCTTGTACACCAGCTTGTCTCGAACTCATTATGTAGTTAACATACTCACTATGTAACTAACCCTGAATTTCTGATCCTCCTGCCTCCACCTCGTGTATGCGTGGATACAGTACAGGTGAATATTGCAGTGTTGTTCAGGTAACCTTGGGTTTCATGCAAGCTAGGCAAGCAGTGTCTCAACTGAACCACACCCAGCCACTTTAAGGTTTCAGCATTTTCTATTCAGCAATAGAAATAACTTTCTGATAAATCCGTTAAATCTGAAATTTGCAGTGAATGTGTTCAGACTTACTGTTAGTGTAACAGTTTTGGCTCTGGGATCTAACTTAGCTTCTTTCAAAGATTTAAGCTGAACAATGAACGTCTCCTCCGCTTCAGTTCCTTCGTGAGGACAAACTCTGAGGAGAATGCTTCTCACACCGCCTTCTCCGTCTCCAAACAAGACCGTGCCGCTCACTGGATCTGCAAAGTCTCCGTTGTGTGGCGGTAATGGTTCCTCAGAATTGGGCCCTCCTACCTCCCAGCTCACCTGCACGCACATCAAATTTTAGTAGAGATCAATTTGAAGCGAAGGATTTTTGCAGTACATGCACTATTAGAAAAAGTACACAAACATGAAACTATTCTAGGATACACCAGGCTAATTCCAGGTCCATCTGTGCCAAAATAATATTTTTAACAAAAAGATGAAAAAGTAGTACCTAGTCATTTGTAATGATTATAGGGCAAAAAAAAATATTTAAATATTCATATGTTACAAACATACAAACATTGGTAAAGTTATGACTTCAACATTGTCCAGCCATGTGCTTGCATTCCAGCAATCAGACCATGGTAGTATAAGACACTAAAACTGTGGAAATTCTGTGAGCATTTTTTTTTTCAAAATATACTTAAATTCCCATTGTAAAATTGAGTGCAAGAGTTCATACATTTGACCAGAAACTAATGTTTGGGTTATAACAAGCCAGCTTTAGTTTTCTACAGCACATGACGTGAAAGGAAAAGTCCTTCCTCCCTGCAGTGATAGCTCCGCTCTCCCTCTCAGCAGCGCTGGCCTCCCTCCCTCTGGAAACACCATGCCTCTTCGTTCTCTCTCCAGGCTTCCCTTCCCGGCTTTCTTTCCTCAGATCCCTGTAAGGCAGGAGCCCAAGACTCAGCTCTGGACTCAGCACAACTCCAGCTGTACTTACAAGCTCATGGTTTCAATGGCTTCCTACACACAAGCACCTGCCATACCTTGTCATCCCTGGTCGCCTGACAACAAGCATAGCTGAGCCTAGGTGAGCTCTCCCTGGGCTTGTCTAGCAGGACGTCAGGTTAACATGTGCAAAGCAGAATTCTTAAATATTTACCCAAGCTATGAAATTCATAAGGCTGGCAACACATTCCAGCAGATTCTAGGAGTCACTTACAATTTCTCTCTTCTTCAGCCTTCCATCTTTATTCTTATTTATTTGTTTATTATTTATTTATTTATTTATTTATTTATTTATATTCACGCTATGTGTGCTTTCTGGCATGTACACCCACATATCCGAAGAGGACATAAGGTGTCAGAAGATGTCATGGTTGCTGGGAATTGAACTCAGGACCTCTGGAAGAGCAACCAGTGTTCTTAACCGCTGAGCTGAGACACCAGCTTCAGCCTCCATCATTAACCCAACCAGAGCTGTCCACATCTTGTCATCTCTGTCTCTATCACCCATAACTGCGTGAGGGAATGCAGCCTCCCAGCTATCCTTCCTGCTGTGCACTGCTCCACTGCCTCTTGACAGTCTTCGAAGGGCAGCCATAGGTGAGCTACAGATGTGACAACAGGGGTGATATGCTCTCTGGCAAAGTCTCCCTTGATGGCGTGCTCTTTGAACTCATGGTAACGCCTCACACTGGTCCCGTATCCGTCCTGGGTCCTGTGCAATCAATGACCTGCAGACTGTCTGGTCCTCTGTGTCTATTTTAAGCCCTCAATTATGTAGACTACTCCTACCAATGGGTTAGGCTTATTTCTCTGCTGGACCTATGTTTCCTTTCTCCCAAGTCATCGCACCGTGAGGCAACCCAGGTCACCCAGGTTGTGTATCCCAAAGTTACAAGCAGAGTTTATAGAGCTCATGCTTTTTAAAACTGGTTTGGTACTACTCAAGTCATTCTGCTCATATCATTTTCAAATATGTTCATCGGGCTCAGAAGCCACTTAAACACGTACAAAGCAGGCAGGAGTAAATACGATAATGAAACACATCTGGGGAGTAAGAAAGTCCAACATCATATATAATACTTGAGCATTTCTTTTAACAACACAGGAATAATAACTCTACCTGAATCTCTCCCAAGAGTCCTCCAGTCCGCTCCAGCAGCAAGTGTAAAACCATTGTGGAATTGGGGTTAGGAACAGAAATTTTGCTTTGGTTGAGAAATCTTACGATGCCAAAGGGAGAGTCACTTTTGGCAATGGTGATTTTGCTCACTAGGTGGCGCCCAAGGATCGCTCCACCCGTGGCTCCAATGAGCAGAATTTCAAACTGCTTCTCAAATTCACTGCATGGCAAGAAGGAGCAATTCTGTGAGTCTAAACATATTAAAATGCTTGTAAAATCCAAATAGCTAGTCATTTTCCAAATTGGCCATACATATTCAAGGCACAGCGAGCACACACCAGGAGGAGAGTGCTCAGCAAACAGCAGGCGCAACAGGAAGCTCTCACAACCCACTTCCTTTAACCGCAGAAGGGATACAGGAAAATGCTGCCACATCCTGACCAGACCGTGTGAGGAGCAGAAAATCGTTCCTCTACCTGAGAAAACCTGAGGCATACAATCACAGCGCCATCTCCTTTCCTGGTACTCCCTGTCTCTCAGTGCTGCTTCCCGGCACGAGAGGCCTCCTCGGTATAAATTAGGCCACAGTAGCATGCTTTCTGTGTGTCCACTGATTCTGCAGGACTAACCTTTCGCTGTCACCGACGATGGAGACATTTATAAAGCTTAAGTTCTGCCCATGCTGAAAGTGACTGAGCTACCATGCAGTTCATAGCTCCTGGAACTGCAGAGAAGCCCCGGGAGCTGAAATCAGCTGACACGTGGCCTAAGTCCTCGAAGCCTCAGGACAGGGAGCGAGACCACGCCGCATCTTCCTCCACTGTAACAGGAATGTGGGATTAGGCGAGTTACTAGAAAAGCAACTGGACTAAGCTTAAAGACAATGGTCCAGGGGACACTTCTGTTCTCACAGTTCACTTATTACCTCTGAAAGAATTAATTCAAGTTTTGTGGGTCTTATGTCTTTATGAAAAATATAGCGTAATGTAGTAGAAATTTAGAGGGATCAATTTTAAAAGATGAATGCAACCTATGCATTTATTAGTACAGGATTTCCTCCTCTTTATGATATGCACAAATAAAATAAAAGCCGTGTTACATAAATTTGGAAAATATTCTGAACTGCTTTATTTATTTAGCTCAAATATACATAGTGCATGTAAGGGAGCTTACAATATTTCTACACTGATATTTTCATAATATCTGTGTGTGTTGTACTTGTGTGTATATATGTGGAGCTCATAGGACAACTGGTGGGGTCAATGTCCTTTCCCCTACCAGCTGGTGTCAGGATTGATTTCAGCTTGTCAGGCTTGGCAGCAAACACATTACTCACTGGTTCCTAGCACTCCGATAATTCTCACTGCACTTAGCACTCACATGAGTATTTTTAAATCTACATATATAAACTATTATATTTTCTGATTCCTAGGAAATCTATCAGAAAATATCATAATAATGTTTGATTTCAATTTTAAAAATTCAAATTTAAATTTTATATTAAAGGTATGTTCTTGGCCTTTTGGCTAAGATCAAGTGTAAAAAGGTATCCTTTCCTCTAGAAACAGTGAATTAATAAGAAATGATAAGTAGGAAAAAAATCCTATTATTTCTGATGTAGAAATAGCAACACCCTTTACCAGTAGTGAGCTGAAATTCACAAAATACTCATGTGTAAGCCGTACTTATCCAGAGTCCTTATAAAGTATGCACAGAATAACTCATGTGTAAGCCATAACTTATCCAGAGTCCTTATAAAGTATGCAGAAGGAGAGTCTGCTGAACTTTCAAGAGAGCTAAACAAAGAATCTGGGTAGAAGCAATAAAGCCAATAAATCATTTGCATAAACAAGGTATTGTGTTTACTTTTATTATTTATATTCTACCTTTGAATAAAAGCATATCCTAGGAAGGTGGCCATCTCTTTCTGCCTAGAAAGGAATGTAACCACATATTCTGTGTTCTGATTTTATGGTAAAGGGACTGTAAAGCCAGGTTAGCCTGAGAGGAGCAGAAGACAAGAGCCCAGACATTATCTACAGCTACAGAACAGTTAAATGTCCATTTAGTTCAGTGGTGGTTATTCACTACAGAGTAAATAGACACTAAGCTAGATCATATAAAAATTAAATTTACATAAATTTGGAAGATTTTTTTTAAAAACCGTTTAAATTTATTTAATTTTTTATTTGTATATGTGAATCTTTGAATATGCAAATTGTTCTGAAGCCAGAAGAGGGCATCAGATCCCCTGGAGCTGGAATTACAGGCAGTGTGAGCCCATCATCCAGTTTTGCAAGAGCAGTGTGCTGTTTGGTTTCTGTCGACTTGACACAACCTGGACATATCTGGGAAGAGAGAAGCTCAATTGAGAAGATGGCTGTAGGCAAATCTGTGGAGTATTGTCTTGATTAATGATTTGTGTATGAGTGTCCCAACCATTGTGAGCATTGTCACCCCTGGGCAGGTGGTCCTAGATCACATAAGAAAGCAAATTGAGCAAACCAGGAGGAGCAAGCCAGTAAGCAGTGTTCCTCCATGGTTTCTGGGTCAGTTCCTTCCTCCAGGTTTCTGCCTTGAATTCCTGCTCTGACTTCAGGATGGCAGGCTACAAGCTATAAGATGAAATAAATCCTTTCCCCCTCAAGCTTCTTCTGGCCATGATGCTTTATCTCTGTGATAGATATCTAAGACAGCACCAAACAGCAAATACTCTCAACCACTGAGCCATCTCTCCAGCCCCTTAACAATGCTTTAAACAGACATATTTTAATAATCCTTAAAGTGTAAACATCATTTTTTTTCTAAGCCAAGTAACAATTTGGCTTTGTAAAATACAGAGAGGTTCAATACTACCTAAAAGCAACTGAAAACATATTTTTAAATATAAACATACACATGTAGGGAAATTTTTTTGTCATCAAATCAAAGAATGCATATAAGAATTCTCCTTTGCAATTGAAAGAGTGTTGTGACAGTTAGGAGAAGCCAACTAAGCTCACCTGAGATGTCAGTGTACTTTGGATCAAATTCAATGATGCCTTCTGCATTATCATTTTTCATTATTATGATTCGAACAATGGAGATGTTCCCAATTTCAGGAGGTTGATCTATCTGAAGTCCATTCTCTTGGATGGTAAAATCATACCCTCTTGCAACGGAAGCAAAGATTAAAACACAGCAAAATAAGATAACAAGACACACATGCGTACTGTGAACATGCAGGTCGTTTTGGCTCCTGTATCTTAGTTCTAAGGCAGTGACTCTGTTGTACAAGTCACAGTGTGCCCCAGCCTCGTGCAGGCTTGCAGAATCAGCACCTCAGCCCTGGGACTATCCTAAACATCCCCAACACTAAGGCTGTCAGTGTGAAGCGATGCTTAAAAAAAGATGTTCCTCCCAAGTATTTTATGAAACAAAAACTGAAAAAAAATTACAGCTTGGACAAAATACAAGTAATAAGAGCATAAGGAAATGTTAATGAACTGTTATCAATAATCAGATAGTTTACTTGTATAACTGCATATTTCTACAAAAGACCTTTTTAGATTGATGTTCCCATCAAACAAGCTTTGATGGCCACACCTTATTAGCATTTCTGTTCCCAAAGTAAAAGAATTTTCAAAAGACACTAATCAATTCCAATCCTTCCTTCAATTCCCAAATCCTTTGCACTTGCTGTTTATGAGCTACCCTGTCCTGCAAGGGTGAAAATTGCTAAAGAAGGCTGCTCACAAGGCAAACTTAGAGAGGGAACCAAGGGGACACGCGTTAAATGGGAGGAGTGACCTCCCTATCAGCATCCAGAGATTAGCTGGTTACACAAGACCTAGCAAAGCAGCAGGTCTCTAACCAGGAGGCAAAACAGGAAACACAGTGTATTCAATTGCTTCCCTTTGGAATCAGAGGAAGCCTGCTCATTATCCACAAGCAAAAACTATTAACTGGAGTTCATGTGGAAATTTGTCTTTGGAAGAACAGCCAAGAAGACACAATCTCCAAGTCTTGATTAATCAAAACCACAGGCTGCTGTCACCTGCCGGGGAACGACTTTCTCCAATCCACCTTCACTCAAGCAAGCCTGAGCTACCGGAAGAATTTAATTCCCACTGACAGATTCTGAATCATGTCTTGAAAAGGAACAATATGATGTGAACTCAAAATATATCTTTCCATTTCTCAGGTAAGAGAATACATACTCCACCTATATTTCTGAGTAAACTACTGAGGTAGGAAAAAATTAAAGCATGAAATTCACATTCAACTAATGAACATATATTTTAATATATGAGCAAACGTTCAGTCTTCTGAAAATTCATGCAGTATTCTAGGGGAAGACCACTTCCTGGGCCCTGCATGGGAACCTTTACAGGGTGATGGTAAGACTGACCACCTCAGACAAGAGTAGCTGGCAGTGTCTCTTACTGTCAATCAACCCAGCTCCAGGGAAGGAGTGAGCCTCGGAATGAGGAAGTTTGCTTCTTCACTGACAGTATGCTGCACCAATTAGGTTAACTACCATTCACATGTTCTTCCAGTGTGAAACTGCTACTGGGCAAGGATCTATCTTATTTAGCCACAGAGAAGACAGCACAGCCTTCAGGATACCAAGGAGAGCTGCCTCCCACTCCTATTCTTCAGGGGTGCAGAAATGGGGAAAGCAATTCTTGCCACCCTATCGTACAACTGCTCTCTCAAACAGTCAGAGTAACTCCACAAGGAATGGTGAAACAGCTGCCGCCATCAAGGCTGTGGCTTTGCTGGGTGAATCCACCGAACAGGACCACGTTCTCTCAGCAGGGAAGTTGGGAGAGGAATAAACTTTAGAAAGTTATGAAAGTCGTAGTCTGCCTTAATTTCTGCATTCAGTCTTGGCCATAGGTCTCCCCTCTTTCTTTCTCCTTGCCCCCCTGTCCTTTCCTCATCTTTACCTTCCCTGGAGGGCCACTCTTGTAATTGCAAGAACGAATTCCTCAGGGCCTTCAGGAAGGTTGTCATCAAGGATTTCAATGTGCAGACTTTTCGTCCTCTCTCTGGCTTCAAAGAGCAGCTCCCCTGAAATGGGAATGAAGTCCCAGCCTGCCTCAGCTGTCCTGCTACCTGTCTCATACCAGACTCGAACGCGTCCAAAGGAGCCACCTGAGCGGACAACCGTGACGTTAACCTAGGAGAAAATTGCTCACCTGTTTAATTTGCATCTTTAATCCCCTGCACAAATCATCTCTAATTATTCTATTTACTGGGATTATGTGGGAATTAAATATTATAAAATTGCAGTAATCACATTATAATATCAATATGAGGAAAAATTAATCCATTGGGGGGAAAAGCTTTAGAAAAGGAACAACAACAAAAACCAACGAAACAAAGCCCATTTTAAGGACATCCCCGTACGAACAACAGCCAGAGCTTCAGCAGGCCACACCATACCCTCTCTGCTGCCTCTGAAACTTGAAGCTGCTCGTGTGAAAGCGAGAACTGGCCATAGGGAGCGTCACTGGCCACCATGGTGATGCGGGCAGTGACGCTGGCTTCATTTAGCACCCCGCCCTCACTGATTCCAGTAAGCTGAAACTCATAGAAATACTTCTCCTCTGGGATGTCATCATTCAAAGCCTGGAGAAGGTTAAAAAAACAAAGCCATTCTGTCGTAACCGTAGAAACAGTCATAGATTCTGTAACCTCCCTCCTATTACACAAACACATACATATGCGCACACACACACAAACATATGCACACTCATACCCACACATGTGCACATACATACACAGGCACACATATGCACACACACACACACACAGACACACAGATAAAAGGCTAACAGAAGACACCCATACTGGTACCTGAATTACTACAGTGGTCACAGACACTCACACAGACATACACACACACACACACAAGTACACAAGGGCTAACAGAAGGCAGCCACAGAGATACCTGAATTACTACTACAGTGGTCACAGACACAGATGCACACACACACACACATACACAAGGGCTAACAGAAGATAGCCACACTAATACCTGAATTACTACTGTGGCAGCAGACTGTCCATCCAACATTGTCAGTTGTCCTGATGTCTCAACAAACTCCCCTCTGGAAGGAGGTAATATTCTCCAGTCCACTGCGATCTCCCCCAAGACGCCTGGGCCACGAACAAGGCTACAACAGTATGTGGATATGTATTTAGCATATTTTTAATAATCTTTCCTAAACCTTTGCTATGCCTTTCAACCAGTTTTCACTTACTTCAAGAACATCATGACTTTAAATAGACTTAGGAAGCAACTGTAAATCAGGCAAAACTCTTAGGAGTCTAAGGTAGTCATATGAGAACTCCTAAGCTTAAAGGGAACAGTAAGCCTGAAGGGTTAAAGGAATAAAAATAAGCATTTACAGATCTTATTTAACATCTACATATGACATGAGTAGTGTAACGGATCCGCTAAAGAACAGACACTATGCTCCACATGTAAACAGACTCGGGGAAAAGGAGGAGGACAGGATAATCCAAGAGGACTCTGCAGACTACAGACCCTTCAGGTCAAACCCCGGTGCGTCACCGGTGGCCGCTGCTTCATTCCTTCTTAGAAAATGTAAAGGAAAGAAACTTGCCCCAAATCACGCGATTTATTCATGTGGCAGGATCTGATCTGAGAACCCACAGAATCATGTTTATGGAGAAAGCAACTCCTTGTGTGTGCAATGACAAAATGGGGCTGTCTTTCTTACCCTCATGGACTTTGCAACCCATACCTGCCACTCATCCCTGAGTGACAGACTAAGACAGCTCACAGTAGCACTTTTCGTTTCTGCCTGAAGTCTATTCTCCTCACAATGCTTACCAATATGTAAATTGATAATGCGTACTACGCATGCTTGAGAATGACGCTGGAGCCAGTGGTTCTCCACCTTACTAATGCCTCGAACATTTAATACAGTTCCTCAGGCTGCTGGCGACCCTTAACCAAAAATTTATTTTGTTGCTACTTCATAACTATCATTTTGCTATTGTTATGAATTGTAATGCCAATATCTGGTGCTCAGGATATCTGTTATGTATCCCCCAAATCGGCCATGACCCTCAGGTTGAGAACTACTTAAATAAAACAAAGAAAAAAAAAAACTCATAAAATCCTCACCTGACGGTGGCAGTGCCGTTGTATGTCGCTGAGGGTTCCCCAATAATGATGTGTCTAGATGATGGAGCAATTCCAACTTCTGATGTGCTCTTATCTCCTCGAATGATGACTGATGCACTACCTACATTTAAGATAACATAGCCCATTTTGAGGCAAACATGTACACCCATGCACTGAACAATTAAATGCAGATGACAATAATCATTGGCAGGTGATGGTTTCTGCCTTTCACCCCGAGGAGATAGAAGCACACCGAGGCCCTGGCATCTCTCCAGACCTTCCTGCAATCACACTTGAAGAAGAGGGCAGGAAAAGCCTGGTTGAACCCCACTCTCACTGCCTGGCAGGCTAGCTGACATCTCCCACGTACATGAAGTGATTCCCCATACCTCTGCTGGCTGTGTGGGTTGTCAATGGTCTCAGGAGCAAAAGCAAGCATTCTTGAGAGTTTGTTTCCCCTTCCATCCTTTTTGCCCTCATTCCTTCCTTCCTTTTCTTTCTTTTTTCTTTCTTTTTTTTTGTTATTTTATAACTTTATTTTTGACCAATGATCATTTATTTACATTATCTATGTCAATAATTGTGATTACCACTTACATTTATTGCCAACTGTGTTATATTCTATTCAATACACGAAATGACTTGATGTTTGGTTCGCTTCCAGTGTGGATCAACCTGATGAGCTGTATTAGAAACCTCTGTCAGCTCTTCTGGGGAAATATGTGCAACTTTTTTCTTCCACTAATTTATTTACTGATTCATTTTACATCCAAACTGCAGTCCCCATTACCCTCCAGTCCTCCTCACATAGCTCTGCCCCCTTCCCCCTTCTTGTCTCCTCTGAGAAGAGGAAGACACTCCCCTGGGTGCCAACCCACTTCAGTCCCAGAGTTTCAATGTTATAAAAGGATGGTGTCACAATAAGCAGACTTATATTTTAAATATTTCTCATCCTTCTGTTGTTATTATTATTCATAGCACAATGAAATCATTTAATATCTGTCTTTCCTATGAATATATAAGAATGGGGATATTTGTATGAAATATTAAAATAGCCAAGTGATTAATTTTAGATAAATGCATGTAGACTTAGACAATAGTAATCACACTTCGTGTGTTAAATTTTTAAATTATGTAACATATGATTGCTAAACCATATGGAAACTATAAGCAATCAAGTGCCAGCAACAGCATCCCAATTCTAAATTCACATAAGAACATAAAATTAGATTGAATTGAGCATGGAGCATGAAGACCAATGTTGTAACACAGAGAATACCTGTGTAATTAAGAATTCTTGGACCTGGAGAGATGGTCTAGAAGTTAAGAGTGCTTACAGCTCTTACAAATGGCCAGGTTTCTAGCTCAGAGGGATCCAATGCCCTCTTTTGGGCTCCATGGGCACCTTTGCACACATCTGTGTGCACACAAATGCACGCGCACATTCACACATACTCATTGGCATACACACACATAAACTAAATTAAATGTTTTAAAAATAATTCTTGGGGCTGAAAGATGGCTCAGATTTTAAGAGCATGTGGTATTGTTACAGAGAACCTGAGTTTAATTCACACCTTCTCCGTAGGGCAGCTCCTAAAGCAAGGTAACAGCAGTCCCAGTGGAGTCAAGTCCTCCAGTCTGCAGTCACCTGCACTCACATGCACACAGCCACATGAACATGTACATACACAATTTTAGTTAAAAATTTCAATTAGGCCTTCTGGTCTGCACCCGAGCACTGAGCAGATCTTGGGCTTCAGCTCTGCACCCAATCCCACAAAACCCAGAGGAGGCGGGGCTCCCAAAGCTCTAACCCGGGCAGTATCTTAGGTAAGGAGACAGCAACCCGCCTCAAACAGGGAGTAACTGGAACCCACTGGGACCCAGGAATTCACTCCTGGCCTGAAGCACTGGTTCCTTCAGGTCCGCTCCCGAGCACTGAGCAGATCTTGGGTGTCAGCTCTAACCCCAGTAGCAATATCCACCCCAAACACTTCTGACACAACCAAGATAATAGGAATGACAGGCTCCAGTAAGAGACATGGCAGGTAAAACTAAGACCAAGATGGCAAAAGGCAAGCGCAAGAACATAAGCATCTGCAACCCAGGGTACTTGGCATCATCAGAACCTAGTTCTCCCACAATAGAAAGTCCTGAATTCCCCATCTCACCAGGAAAGGAAGATTCAGATTTAAAATCACTTCTAATGATGATTAGAGAGGACTTTAAGAAATACATAATTAACACACTCATAGAAATTGAGGAGAACAACGTAAACAGGTAGAAGCCCTTAAAGAGGAAACACAAAAATCCCTTAAAGAATTACAAGAAAAACAACCAAACAGGTGAAGAAATGGAACAAAAACCATCCAGGACATAAAAATGGAAGTAGAAACATTAAAGAAATCACAAAGGGAGACTACACTGAAGATAGAAAACCTAGGAGAAAAATCAGGAGTCAAAGATGCAAGCATCAACAACAGAATAAAAGAGATAGAAGAGAGAATCTCATGTGCAGAAGATACCATGGAAAACATTGACACAACTGACAAGGAAAATGCAAAATGCAAAAAGTACCTAACCCAAAACATCCAGGAAATCCAGGATACAATAAAAAGAGCAAACCTAAGGATAATACGTATAGAAGAGAGTGAAGATTCCCAACTTAAAGGGCCAATAAATATCTTCAACAAAATTATAGTAATCAAAACACCAAATGCACAAAACATAGAAAGACTATTAAAAGCTATAAGGAAAAAAGGCCAAGTAACATATAAAGGCAGACATATCAGAATTACACCAGACTTGTCACCAGATACTATAAAAGCCAGAAGATCCTAGACAGATGTCATACAGACCCTAAAGAACACAAATGCCAGCTCAGGCTACTATACCCAACAAAACTCTCAATTATCATAGATGGATATTCCATGACAAAAACAAATTTACACAATATCTTTCCAAAAACCCAGCACTACAAAGGATAATAGAAGGAAAACTCCAATACAAGGAGGGAAATTATACCCTAGAAAGACAAAGAAAGTAATCACCCAATAAATCCAAAAGAAGATAGCCACATAAACAATGGCACTGCTAATAACAAAAGTAACAAGAAGCACCAATCTCCTTTCCTTAATATCGCTTAACATCAATAGACTCAATTCCCCAATAAAAAGACATAGACTAATGGACTGGATATCCACGCAAACAGGACACAGCGTTTTGCTGCATACAGGAAACCCACCTCAGTGACAAAAAAAGACACTATCTTAGAGTAAAAGGCTGGAAAACAATTTTCAAGCAAATGGTCCTAAGAAAAATCTGGAGTAGGCAATCTAATATCAAATAAAATCAACTTTCAACTTAAAGCTATCAAAAAGGATAAGGAAGGACATTTCATATTCGTCAAAGAAAAACTCAACCATCATGAACTCTCAATTCTGAACATCTATGCGCCAAATGCAACAGCAACCATTTTCATATAAGAAACCTTACTAAAGCTCAAAGCACACATTGCATCTCACAATAATAGTGGGAGACTTCAAGACTCCACTCTCAGCAAAGGATAGATCATGGAAACAGAAACTAAACAGAAATACAGTGAAATAAACAGAAGTTATGAACCAAATGGATTTAACAGATATCTATAGAACAATTCACCCTAAAACAAAAGAATACACCTTTTTCTCAGCACCTCATGTTACCTTCTCCAAAAATAGATCATATAATTGGTCACAAAACAGGCCTCAACAGATACAAGAAAATTGAAATAATCCCATGCATCCTATCAGATCACCATGGACTAAGGCTGATCTTCAATAATGACAAAAACAATGGAAAGCCCACATTCACTTGGAAACTGAACAACACTCTATTCAATGATAATGTGGTCAGGGAGGAAATAAAGAAAGAAATTAAAGACTTTTCAGGTTGTAATGTAAAGGAAGGCTCTTCATACCAAAACTTACGGGACACAATGAAAGCAGTATTAAGAGGAAAACTCAGAGCTCTAAGTGCATACAAAAAGAAACTGGACAGAACATACACTAGCAACTTGACAGCACACCTGAAAGCTCTAGAACAAAAAGAAGCAAACACTCCAAAGAGGAGTAGACAGCAGGAAATAATCAAACTCAGGGCTGATATCGACCAAGTAGAAACAACAACAACAACAACAAAAAAAAAAAAAAAAAAAAAAAAAAAAACCTATACAAAGAATCAATAAAACCAGGAGCTGGTTCTTTGAGAAAATCAACAAGATAGATAAACCCTTAGCCAGACTAATCAGAGGACACACAGACAGTATCCAAATTAATAAAATCAGAACTAAAAAGGGTGACATAAGAACAGAAACTGAGGAAATTCAAAAAATCATCAGATCCTACTACAAAAGCCTATACTCAACAAAACTGGGAAATCTGGATGAAATGGACAATTTTCTAGACAGATACCAGATACCAAAGTTAAATCAGGAACAGATAAACCATCTAAATAGTCCCATAAACCCTAAAGAAATAGCAGCAGTCATTAAAAGTCTACACACCAAAAAAAGCCCAGGACCAGATGATTTTAGTGCAGAATTCTATCAGACCTTCAAGGAAGACCTAATATTAATTCTCTTCAAACTATTCGACAAAATACAAACAGAAGGAACATAACCCAATTCGTTTCATGAATGTACAATCACACTCATACCTAAACCTCATAAAACCCAACAAAGAAAGAGAATTTCAGACCAACCTCCTTTATGAATATCGATGCAAAAATTACTTAATAAAATTCTAGTAAATCAAATCCAAGAACACATCAAAACAATCATCCAACATGATCAAGTGGGCTTTATCCCAGGAATGCAGGGGTGGTTCAATATTCAGAAATCCATCAATGTAATCCACAATATAAACAAACTCAAAGAAAAAAGCCACATGATCATCTCACTAGATGCTGAGCAAGCATTTGACAAAATACAACATCCCTTCATGATAAAAGTCTTGGAAAGGTCAGGAATTCAAGGCCCATACCTAAACATAGTAAAAGCAATATACAGCAAACCAGTAGCCAACATCAAACTAAATGGAGAGAAACTTGAAGCAATCCCACTAAAATCAGGGACTAGACAAGGCTGCCCACTCTCTCCCTACCTATTCAATATAGTACTGGAAATCCTAGTCAGAGCAATAGGAAAAAAGGAAGTCAAAGGAATATAAATTGGAAAGGAAGAAGTCAAAATTTCACTATTTGCAGATGATATGATAGTATATTTAAGTGACCCCAAAACTTCCACCAGAGAACTCCTAAACCTGATAAAAGAAAAAAAAAAAAACTTCAGCAAAGTGGCTGGATTAAAAAAAATCAACTCAAACAAATCAGTAGCCTTCCTCTACTTAAAGGATAAACAGGCTGAGAAAGAAATTAGGGAAATGACACCCTTCACAATAGTCACAAATAATGTAAAATACCTTGGTGTGAATCTAACCAAGCAAGTGAAAGATACGTATGACAAGAACTTCAAGTCTCTGAAGAAAGAAATTGAAGAAGATCTCAGAAAGATGGAAAGATCTCCCATGCTCATGAATTGGCAGGATTAATATAGTAAAATTGGCCATCTTTCCTTGAGTGATCTACAGATTTAATGTAATTCACATCAAAATTCCCACTCAATTCTTCACAGAGATAGAAAGAGAAATTCTCAAATTCATTTGGAATAAGAGAAAACACAGGCTAGTGAAAACTTTTCTCAACTTCTCAGAAGTTTCAGAACTTCTGGGGGAAACACCATCCCTGACTTCAAGCTGTACTACAGAGCAATAGTGATTAAAAACAAACAAACAAACAAACCTCCATGGTATTGGTACAGAGACAGGCAGGAAGATCAATGGAATAGAATTGAAGACCCAGAAATGAACTCCCCTACTTATGGTCACTTGATCATTGACAAAGGAACTAAAACCATCCAGTGGAAAAAAAGACAGCATTTTCAACAAATGGTGTTGGTTCAACAGGAGGTCAGCACATAGAAGAATGCAAATTGATCCATTCTTATCTCCCTGTACAAAGCTAACGTCCCAGTGGATCAAAGACCTTCACATAAAACCAGATACACTGAAACTAATAGAAGAGAAAATGAGGAAAAGCCTCGAACTGGCACAGGCACAGGAGAAAAGTTCCTGAACAGAACACCAATGGCTTATGCTCTAAGATTAAGAATTGACAAATGGGGCCTCATAAAACTGCAAAGCTTCTGTAAAGCAAAGGACACTGTCAATTGGACAAAACGGCAACCAACAGATTGGGAAAATATCTTTATCAATCCAACATCTGATAGAGGATTGATATCCAAGGTATACAAAGAACTGAAGAAATTAGACCCTAAACAATCAAATAACCCTACTAAAAATGGGGTATTGAGCTAAACAAAGAATTCGCAATTGAGGAAACTCAATGGCCAAGAAGCACCTAAGGAAGTGTTCAACATCCTTAGTCATCAGGCAAATGCAAGTCAAAACAACCCTGAGATTTCACCTCACACCAGTCAGAATGGCTAAGATGAAAAACTCAAGTGATAGTAGATGCTGGTGAGGATGTGGAGAAAGAGGGACACTTCTCCATTGTTAGTGGGATTGCAAGCTGATAAAAACCACTATAGAAAGCAGTCTGGCGGTTCCTCAGAAAATTGAACATAGCATTACCTGAGGACCCAGCTATACCACTCTTGGGCATATACCCAAAAGATGTTCCAACATACAACTGGAACACATGCTCCACGATGTTCATAGCAGCCTTCTTTATAATAGCCAGAAGATGGAAAGAACCCAGATGTCCTTCCACAGAAAATATGGTACATTTACACAATGGAGTACTACTCAGCTATTAAAAACAATGAGTTCATGAAATTCTTAGGCAAATGGATGGAACTGGAAAATATCATCCTGAGTGAGGTAACCCAATCACAAAATTCACACATGGTATGCACTCACTGATAAGTGGATATTAGCCCAAAAGCTCACAATACCTAAGATACAAAGCATAGACCATATGGAGCTCAAGTAGAAGAAGGAAGACCAAAGTGTGGGTGCTTTGGTCCTTCTTAGAAGGAGTATCAAAAAACTCAACCAGAGCTCCCAGGGTCTAAATCTCCAGCCTGGGAACACAAAGCGGGGGACTCATGGCTCCACCTGTACAGGTAGTTGAGGATGGCCTTGTCAGGCATCAGTGGAAGAGGAGAGCCTTGGTCCCTGAATGTTTGGATGCCCTAGTGTTAGGGAACTCGAGAGCAGGGATGCAGAAATGGGTGGATGGGTGGGGGCACACCCTCATAGAAGTAGGAGGGGGGGTTAGGGGGAAATGGGAGAGGAGATAACATTGAAAGGTAAATAAAATATCCAATAAAAAACATAATGGACCTGGCAATTGTAGTCAATCAGTCGAGACTTTTGTCAACAATTTATTATGGGGATTCCATAAAATCCTCAAAGACAAGGTATTGTGAAAGAGGCCCAAAGAACTTTAAAAAGATTGGTGCGACATGCTGTTGCTGAGATAAAGAATGATGCCGACCTGTGAGTTTGCTGAGTGCCCTGACAAGGGTGACTGGGGAGCTGTATTGGACATATGTTCCTTTGCTTGCCTATATCCCAGATGGGACTAGCTGCCTTGCCTCAAGTTTTTAGATGTTGTCGGACACAGAATCAAAAAGAGAAACTATAATGTCTCTTGTATTTTTCTTAAAGGTGATCAGCTATTAGACACATGGTATTCACTCACTGATTATTGGATTTTAGCCCAGAAGCCTGAAATGCCCAAGATTCAACTCACAGACCACATAAAGCTCATGAAGAATGATGACCAAATAGGGGAGCCTTCAGTCCTTCTTAGAAGGAGTAACAAAATACTCAAGGGTGCAAATATGGAGACACAGTGCAGGACAGAAACTGAAGGAGGGACTGTCTACAGACCATTCCACCTGGATATCCATCCTATGTGCAGTCACCAAAGGTAGAGGTTGATGTGGATGTCAGGATGTACATGCTGACAGGAGCCTGATATAGCTGTCTCCTTAGAGGTCTGCAAGAGTCTGACATACTCAGAGGCAGATGCTCACAGCTAACCATTAAACTGAGCATGGGGTTCCCAATGGAGAAGATAGAGTGAAGGCTGAAGGAGTTGAGAGGATTCGCAACACCATGAGGAAAGCAACAATCCCAACCAACCAGAGCCCCCAGGGTCTAAACCACCAGCCTGGGAGCGCTTAGGAAGGGACCCATGGCTCCAGCTATATATGCAAGGGAACTGTATATAAGTGGAAGAAGAGATCCTTGGTCCCATGAAGGCTGGACGTCGTGGGGGGGATACTCGAGAGTAGGGAGGTGAGGTACAGGGGAGGGTGGGTGGGGGTACACCAACGTGGAGGCAGGAGGAGGGGGGAAGGGATAGTGGATTCCTGGGAGGGAGGGGGGAAATGGGGTAAGGAGAGAACATCTGAAATGTAAAAAAAATTTTCCAATAAAAAAAATTTCCAATAAAAAAAAAAAAAAAAGAACTCAATCGTGTACTGGTCTAGAATCAATCCAATATTGGAAATAACAGTCTACATTTGGAAGGCTGGATCTAGACATTTTCAGAGACATATTTGAAAGTTAGCTGTAGTTCACTATGATGATATGATAGCAAGAGATAAAGTTGGGGCAGGATCTGGATTTCAAACAGGGTTAGTGCATGTGTTAAGGCTCTTTTAATTGTCAAGCTAAAATTGGTTTTGTCTCTTCTCCAGTATTTATTGTAAGTTACATTGACTGTATAATTTCCAATTGTGTTAGTGTGTTGAAACCTGGCATGTCTGTTACAGAGATCTATCAACCAGCTTTTGTCTTACTTCCCTGAGTATCAGAAAACCTTGATTCTCTGAAAAAAAAAAAGCTTGAAAGTGCTGGAAGAAGTGAGTTAGGCTTTAAGCAGAAGCAAGAGAATAGTGGGCTTGATTATTGCTGGTATAACAGCATTAATTTCATTAATTGCTAGCTCTCCTGCTTCTGCAATAACATTGACACAAGAAGTTAAGACAACTATTTTTGCTAACCATCTAGCAAAAAAAAATGTTACTAATGTACTGAGTATACAAAAGGATTTATATAGGTATCTGGAACAATGGATGATGCTCTATAAACTATTCAAATTATCTGAATGAAGTTCAGGGTTCAAGAGTTAGGAGCCAACCCAAGTGTCATGACAAATATCATTGGAGTAGTGTTACCTCTAAAATTTACAATCATTATCATGATAATTAGAAAAAAGTTTAAAGACACCTGTAGGGTATTTGGCATAATCCTAAAACCTCTCTGGGTGTGTTAACTTTGCATAATGAGATTATGAATTTAAAGAATGCTGCTCTGTTGAGCTTTGATGCTGCAGATAATGCCAATAAAATTATCCATAGCCTGAGGTCAGTATTTCCATTTTAGTCAAACCTCAGGAATGGCATACATAGCTTGATCAGGTTAGCCCTTCCTATCCTGGGAATATTTTATTCCTGCCCATTGTGTTAAAGCTTTTCTCTAACTACATCAACAGACTGGCAGCCAAAGTACATGACTTGAAACTGATAGCATACCTCCCCGACAGAGTTATTAATTTAACAGGCTGGCAAGCCAAGGACAGGTAAGATTCTGCACAGAGCCTTACCAACCTAAGACAGAAGTGTATTGCTTATGATAATGCATATTCCACGACAGGTAAGGAAGGCCTTCTTGTCAGAATGACCTAAGACAGGCTCAGTCTGGTTTATACAATAAAAAGAGGGAGATGTGGAGAGCTTTTGGGGCTGCCTGACAGGAATCTGTCATTGGACAAGAACAAGGAAATGGGCTGCTTGGAAGGAATCTGACATAGGACAAGGACAAGGAAATGGACTGCAGGCAGGAATCTAACATTGGGCTGGAATAAAGAAGTAATTTCAGGCAGAAATCTAAATCTTAGGCTAGAACAAAGAAGAAATTTCTGGCAGGAATCTAAATCTTAGGCTAGAACAAATAAATAGGCTTCAGGCATGAAAATGACTTTGGGCTAGGTAGGACAGGGAAGTTGGCTCATATATTTTGGTCATCTTGATAAGCCCTTAGAAATAGTGATCACAGGACTCTGTTTATTGTCGTGCATGTTCTTTGATTATCTGGGTTTATTGTCTTCCTTGTTCGTGGACTATTTGCATCTATTGTATTGCTAGTTCCTCAACCTAGAACTGACCTTAATACTTGCATGTAATTTAAACAGTATAAGGGCTAAAAAGGAGGAAGAGGGATGGGATGGGGATTAATGGGTGGGGAGAATGGGAAAGGAGGATAGCATCTGAAATGTAAATAAATAAAATATCAAATAAAAATATCAATTATTATTTTAATTAAAAATTAACTGTTTTTATTTTAATGTAATGAAGTTTTTCTGCTACATCATATTGTGATATATAATAGCTTACTACTGTTTCATCAGTTAGCTCTCATGTTTGATTTTATAAGCATGAATACAATGAAAAGCTTCACTTTGAAATGAAACACCCAGCAGTATATGATCTATGACCTGTGACCTTAGAAATCATAAGTAGTATATCATAGATATAATTTTAATAAATTTATTTATGTTTTTATAATACAATAGTTATAATTTATTATATTATAATTTTATCTTTAAAAACTTTGCCTAGAACGCACATTTTTAAAAGTTATAAAACCTAGCATTGCCTGGTTTTGGAACTACTTATTTCTGGATATACTGAATTTCAAGACATCTGTGAATTTTCCTTACCTTTCACTGGGATATCTGTACGCCATCAGCAGCTATCAGCTCAATGGTGAAGCGCTTGTCCTTCCCCCTTGTGCTGTCCTGACGTGTGTGCAGAATAACGGACTTCTGGGATTCAGTCTACGTTAAACAAGCGAAAAACATTTTCAAGACAAACAAAAAGCAACTCCTAAATGTTTTCATTAGAAAAATAATACCTTTGTGCTTGTGCTTCTTAAGAAGCCATTTTGTCACCTGCAATTTTGATTACATCCAGGAAGAATTGTAATAAAATAGCTCTGAATTCCATTTTACTTTCTTGAGGGAAAAGTGAGAAAAGAAAAACCCACAACTTTTTAATTTATTGAAAAACTTCCAGCATTGAAAATCCAAAGTTATACAGTTAATTGTTCACATCCCAAAGAGTCAAGGGGTGGAACTGCTGCACAGTGGACACAGTAGGCTGCATGTGAAGGAGAGAGCATTTCACAGATGCAGTCCTTGGGATGTGTACAGCACACTGCCAGCATCTCACAGCTGCAGTCCTAGGGATGTGTACAGCACACTGCCAGCATCTCACAGCTGCAGTCCTTGAGATGTGTACAGCACACTGCCACTGGGAAAGCTCTCAGGATGCTTCAGCAGTGCGGGCTTGGTGGCACCTTCCTAGTTGGTGATTCTGCCTGAGAGCAGCAGTCAGGCTGACCTACGAGCAAATCGAGTCTCTACCCAGAAGCCTGCTGATCTGTTACAAGTTTTAGTCCTCATTTATTCTTAAGTTTAATGTTTTGTTTTACTATTTTCATGTACATCTTGCTTGTTTCTTACTGAATGTATTCCTGAATACTTACACTTTTCCAATATTAACTTTTATCTTTAATACTGTCACGAAATGTTACTTCATGTGTCAATAAATGTTTTTCTTGTACCCCAAACGCAGCTTGCATTCACTCTACACTTGTCTGTACCCTGTCTACTGGAGAGCACACAGCCTTTTAGGTCTTTATATTCTTTCTGTCCCTTTGTCTCTCCATCTCAGCTGCACTTTTCAAGACTGTCCCTCTTGTCTCTCATTCTGTGACACGCACTCTCTGCTTCTGATGTTCCCTATAGTGTACTATGCTGCATTTCCCTACATGTATTCAATTCATCCTTTGATTCTTATGGACATTTCATTACTTGTATTTACAATTTTATGTTCACCCAACTGGCTATTTACTAAGCTAATAAATGCTATCACTAATATTCTTGTATTTATCCTTATTTGTTTGTGAAGACATTTCTCTGAGTTTGCCCTGTTGATTTGCCATCCCTGGGCAGTAAGTTGATCTGTTCTCTAAAACTTATTTCCAACCTTAAATCAACTTCTGGGGTGTTTTGGTTGTTTCTAGATATGTGAATATTATAGCAAACGTAAAGTTGTTCTAACATGTTTTGTGTTAATAACAACCATAATCCATACCTGAGTGCAGTTATCTGACACACAGAGCATCTGCTGTTTGAGTCACATTACAGTCAGTTTCTACAATACACTGGGGATCGCTTTAGGCAGTGAAATCAAAAATACACAAATGGGGAATATTGATTTTAAACAGACTGTATTAAAAGGAGATTTGTTTACGTTATGAGGCAAAACAAGTTAGTTTTCTTGTCTTTCCTTAGCAGGGAATGTATAAAATATAAAGGCTGAACTTCCCATCAGTCCCCCTGTGCCAGCAAGTGGTACACTCAGGGAGCAAGTACACTTGAAAATACAGAAGAGTTCATACTCTTCAATGAATTGTAAGAATCTACTATATTCTGTATGCTCACATGGCCCTCCAACTTACTACATACAAGGCAACCTTTCATGTCATAGAGCCTCCAGTTCTCAATAGAACTAATCAATGAGAGAACGGGAAGGTGGTCATTCCAAGTCAATAGTTGTGTAGTGCAGGTTATAAACAGTAACAATGAATGCCTGGCACAAAGAGGTAATGGGAACAATCTTCGTGGAAAGATGTGCTTAGACAAATTCTCCTAGACATTCAAATTTTACTTAAGTAAAATGTTGCTAAACAGCTCTTCCCCTAGCCCCTCAAAAAAAATCATCCTGAATTTAATCAAGAGTTTGCAAAGATACTTGATCATGGAAAAGTTTTCTTTAAAATTTTCATTATATTCTACACAAAAACTGTATGGAACAGAAACTTGGGAATAACCTCTGTAGGCTATTTCAAAGAGACAGAAATATGAACTATTTGTTTGCTTTGGAGATTCAATGTTATTAAGCTTTAAGCACACAATGTAGGAAAGATGAGTGTCACTGCACTGAGGTGGCAAACTGCTATCTTCATGAACTCTATAAATATCACCTATTTTATTAAGTACTTGATAAGTGTCAGGAATTCAGCCTGCTCACAAATACTGCTTCTTCCGTCCTCACCCCTTGCCCTGGTTAAACACTGTTGTTTTTGTTTCGTACTTTGGAAACTAAATGTCATCAACATTAAAAAATTTACCTAGATCCACAAGCTATGAAATGGTAGGAACATTTCAAGTAGTCTCTACATGTTAAATCTGACCAAGGTTACTTCCAATATTACAAAAGAACCACAACTGAAAGGAAATGTAGTAGATAAAAATGAATGCCAACACAGGTGACTTGAGCAATCTGTCTTAGTGTTGAATACTGAATTTAAAAGACTGAAGGACTGAGCAAATGATGAGAGCTGAAGAACAGATAAGAAATCTCAGCACTACAAAACAAGAGATCAGAGGGGTGTGGAGGTGAGCAGGAAAAGCTGAGCAAAAGGATGCATCCATCCATGTTTCTGATGTTTAATTTTGATGTTTGTTTAACATGGAAAGTAAATGTTTAATTTAAACCATAGTCTAGAGCAGCAACTTATGGAACAGATTGCAGAGCACAAAGTGCATGTGTGGAGAAGAAGGTACATTATGTTTTGGAAGGATTAAAAGAAGCTATCAATATCTGTTATCACAGGAGGAATGGGGAGACAGCACTTGCTTTTCATCCCTCTGTACTGTTGAATTTTCTAACAAGAGCACGTTGTTGTTCTCTTTGTTTTACTAGAAAAAAAAAAAAAACGTAAACATTGGAGAGATTTCTGAGCTAAACAGACACTGGGCTGATTGAGGGAGATGTACCTTCTTCAAACATATGTGTACATAGACACTATAGGGGCACAGACAAGAGACAGAGACTGGAGGGCTGGGGGTGAGGGTGAGCATGCACCCCAGGAGTTAGGGCCTTCCCAGGAGCAACAGGTAAGGCCTCAGGCAAGTAGTCATGCTTTCCTAGATGCTCTCACATAATTTTAAAAATATACATGGGCTGGAGAGACGGCTCAGCAGTTAAGAGCACTAGCTGCTCGTCCACAGATCCTGAGTTCAATTCCCAGCAGTCACATGGTGGCTCACAATGGGATCTGATGCCCTCTTCTGGCATGCAGATTTACATGCAGATAGAGTACTCATATACATAAAATAAATAAATGGTTTTTTAAAAATATATGTTCCTTGTAAAATGGGGCTCATTACAAGAGAACAGTTCTATATATTATGCATACTATATATGAATGACAGTCTTTTTAAATTTTTTATTGGATATTTTATTAACATTCCAGATGTTATCCCTTTTCCCCATTCCCCCCATCCCATAAACTGCCTATCCCATCCCCCCTCCTTTTTGCTTCTATACCATTTTAATTATATGCAAGTATTAAGGTCAGTTCTAAGTTGAGGAACTAGCAATACAATAGATGCAAATAGTCAAGGAGCAAGCAAGACAATAAATATGAATAGTCAAAGAACAAGCAAGGCAATAAACAAAGTTCCGAGATCACTCCCATGATCACCAATTCTAAGGGCTTATCAGGATGACCAAAGCATCTGAGCCTACTTACCTGTCCTAGCCCAAAGTCATTTTCATGCCTAAAGCTTACTTCTTTGTTCTAGCCTAACATTTAGATTTCTGCCTGAAATTCCTTCTTTGATATAGCCTAAGGTCAGATTCCTGCCTAAAGCCCATTTCCTTGTCCTTGGCCAATGTCATATTCTTGACAAGCAGCCCCAAAAGCTCTGCACATCTCTACTTTTTTATTTTGTAAACAAGACTGAGCCTGTAGATGCGACTGCAGAGACAATTTTCATCCTCATGACTCTGCATATTGTGAGATGGAGGCAAAGAACTGATGTCAAAGGGCAACCGTTCAAAAGAGCAGCATAGTCCACAGGCAAATGTGCGTTGCCTTCTCAGACTGAACGGGAAATGTCCCTGCCATCCTGAACATCCAATCTACATTCTCAGCATACTTCCTTCTCTCCTTTCTTTTCCCCAGGGACTGTTTTCCTTCTCATAGCATACCCTAAAACTGTTCCTACAAAGTTTCCCAGCTAAGGGAACAGCACGAGAGGGAAGGATTCTAGTGAGGACTCTTGGGAGCGAGACCAATGATCGGCATACAAGGACCGCAGGAATGGGCAGAAGGCAAAGAAGACAGATGATAAGCCCAAACTGCACCCTTAGAAGACCAGTGGAAGCAGGAGGAGAGATGCAAAGAGCAAGCTCCCCTTCAGCATGTCCCCAAACCACATCTCTGTAGTGGAGACATTATCTCAGTCATGCTAGTCAAGTGTCAATGTCTTTAAACCATCTAAGTGTGTAAGTCTGATGCTCTTTGAGAGTATGGGATTATGGTTCTCTATTATTTTGGCTAGATGGTTTTAGAGTTGTTATTGTCTTGAAGACACTATCAATGTTTTGAATCACTGTAGAAGTTCTACACCGTTAGGGTGGTAAAAGACCAAATTCAAAAGAAAATAGGACATCAAAGTCAGTGATAACATGTGAGTAATGGCTGCAGAATGGCTGGCTTTGGGGATCACACTCTGATGTGTGGTTTGTCTGGCAACACGACCTCCAATCAGAAAAGGAACGTGACAGAAAAGTACTTAGAATAGTTACAGAGGCAGGGTCTGAAGTATGCAATCTGATCCCCTCTTCCTTCTCCCTCCTGTTTTCCCCTTTGCCTCCTTTCATTTCCTCTCAACACACAATGATTAAAAATAAAACAGAATTATTGAATACTAGCATGTGAACTCATAAGCAACACTTCAAGGTCTATACAAAACAAGAGAAATGTTACAGGAATTGAGAGTCTGACTGTACCTCATCAAAATAAAGTGTCCCATTTAAAGGACTGAGGTCATCTTTGGCCGTCTCATCGATAGCCCAGTGAAGTTGGACAGCTCCTTTTCCTCCTGGGGACCGGACGACTGTCAGTGTCACATATGAGTCAGGGTCATCAGACAAAAGGGATCCATCAACCATTACCTGCAAGAAATAAAGTAAGGCAAACACATTAAAAATATGGGAGAAATATTCTTATTAGGTTGTGACCATTTTAGTTTTGATTTGAGATTCTATTCACAACTTGTTATCACAGGGCAGGTCAAACGATCTCTCAAACCTGTTTCCTTTCTTTCCTACACATTAAGCCACTTCGTATTTCAAATTTCTCTTGAATATTTCCTCTTCTGAGAGTCATTCCTGTGTGTGAAAGCAGGCACACATGTGCCACTGTGTATGTATGGTGGTCAGAGTACAACCTTGGGCACTGGGCCTTTGCCTCCACCTTGTTGGAGACAGGGGCTCTAGTTTGACTACTGCATACACTAGGCTAGCCAACCAACAGAGTTCCAGGATTCTCCTGTTTCCACCTCCCACCTCTCAGTATGGAGTGATTTGCATGAGAATGCCTGCCGCCCTCCCATCACATCCCGAGTGGCCCATATATTTGAATGTCTAGTCCCTAGTTGGTGGAACTTTGGGAGAAAGAATTAGTAAGTGTGGTCTTGACACTTGAGGAGATAAAGCCCATGCCAGATGCCCCCCTACCTACCTACCTCCCTCCCTTCTTTCCTCTCTCACTCCCTCCCTCCCTCCCTCCCTCCTTCCCTCCCTCCCTTCCTCTCCCTCCCTCTCTCCACCTCTTCCTCTCTCTCTCCTCCCCTCTCTCTCTTCCCTCCCTCTCTTTCTCTCTCCCTCTCCCAAGACCCTATCTCTATGCCTCTCCCGTTCTCTCTTCCCCCTCTCTCTTTCCTGCTTGTACATTAGATATAAGCTCTCAGCTCCTGCCCCAGCAACAATTCCTGCCTGCCTGCTACCATATTACCCACCAGGATGGCCGGACTCATCCTCTGAACTACAAACAATCCCCATAAATGCTTTCTTTTAAAAGTTTCCTTTGTTATGCCGTCTCTTCACAGCAACAGAAAAACAACTAAGAGAGCATCAGAGAACTGGGAGTACAAACGAGGTCACTAGAGATTTGATTTGACTGTTATGGCGGTTCTTGGGATTTGAATTCAGATCCTTCCATTGACTTCTCTCCTGAGCCACCTTCCCCTCATTATAGGAGACTCACATTAATTTACTAGGAATAGCATTTCTTATGGTTAAGTCTTATGAAAACATCTGTTATGAGGGAATTATACATGTTCACTGGGGACAGAATAGCCTAGTGGAACCTCTAATACTCAGATTTGAAATGTAACTGAGTGCTTTCCATTTTGAAGACAAAAATATAGCACAAGCTTGTTTCGTTGTTGTTGTTGTTTTGTTTGTTTTTTTCCCACTAGATTCTACATTAGAATCAAGTGCAGAGATTTGGAGCTAACTGGTGTTCATTAAGCCTTTATTGTGTTATTTCTTACATGCTATGCTTAGCTTGGAATACGCATATAGATATCCACAGGTCTATGTTCTTACACATTGCCCTGTGAGCATCTTATTTTGATGGGTTTACATTAACAATTTTTTCCTCAATGTTTTTCAGTTTTCTTTCTAATCTTTTAACAAATAATGCTACTCACTGTGTACAACATTGTCTGTTTCATATGCATGTTGGAAAGTAAGATGCTTTGTGGAAAGACAGGATATAATGACAATAAATGCAGAAGGCTGCATGACAATTAGTACTAATTCTACCAAGAGTCAAAATATCAACTGCATTTACTAATGCAAGTCGAAGGTGTGAGTGCTCTGCATGCATCAACTCGTATAGGTGTGAGTGCTCTACATAATCAACTCATGTAGGTGTGAATGCTCACATGTACCAACCCATGCAGTGTGAGTACTCTACATACATCGTCATGTCGTGTGAGTGTTCTACATGCATCAACTCATGTAGTGTGAGTGCTCTACATGCATCAATTCATGTAGGTGTGAGTACTCTACATGCATCAACTCATGTAGGTGTGAGTACTCTACATGCATCAACTCATGTAGGTGTGAGTGCTCTGTATGCATCAACTCATGTAGTGTGAGTGCTCTACATGCATCAACTCATGTAGGTGTAAGTGCTCTACATTCATCAACTCATACAGATGTGAGTGCTCTACATCAGCTCATGTAGTGTGAGTGCTCTACATGCATCAATTCATGTAGGTGTGAGTGCTCTACATGCTTCAAATCATTTATTCCTTGTAATTTTTATTAAAAAAATCACAATAGGATCTGAGTGCCTGATTTTACTTTCAGAGTAAAAAAAATAGTAACTTGAGGCTAGTAGATTAATTCTCCAGTCATGCTTAAGTTGGATTTAGAGTATTAACGTTAATACAGCAATTAAGATAAAATGAATAAAGAAAACTTATTTGTGAATAGTAAAACTGATTTCTTGTTCTTAGGTAGAGAAACTTCCAAACAAACCACATGTCACAGGTCAAAAGGTCTTCACCAGCTGAAGAACTGAACAACAAGCCATGAAATTATTTTTATCAAATTGTTTTACATAACAGGAGGAACGGCTTACAAACACAGATTCCAATGTCCAAGTTCATGTGTGATGATGTTACAAATGAAAGTATTTTTAGAAAGTTTTACCAACTGAAGATTTGAGCAGTTAGTTCTGCTCAAATTTAAAAATTAAATTACATATTAATGTGTAATAAAAATGTCAATAAATATTATATACACCAATATTCTAAGAACTATGTGATCAGGAATACCAAATAATGATATTTATCTCAGGAACATATATATTTTGTGTTCCCCAGATGTAAGCTTATCACAAGCCACTCAAAGACCTCTGCCTGTATCTTTCTCTAGGTAGAGAATGTTCTACTTGGCTCTAGAAAGATTATACTCTTAAAAGTCTCATTTTCTTGTGAAATTGAATTTCACTGACAAAATCATTAGGCTGTAAGATCTGCAATACTGAGATCTCATAGACGAGTTCTAAAGCTCTAATCTTACAGCCACCGTAAAGTACCAATGGGGTGTTAGAGCAGCAGGTTTATTGCTAAAGGTTACCTGTGATGAATGACTGATTACATGATAGATAAGATAGTGAAATGGGACAAACTGAGCCCGAAGAAATTCTCAGTAAATATGAATTATCTAATGATCTTTATGATCATCTCAGATTGGAGTTATCTTTAAGAGATAAATTTAGAATAATTATATATCTCTACCACACAGTAATTGTTAAGGTAGAGATTTTCTTACTTTTATATGTAAGAGGATGTTCATGTAGAAACTGTCACCAAACAGAGCTGCATAAACATTACATGCTTGCAGCTGGTTAGGCTCTTTATCTCCATTCAAAAGCTAAATCTGTAATAAGTGGTTTCTCTCTTTCAGATCTTGGAAGAAAACAGCTAATGAACAGCAAAAGGAAAAAGAGAAGGAAAAACGCCAGTGGCAGGGACAGAGAATATAATCCAATATCTTGCTCAATATAATTCAAGGTACAAGTCCATACAATGGATGAGTAGCAGTAATTCTCACTACTGAACCTATCCTAAAATGCAATCCAAGACCAGCAGTAAAGGCACTCTCTATAGGGATAGCATTCTGGCAATGAAACAGCAGAAAACGGAAGACACGGCGGGAAGGACACCGTGGTTTACCAGAAGCAGAAAAATGAATCTGCTCTCTCTGTGGAGATCACTTGCTGTGTGCAGAGGCTGTACGCGTGTTCCCTACAGCAACAGCCTACTCAAAGACCATTCTGAAGAAAGACTCATTAAGTAGAGTGTAATGAGAAGCTTCAAAACAAAAATTAAAGATACTTTTTATTGAAAACTACATGAAAAACTGGGAAAGCAGTCCTCTGATATATTTAACTTACAGTCTTCTCTTCAAATCCAAATGTTCCAAAGGGAGAATCATTCGGTGGTATGACAACAGTCACCAAAACATCATCGCCTAGTCGGCCACCACCAGTCACACTCATTAAGGAGATGCTGAATGTTTCTGAGAGTTCAGATTCAGTATCATCAATTATAGTTATGAGTATTGGTGCAATGACCTATGAAACAAGGTGAGGCAAGGAGAGGAGTCAGAGGGAGACAGGAAGAGCAGGGAAACACACAATATAATAATGTTTCCTCATAAATATTTTCATTGTTCATGATGCATGAAACAAAAACACAGTAGAAAAGAAGAAAGCAGGTTTTTGCATATTATATTCATAATACATTTAACATAATGTATATATAGGTTCCTTCAATATTAGAAATTTAAAATCTATTATTTTCAAGGTTGATTGCAGATTTAATACGACATAAGCTATTTTATTACTGATTTTAAAAGTAATGGATTTTTAAACAAAAACTTCTAAAGGGCATGCAGTTTCTAGCAACCACACAAGCATAAAACTCTGTGTGCTCAATATTAATATTGCATGACAATAGAGAATGGCACCACAGAACAAGCAGTGTGGGCTAGTGGCACAGCTCCGGGGTGGCGAGCACACACTGCCCTTGGAAGGAAGCCAATGTGGTTTCCAGCACCAAGCCAGGTGGTTCACAATCACCTGTAATTGCCCGATTCTGGTTTCCTCGAGAACCTGCCCACACGTGAACCAAGCCACACACAGTCATGCATATAATGAGAAGAAAAACAGATCTTTGAAAAGCATTATCACTGACATCGTCAATCAAACGTGCAAGGAGAAAGGAATGAGAAAAATGAGGTGTTAAAGGATATTCATATTGATATTTATATGATATTGTGACTATTGACCAGACTTAACAGTGTCAATGTGAAACATTTTAATAGCTAAAAACTAAAACTAGATCCAACCTGTGATTTCACAAATGGTCATAAATATACTTTGGCTCCACTGTCGCATTCAAACCCTTGTACACCACAGCTAAGCTGCAGTACTTTGATATACTGAGCATGAAATAAATTTTTTTCTATCCAAAACATTTCACAATTGAGGAAAGCAAGAAACTGAGATGCCATACTTAAGTAAGCAGAATAAAATAAATAGAATCAAATGAGACCACAGCTTGTTGTCATAGCCACATTTCAAATCTGTCCTGTACAGTACAGATCTTCCCCACATCATGAAATTTAAAAAGTAATGATTCAGAGAATGCCAGTAAACGATGACACTTCAAGTTCAGGCTCGGAAGAAAATGCTGGGAGTTCAGCTGCTTCGGGAAAAAGCCACTTTATGTGCTGCTGCTATAACATAAGAATTCCCCCTTTGCCTGTGTTACCCTCACCCCGTGTTTTGGTGGGAAATATTTCGGAGTTCTAACTTTAATAAACAGTCATTAGCTGTGATAGGTGTATGTGCATTCTTTAGCATTCCTAGAAACAACCGATGAGTTTCACACACTATGGGACTCTGTACAAGCAAAATCAGGCTAAACTTAAGTAGATTGTGCTATCTGAACAAGTTACAAACTTGCTTGTGGTCCGTATGCCTTTCTATTTACAAGAGTGTGTGCTGGGGAAATGGCGCAGCCCAGCTGACGAAATACTTGCTATCCAAGTGTGAGAGCCTGTGGTTGGATCTTGAGAACTGATGGAAAGCCAGATACTGTAGCACACACCTGCCATCCAAGCACTCCTAAGGTAAAACTGGAGCAGAGAACTGAGATGCCACAGAATCTCACGAGCCAATTAACCCAATTAACTTGCCATGTGCCTTCAGTGAGGGATCTACTCTCAAATACAGTGGAAGGTATCGGCAAACATTGAAGTTGTCCTATGACTTCACAGAGAGAGGAGAGAGAGAGAGAACAGACAGACAGACACCCAGAGATTTCTAAGTTTATAATAAATTTTATGTAAATTCATAAATCATATTTATATTTGTATATAATATAAATTTATATGTAAGTTTATCACACTGTACTATTTGTACTTATTACAAGGGATCCAGCTTACAAACCAGTAACACTGAGGGAATATCCTATATTTATTGATTCTAACTCTAGAATATTCTTTTTCAGATTTTCCCAAAACTTAACTATTTTGTTTCTATTCTATCATTTTTCTCAATTCCAACAGAAAGTTTTGTATAGCAATAAGTAGCCACATACTACAAGTTCTCCACTTAAAAAATATTCATATCTGAGTGTGCTCAGAAGACATGAACAAAGCATAAATATTTTTAATAGTACTGATCTGTAACCACAAAGGAAATACAAATTAAAACTGTTTTGAGGTTTCATCTTTCCACACTCAGAATGACTATAATAGAAAGCAAGTAATGAATGAAGGCAGGGATGTGGGAAAGAGGAACACACATGGACTGTTTGTAGGATGTAAGCTGCTTTAGAAAACTACACAAGTCAGTGCACAACGAATGCTTTGAAAGCTAGGACAATAGCACAACCGTATCAGCCTGGCCTACATCACCCCTAGATCGCACCTCAAAGACTGCCCACATCATACTACAGAGATACTCATACATCCGTATTCATTGCTGTTCTATTCCCAGTAGCCAGGACATAGAACCTGCCTAGATGTCTAACAACTGATGGTAATGGAAATGTGCAAGATAAACATAATAGAGTCTTATTCATTGGCAAAAACTGGAACTATAAAAGCTGTAAAATATGTAGGGAAGTGGAACTAAAATTACAAAATACTGTGTGAGATTGCCTAGGCCAAAAAAAAGGAACTCAGTATATTCTATGTGACATGTGAGATCCTCCAAGTTCTTGAATGTGTTGAGTGTAGTGCCTATAACAAAAGGCATGGGGGAAAAAAGGGACTGCTAAACAGGGAAAGAAGAGACATGAGGGAAAGGAGAACAGACAGAAGGCATGCAATTGTCAGGATGGGGAGTCTGGAGGGAAAGGTTTAGCGTGGAGACGTGTGGGGTGTGAAGTATAGAGGAAAGGAGTAACCAAGCCAGCCACATGTGGGAAAACATTGGAAATCTGCTTTTTGTACGCTTATTCCATGGTGTAACATTTTAAAAAGAATTAGAATGGAGAGACCCTGTATGGTGAACAGTGTACCTCCTTGAAGTCAGCACATGTTATTAAAAATCCTGCTACCAGTTGTGAGCTACTTCCCCCGTGGCTGTTGGCTAAGGAAGGCCTATACAACCTATTGTCACCGGAAGATACCAAACACAGAAACCAGGCTGTCACTAAACAGAGAATCCTTCCTCTGGCTAGCTGTCGTAGTAGCAGCAGATGCAGCACAGACTGCATGGGAAGAATAGTTAGTCACAGTCCAGCCCAGAGGGAAACCCTGCTAGCTGCAATACTACGCCACAGTAGTGATCTGACTGGGGAAATAGTGTGATGCTTAGATGGGACCAGCCAATGGCCTCCTGATTGGATGTGAGGCACATTCCCCAGAAGAGAACCCATGCCTGATGTTGTGCACCTATTCAAGAGCCTATAGTTGTGGCTCGTGATTAGGAGAACCTATCACTACTGTTTTAGGGACGAGACATGTTACACTGCCTCCCAAACACCCATTTGTAGACCCAGGGCTTCTGCTCTGGCCTCATCAGGAAGCGTCTTAAAACTGCAGGCAGCAGCCAGCCAGAGACTCATAATTGGTCAAAATAACAAGAATAAACACTAGCAGAAGGTATGGCCCAATAGAGAAGCACATATATCACCTCCTTAAAGGCTCAGAGAACATCATGGAAGAGTGAGTAGAAAAATCTTACAAGGCCAAGGATAAGGAGACACGCCACAGAGAGATGCTGGACATACATAGTTACTACTCTTGAACTCACTGAAGATGGGATTTTGTGTGCAAGACTTGCATAAGATTAGGTCTGTAAACATTTCATCAGGGATGGGGGAGGGCCCATAAAGTCCCCACCCTCCTTGAGGCACTGTAGGAATTAATGGATGCTGAGGAAGAGGCTGTCACATCTTCAGTGGTGTAGCTAATGAAATGTAGCCCATACTCTCGGAAATCGCTCCCACCCGTGAGCATTCAAGCAACTAAAGCAAACTTGGTCACAGACAGGGAAAGACGTGTAGTAGTACTGGGAATCTGGCAAAGAAAAGTTTCAGTGGGGCAGAGGTGAGAGAGGAATGAGAATTATGTATTTAGTTCACTATGTATATCAGCGATTGTTCTGCACATAATTAAAAATAAAAATAGAACATACCAACTTATAAACTAAGAAATAAAATTAACAAGTAAACTAAAACAAGGAACAGAATAGTGAATTGGGCTTTTTAAAAAATATTTTTTGTTAAGAACCTGTAAGGCAATTATTACCCTACCACGGAACTTCTATTTCAAATGGAAGAGGAATTCACAAAAACGTGAGATGCTTGTTTCTCAGAAGACTCTTTCTGGAGCTGGAAAGATGATGGCTCAGCAGTTAAGAGCACCAACTCCCTTTCCAGAGATCCCGAGTTTGGTTCCCAGCAACCACATGGTGGCTCACAATCATATGTACTGGGATCCAATACCCTCTTCTGGTGTGTCTGAAGACTATGACAGGGTGTATTTGCCTCAGGGCAGGCGTCATACCCATGAGTAGTTTGCCAACACAAAACAAACACAATAGTATTTTTGTAGACTTTTTGTCTCATTAGCTTTGCTTGACATTTTTTTCTCATATCCATCTTTTGCTTGTATATTCTAACTTCTATTTTTGTGGTTTTGTATGTGTTTCTTCCTTTTTGTTTTTGTTTTTTAAAGAGAAAGGGTGTGGAGCTGAGTGAGGTGGGAGCATTTGGATTTGGAGAAGGGAAAAGTCTGATTAGAATGCATTGTATGCATTTTTCATTCAAAACCCATAAAAACAAATTCTTGTGTTTATTAACAGACTATATAGTGATTATAAATATTTAACTACTAGAATGCACTTAGCAATCTCTAGTGTATGTTCACTTGGTAGATGCTCACACATGCTTGACGTCAAGTTAAAATAAATCCGTTCATAATGAACATACTTGTCCATCAACAAATTGGAGCATCCCGTGTGGAGGCTGAAAGTCTTCCAGGCCAGCACTGTCTGGTGTTGCTTTCCAATAGACATTTACTGTCTCAAAGCTTCCAGCCATCCGGATGACAGGAACTTGAAGAACATTCAAGGGCGGAGGCCCCTCGTGAGCAATTACAACCCCACCAGCATCCTTTAACAAAGAAGAGAGGTTGAAAGTTCAAAACTCGGCTAAACAACAACTTGCTGAATTTATTGTGCCCACTTACATGAGTAAGAAGGTACTTAGAACTCAGATCGAAATGTAATGAAAAAATATTTAATTCCATGGTCTGGCTCAAAGAACTGAAACTAATGGTAACACCAATTGAATACTTATCTTGATATACATTTCTACAAATAAGTAGTAACATGCAAAGGCACTGGCCAATCAGCTTTACTCAGTTCACTACAGATGAGAGAAATGTCATCTCACTCTGGTACATGAAAGCTAAAAATCCCTCTGGGATCATCGTTTTCTTCAATCATTATCTCCGCTGATTCCATCGTTGGCCTCCGCACACGGGGCTGCTCGGCAGGAAAGTTGGGGTTCACCAGGCTCACTGAAGCGATGGTGACAATGAGTCCTTCGTCCAGCTCAGGAACCTCATCCTGGGAGGGGGTGGGAGAGACACTTCATTTGGTTGTTTGGGTCCTGGGATGATGCCCAGGTTGGTCTCAAACATGCTGGCCCGGGTGCCCCTCCCACATCCTCTTGAGCAGCTGGAGTTACACATGTCTTCCTCCATGCTCAAGTGAATTTAAAAAGAAAAAAAAATATTCAATTGTATTGTAACCTGACATTTTCAGGTTTGGTGGCTCTGTCACACATAAAATATTTTCTTGCTAAATTTTAATACGTACTATACATTCTCAGAGCATCCTCAGAATCTATGATGTATTCAAGACTAATAATGATCTTTCAAAGGTACCCACAACTGCATTATCAAATGTTTAAAATCCTGTCCCACAATTCTGATCTCACCCTTCTGAATATATCATATACATATACATATACGTATACACACACCACACACACACACACACACACACACACATTATCCTGAAAAAAGTTTAGGAAAATCTGATGAAATTTACATGAATTGTATAAGTGCAAGTCTTAGATAGAAATCTAGATGTAAGCAAATATTACAGTTAATTTTGAAAAATAGTCACTTTATTTGTGTGAAAGTAATAAAAAATCAAGATGTAGAAGTAACATACAGAAAAAGCAAACAAGGAAAGCTCCATCCTACCCCTCCCCCCTTTATGTGCTTTCCCTACAGTCCTTGCTACAGGACAGGTGACCGGTGTCAGCAAAACTCTAACAGGAACACAAATATCGCAGTATCTGCTTAACAACATAGACAATTCTAACAGGTATCATACTAACCTCACATGCTATTATTTATAATGTACTACTTAAACATTGGTGGCATTGCATATCAAACACAGGGCCTTGTGCATGTGGGCAAGCAATTAGCTCTGAATTGAATCCCCAGTCCTGATTATCATATGTTTCTATAATGTTATTCGACACTAAGTAGTAACATCTTCGATTTCTTACGAGCATTTCAGGGGCATCTGCCTGTTTTCTCCCTTTGTATCTCTGCTTCTCTCTTTAGACAGAAAGAGGAAGACATACTGTGATGTGGCCCACAATTTAGACCTAGACCATCTAAATGTTCATCTATATTGAAATTACTATATCACAAAGTGAAAATTCTCCCTGCCAACCAAACAATAAAAATAACTAGATTGACTTGAAGATTTAATTTATTCAGTTATTAAAGCAATTAAACTGCCTCCATAGTATGGCCAAACAGACATAAAATCAACCAAAATTCAGCATTTCAAAGGCATTCAAATCATTCCACTCTAAAACAAAAATAATAAATACACTTGCTATTTTCCATCCAATAATAAAATATTAGAGTGGCAAAATTTCACCTTTGTATTTAAAAGTATATTTTAATCATTATTAACTATTGGAGAATTACAGGTTTATGGTTAAAAGCATGCTAGCTTATCTTACTATGTATTGGAATCTATACTTACTGGCAAAATGACAACTTCAGCATGAGCTCCTTTTATATTTTCTTTCATTATTATTACTGAGTCTTGCAACACAAAATCTTCATTCTCAGTAGCTTGCTTATTGATGTGTAGTAAGAAATTGGGTTTCGCTATCAAGTGAATGGAAATGTCCCCAAATAGTCCTTTGTCTCGAACAATGTGTAGCTGAACGACAGTGATGTTCTCTAAGAGGTAAACATGCCTCCAGTTAATAAGCTGTTCTGTGTTCTGCTAATGTCACAAACACTCCTCGCAGAATTCACTCTCTCCAGACAGTTAAGGAAGTAGGGACTGCACAAAGGCAGCATCCTAGGGAGAGGTTTTCTGTTTAGTCTCCATTGTTCCCAAAGTTGTGCTCAGAATCGCCATCCACTCGTGGATCGCATGTGCTTCAGCCTGTCTGTCTCACAATGCAGCCTCCTATGCTTTCCATGTCACACAAGAAGTAAATCTGATTGATGTCTTACAGAAGTGAACATATGGGATAGTGCATAGGTGACAGTTGCATAATATTCACAAACATCTTGAAAAAAAGATCTTAAGCACACAGTCATAATTTAATAGTAACCATTGAAAGAGTAATTTAAATTTCTACCGTTGAGATGTCAATCACAAGGTTCAAAGTGTCTCCGAGAACCTCATATTTTTTTTTTTTTGTTCCTCAGAGTAAGATAATTTGTCATATAAAATATTTAAGATGTTTATTAATATCCTCACCAGTCTAAGAGCTTCTAAAGATTGTGATTATTTCCAAAAGGAAGAATACAGTTCCTACAAATTTCTATGTTCTAGAAATGTTTATTGAATGAAAATGAATGTGTTGTTTTATTAATGTCTATTGTCTTGGGTATCTGTTGCACACACAGATAGGCAAGAGCTCAGAAACATAACTACATACCACTTGTCCTATCAGCTCTGCAATTAAATGGAATGTGAAATCTGTCCATTTCTTTATCTGAAAAGTTTTAAGCCATCCTGTAAGTTTTTATAAATACAAGCTTTATGCACTATTTTATTTCAATGGTTGATTGATCATAACTTATAGAATATTTATTCAACAAAGGGAGTCAGAAGTTATTTAGGTAAATAGTTTAGCACAGGCCACTTTATATATCACGAGTAAAATCACTCTAATTCCTATTTGGGGTACATAATTGATACCTCCAGCACCAAGTCCCTCCTTCAATGTTGCTGACTGTCCCTGCACTACTGAGAATACACAGGAAGTGTTCCATGTGCAATGCAAACAAGTAAAGAAACTTAAAAAAAAAAAAAGGAAACAAAAACCATCCCTGCTCCTAATGCAGCATAAATTAACACTTCTGTTATAAAAGCATGCTCTGAGAAATTAAAAGTACTGTAGTAAACATTATTGCATGGTCAGTCCATAATTATAAAATTTAAATTAAATTAGAAGGAATATAGCCTCTTAAGCTGAAGAAGTCATATGAAAAGGAAATGTATGTTCCTTTCAAATGGTATAAATAAAATGTCGAAGGAAATGTTTTATTAGAACCTGACAAGCCTTTACCAGGACTGACCTGTGGGCTCTGGCACTCTAGTGAAGAGGGACTCAGCATGCCAGCCAACCACACCATAGGGCGAGTCACTGGGCAGGATAGTCAGCACGGACCTGCTTCTGCTCTGCTCAATCGTAGCACCTTTTGATGGGTCCTCAACCCCCTCTGTGACAATCCGGGTAAGTGTTACAATCACAGTCTCAGATAACTCTGGCAGGTCATCCGCAAGAACAGTCAGAGTGATTGTAGACATTGCCTGGTCCTCTGTGAATGAAATCTAAAAAGCAGAGTTTTACTTATATTAGGATCAACATCATGTCATAAAAATGTTCATTTCCATCAGAATGGCTAAATCAAAACCTCAGGTGACAGCACAAGGTGGCAAGGATGTGGAGAAAGAGGAACACTCCTCCATTGCTGGTGGGATTGCAAACTGACGCAACCACTATGGAAATCAGTCTGGAGATTCTTCAGAAAATTAGAAATAGATCTACCCAAAGACCCAGTTATACCACTCTTGGGCATATACCCAAAAGATGCCCTGCCATGCCACAGGGGCACTGTTCCACTATGTTCATAGTGGCCTTGTTTGTAGTAGCCAGAAGCTGGAAACAACCCAGATGTCCCACAACAGAAAAATGATAGAGAAAATGTGATTCATTTACACAATGGAATACTACTCAGCTATTAAGAATGACGATATCATAAGTTTTGCAGGCAAATGTATAGAACTAGAAAATATCATTCTGAGTGAGATAACTCAGACCCAAAAAGACATGCATGATATATACTCACTAATAGTGACATTAGCCAAAAAAGCACAGAATACCCAGGATACAATCCACAGAGCTCAAAAGGGCCCAAGTACGGTTGCCTCAATCCCACTTATATTCAAATTGCCATATCTTGGTGCCTACTCTTCAGTACAATGTAAGGACAAAGTCTCTCAGGAACCTTAGTAGTTGATACTACTTAGTAGTTGCTAGAAAACAAAAGGTGGTTTACCAGATTAAATGTTTGAATCTACAAAAACGGTTGCAATAATTGATGCTACAGATGGATGTTCCATTTAGCAATGAATACTGATTCAGTAGAGAGAAGAGAAAGACAAGATCCAGCCATGCGTCTGTCTTTCCTTTCTGCCTTGTCTGATGTCAAATTGAAATTTGTGAAAGCAGGCTGGTGAGATGGCTCAGAGGTTAAGAGCACTGACTGCTCTTCTGGAAGTCAGGAGTTCAAATCCCAGCAACCCAAACAACTGGTGGTTCACAACCATCTGTAATGAGATCTGATGCTCTTTAGGGGTGTCTGAAGACAGCTACAGTGTATTACATATAATAATAAATAAATACCCACTAGGAAGGAGAAAAAGAATCACAGGAGGGAGGAGGGAGGAACCTGGGTGGGAGGGGCCAGGGAGGGAAGAGGGAACATGATCAGGTACTGGGTTGGGGAAAGGACTGAAATCCTGAGGGCCAGCAGAAGAATGGAAACATACAACCTCAGGAGGTGGGGCAAAGAAATATGCTGGAAGCATCGTGAGTCCTTTCTGACCGGGATCTGACTTACGATGACTTTCTACACTGCACATCCCACATTCATTCACAAATCAATTATCCAAATGACGGTTTGCAGACCGAGGCCTTTGCCTCTCCTACAACCAGACCTGTTTCCATAAATGAAATGTTATTGGAGGCAGCCAAACAGCCCTGAGTAAACACAGTCACCACCTGTAACGACTGCTTTATGTTATTGACAATTGTACTACAAGAGCAAAGTAGCTTTTACAAAGAAAAACACGTACATAAAATCGGAGCATCTACATGTATCTACTGACCCTCACACTACTTAAAAATAATTCTTTCGGCCATGCTGTCTGGGCAAGGTACAGGGCCTGCTCTCCTTGAATGCTTCTGCTGGTGAGGGGCAGGGCCATGTCTTCAGCTCCCTGCTGCTGGTGGCCAGGGTGGAGGGGAGGAGAGGCATCCTCTCCTTGGCTTACATACCTGCACAGAGAGTGAGCATGGCAGACATGCAGGTGAACTGGCCTCACAGGCATGAGCTTGGGAAAGCCAGCCTAGAACTTGTCTACCATGCATTGGTGTGGGCTAGGGAGAGATGCACTTCTCCCCTTGCTCCTATCCATCTATGGCAGACAGGAGAGCTGTCACTGAGGTCATGAGAGCAGGAAAGCTGGTCCTGCCCATCACTGGCCGCAGCACTCAGGAGAGTGGGCCCTGCGCCTCCTCTGGGCAGCACAGGAGAGCTGGCCCTGCTGGCATGAGCACTGGTGAGTGGGCAGCAAGGATGTGAGAGCGGGAGAGCTGGTTTTGCCCTTTGTGGGCTACAGCATTGAGTGAACTAGCCAGGGCAATGCCAGAGAGCTCTCCCTGATGGTGTAGGCCGGGGACCGTGGGTGGACTGACCAGCTCAGCTACAACTCAAGTTCAGACTTAGGGCTTTGGGATGGCCCACCCCAAAATCTACTCTATCTATAAACTGCTAGAGCATATAAAGGGCCAGTCGTACAGATCCAAAGCTGCAGGATCTCCATGACACAGGGCAAGAGGAGGTTATCTGAGGGGAGTCCCAGTGAGGATCCAGAGTGGATAATACAGCAGAAGCCAGAGGCCTTGAACCAGATCAATGACTCACAACAACGAACATGTGTAAGTAAAGAAGTGTGGACACAACGGTATTTTGTGGAACACACTGTCACACACTACAGCTTCCACAACAAGATTTGTTTTTCTTTAAGGAGGAAGCTACAGTGGTGGAGGGCAGATACAAAGGGACAAGGAGATGAGTGGAACCAAGGTGCATGATGTGAAATTCACAAAGAACCAATAAAAAGCTAAAAGAGAAAAAATAATTCTTTCAAAAATAATGTCAAGGAAAGAGACAGTTATAAGTTTTAAATCTTAATCATACTTATATAATAATCTAGACAAATATACTTCAATGCATACAGAAACAGAAATACGACTAGTGGTAATTTGCATAGAATAAGTGTTAAATACAAGAAACTGCTAAAACATCCTTAGTATACTGAAGTACCCATGGATGTGAAATGGTAAGAACCTAGAAAGGCTAAACTGCTACACATATTTTTCCAAGAGATAATTTCATAAAAGCTCCTTTCAGTGATTCTTCGGAGAAATATTTGGGCAAAATACTGATTTACAGAACCCCAGAAAAAGAGGTCACACTTCTTGTAAACAGCAAAAGACTCCTTGAGTCCTCCTTGTGAGTCAACTGTCCCTTTGGTATTCTGATTACATTTTTTGAAACACAGCATCAATTGTATGCTAACTTACATGGTGGATAATGTGACCCACAGCCCAGACCCCCTCCTGAGGCTGAAGAGGCCATCCCTCAACTATTGGGAGCATCCAATTCTGTGCTTACCTTTGGAGATAGTCCTTAGCTTTAGCAAGTGCTCTCCACCACAGTCAAGCCCCACCTAGAGGCACCCTAGTCATGAACACCTACTGAAAGAGGGAATCTCAATAGATCAGGCCTGGACCTGGGAGGACAGGCAAGGAGCAGCTTAGACACAGAGCTCTCCCCAGAACTCACCTCCACGGGATCTGCAGTTGCTGTGGATCAGCTTTTCCCTCTACATGTTCCTGCCTTCCCCATTTCCATGTGATTAATTCATGGAAGCCTCCTGCCCAGAGCCCTCCAGCCCAGTCTATTGACAGCAAATGGAAACTTCTTTAGTCTACAGCTCTCACTTTCCACAAGGACGCCTCCTTCCCCAGACTTGTTCTCTAAGTTCTCTTTTGGCTTTTTTATGTCTTGACACACTTCCATTCCCAGTTTGGCTCATTTTACCTTTCTGATAATGTAATGTCATTTGGTTAACTCATGTAGTGAAACTCAAAAGGCTTAATTTTATGTCTGGATAGTTTTTTTTTATAGAAAAAAAAAATTAACCTTAAATTGTACCTTACTGTATGGCAAGAATCCAGTGTTAACATAATCAAACTCAAATATTTCTTGCAACAGACACGGTTTGGTCCCATGCATCAGTGACTATAAGTGACTTATAATTCTGTAATTACATACCACTCCTGAAGTGGGAAATACATCACTGACACTTCCGGCTGCCTCCCACGCTACAGTTACTCGACCATGTGTTCCTTTCAAGCGTTCGACATTCAGGGTCACCAGGCTATCTCGGTCCACTTCTTCCAACTGCTTATGCAATGAGTTCTGAAAGATATGCAGAACGGCACAGGGGTTTGCCTTGAAATGCCTAAGCTCTCTCCGCTTGCATTGCCACGTATTTATAAATATAACTCTGAGCAGCATGAAGTGGTACAGGAAACAACAGTTACCAACAGTGATGCATTGTAAGGCGTGGTGCTCAGGCTCCTGAGGCCAGGAAGACAGCAAGTTTGAGTCTGGCCCAGACGTAGAGTACAACATCTCAACAAGTGAGTACATAAATAGCCCAATGTCACAAGAAACCATTAATCGTACTGCATTGTTTTTAAGTTTGTCTTCCTGGTATATTTTGCTGGACATACGTTACTTTTATGCATGCATTTTCTTTTTTAAAGTAGTACACATAACATTAAAAGGTTTGTAGAATAGCGAGAACATAGTCCAGCATGACAGGGAAATCCTTTGTGTCTGCGTAAGGTCTGGTAATTCCTCCAGGTCTCCCTTTCTTACTAGTAAATTAAGAGTTAGCTCTAGAAATCTCCAATCCTGAACACACTCTGCAAGAGCATCCTGAGAACTCGGACTCTCCTATCACTTGCTAATGTCTCTTAGGCTTAAATTCCTATCCTTTGAAATATTTAATTAGCTGACCTATTGTTGATGATGTTTCATTCCTTGACTCATGGTCTGTGCAACTGTTTCTCCTGCCAGAAAGAACTCTCTCTGTGCGGTGTCACAATCTCTCTTTCCCCACCTATCCTTCCTAACCATGTTTCTTCATTCCAGTTCTACTGGCTACCACTCTGTAAAGGTTTCACTCTTTACCAGATACATGCAGCATCTTGTGCTAACTATTTAAAGAAATTTTCCTCAAAGGACTCCTTCCACATATGTTCAACCTTTAGGCATTGTGACACCAATTTATCATCTACAGAATCCATTCTTAATAATCATACAATTGTATTAGCTTAAAAAAATTTCTCATAATGTTTTAAGTACATTTAAGATTCTTTTATTTGCCCATCTTCATAGCAAGTGATATGTAGCCCTAGACTGAACACAAACTCCTTCTTAAAGCAACCTTGATTGCTCAGTAGGGTAATCATTTTAAGAACAAAGATTTTATTTTTTTAGAAAAAAAAAATCTTCTATAAAATTCCCCATGTGTTCTTAGCAGAGGTCATCTCAAAAGACACCCCTCTTTAATGCTTATGGATGTACCTGTTTAGAATGTTCATTTGAATAGAGATCCAACCTGAGAGAACATTTTACATGGCTGTGTTACACAAGTGTCAAAGTCACAGTCTTGCTCACAGTTAACAAATAGTCACAGAATGCCAGATTTTAAAATATTTTAACTCATTCAGGAAAGGAAAGCCTTTCCTTGGCTCCATGCTCTTCATTAATGATGGCAATCAGATTGAGGCCTGCATATCACCAGAAGATGCACCTGAAATTCTATTAAACCTCATCTTAAAGGTTGTCCAGATACAAGTAACCTGTCCTGAGGACTTGCTAAGGAATTCTACAGAAGGGCATGCAGGAGTTCTGGATCCTTCCTACAAGAAACACATGGATGTTAGCTAGGCAAGCTTCCTGAAGAAAGACTGTAGGTGAGAGGGTGGAAGGAACCTACGGTGTCTGTCACCTCTCACATTCTCGGCTCAGTATCCCTAGGCTTGCCCGTCATATTTGTCAGTACATGCTCTCCCCAGCTGTCGAGCTGTGAACACAACAGCCTCCAGCTCCTGTATTTTTGAGCTCTAATGAAAAGAAACTGATAATAAATTAACCAACTCTATCATTAAGAAGAAAAGTCATGACATGAATGATCAGATAATGGGTACCAGTTTTCAACCACGCAGGCACTTACTGCTAAGGTGTCCTTTTGGGAGAGACCGAAAGAAGTTAATGAAAATGTGAACAGCTGATAGGAGAGGGGTTCTAAACTTGGAAAACCCTGAACTCACACAGTTTATATCTTAAAGTCGCCCTATACCACATGGGAGGCCCTGTCCACGTGACTACTGAATGCTCGAGACTGGTTGGTCTCTAAATGTAAAATGTATACTTCAATTGAAAGACAAAGTAGTAAAAAGAATGTCAAATATTTCAGCAGTCTTTTACACACCATGTTGTAATTTCAGCATTCTGAATATACTGGGTTAAATAAAGCACACTACTTAAACTGGCTTTCCTTGTTGCTTGTTCTATTCATCAGTCTACTGGAAAACCAAACTATAAAATTATTTCTATGCTCGTATTCTATTTCTCTTCAGCCTTTGTCAGGTTTTCCTTTGAACCAGTGATCTGCCCCGCCTCCCACCCCATCGGCAGCTAAGGACTATGCACACGCAGACCTCATTCCTTAAAGCGGCTTCTTCTCCCTACAGTTTTCCAGGTGAAGGTGAAGGGTAACTTCATGCTTCTCACAGCTTCACCATGCCACAACTACTGAACTGTAGCAGTGACCTCCAGTCAATGCCACTCTCCACAGAATATGGTCACAGTATAATAGCTGGAGTGGTCCTTCCTGTGCAACTCACTGGCTAGAATGCTGTGCCCCTTTCTCAACACTTCCAAGCCCTCCATCCCCAAGGGACAAATTCAGTATGTTGCTAAGGGACCCAGGTGATAACATAGCGGCTCTGACTGCTAGTCTGTAAGAGCCAAACTCAGGAGGCTGGCCCTCAGCAAGTGTCTAAAAATTTGGTTTTCAAGAGGCCCCTTCCATTCCTAGCCCTGATGCATGGTTTCTTTGTGTAACAATTTAACAAATAATATGCTTTGAGAGTTTCAGGGGCTTATACTAATGTCTTTTTTTCTTCTGAGATCTAAAGCTTTGACATGTGTGAGGCAGAGAATGACCACATGAGCAGTCAGCAATAAAAACCTTAGCTATGAGCCTGAACTAAGATTCTCTGAGTGGCCAAATTCTACATGTGTTGTAATAATACAACCCAATGCTAGGGAAATTTGATTTGATATAGTCTATGTGATTCCACGGATAATCAACTGCTGGAAGCTTATCCCTTGTTTTTCCTTGGATTGTCTCATAAGTATTTTTTCCTTAGATAATTTCAAATTGTAGCTTTTACTAAATATATATATGTATGTGTGTGTGTGTGTGTGTGTGTGTGTGTGTGTGTGTGTGTCACAAGACTGACTAAACACTATCTACAGGGAATATTCCTAGTGAATCACTGAAGCTGTGAAAGCATCCTTCCTTTCTGTCACTAACTGGACTTGAATAGCAACACAGTACTACACAGTAAGAAGAGCTCTGGAGCAAGCAGAATGAGCATTCAGCTTTCCAATGGGAGCACAGAGAGGTGCAATGGCCCCATCTGAATGGTAGTGACACAGGGTAACATGCAGCCAACCCACAGTTTAGCTCTGTTCTGGATGTGCTCACAATAGCTAAGACTATTTGAACTCGGTTTTCTTATAGGTGAAAGATTTGGGGAAAAGATGCAGTAGAGATATTGATATAACAAGTTAATACATCAGAATACACTTTGAAAATAGAATAACACAATATGAATGTCCACCTTTCTTCTCATTGGTAAAGAAATATGAAACCCAGGTGTAAGGGAGCCTGAGAAGATTTTCAAAGTTCTTTTCTTGAGAAAAAAGCAGCAAAGGCATCTCTATGTAACTCAATGTCTGTACTGATATAAGCCTCACCACTGTTCTCATGTAATAATATCTGTATGTGATATGTGTGATACAACCCACCAATGTATAGTGTGTGTGATACAATCCACTCTATAGTGTGTGTGATACACCACTGTATAGTGTGTGTGATACAACCCACTGTATACTGTGTGTGATACAACCCACTGTATAGTGTGTGTGATACAATCCACTGTATAGTGTGTGACACAATCCACTGTATACTGTGTATGATATAATCCACTGTATAGTGTGTGTGATACAACCCACTGTATAGTGTGTGTGACACAACCAATTGTATAGTGTGTACGATACAACCCACTGTATAGTGTGTGTGATACAATCCACTGTATAATGTGTGTGATACAACCCACTGTATACTGTGTGTGATATAATCCACTGTATAGTGTGTGTGATACAACCCACTGTATAGTGTGTGTGACACAACCCACTGTATAGTGTGTGTGATACAACCCACTGTATAGTGTGTGTGATACAATCCACTGTATAGTGTGTGTGATACAACCCACTATATACTGTGTGTGATATAATCCACTGTATAGTGTGTGTGATACAACCCACTGTATAGTGTGTGTGATACAACCCACTGTATAGTGTGTGTGATACAATCCACTGTATAGTGTGTGTGATACAACCCACTGTATAGTGTGTGTGATACAATCCACTGTATAGTGTGTGTGATACAATCCACTGTATAGTGTGTGTGATACAACCCACTATATACTGTGTGTGATACAACCCACTGTATACTGTGTGTGATATAATCCACTGTATAGTGTGTGTGATACAATCCACTGTATAGTGTGTGTGATACAACCCACTGTATAGTGTGTGTGATACAACCCACTGTATAGTGTGTGTGATACTGTATAGTGTGTGTGATACAATCCACTGTATAGTGTGTGTGATACAATCCACTGTATAGTGTGTGTGATACAATCCACTGTATAGTGTGTGTGATACAACCCACTGTATAGTGTGTGTGATACAACCCACTGTATAGTGTGTGATATAATCCACTGTATAGTGTGTGTGACATAATCCACTGTATAGTATGTGTGATACAACCCACTGTATAGTGTGTGTGATACAATCCACTGTATAGTGTGTGTGATATAATCCACTGTATAGTGTGTGTGACACAACCCACTATATACTGTGTGTGATACAATCCACTGTATAGTGTGTGTGATATAATCCACTGTATAGTGTGTGTGATACACCACTGTATAGTGTGTGTGATACAATCCACTGTATAGTGTGTGTGATATAATCCACTGTATAGTGTGTGTGATACAACCCACTGTATAGTGTGTGTGATACAACCCACTGTATAGTGTGTGTGATACAATCCACTGTATAGTGTGTGTGACATAATACACTGTATAGTGTGTACGATATAATACACTGTATAGTATGTATGATATAATACACCATATAGTATATCTAGCATCTCTTTTGTGACTACCCTCTGGTTTAAAAAAAATCTTTTTAAAGATAGTACCTGAAGCAAAACATTGAGACAAGACCAAATAGTAAATGTATTATGATCAATAAAAGTAAATAAACAGAGCAAACAAGGAATTCTCTGTAGAATTCTACTGTAGGTCAGAATTCTCTGTAGTAAGAAGTGAGGCTGAGGAAGAGACAAAGATTGAGGACAGGGCAGGTATCACTCACTCCTTGAAAGTGTACTAACTAATTTATCACTACAACAACCCTGACACAAGTGTAGACTCTCCAGTCCTCTTACCTGAGCAAATGCTACAACTCCATAGGCGTCATCATTAGAAATGACAGTGACTCTCACATAACTGTTAATGCCAATCTCTGCTCCTCCTCTTGGATTCTTAAGCTGAACTCTGAAAGATTCTTCTTCTTCGGGAACTGTGTCATCAAGGATGTTTACTGCTATGATTGCTTCCTTGTCGCCAGGTTCAAATATCAGCTCACCTAAACTAGCATGAGAAGCACATTTAAAATGAGTCAATGATGACCACTGAACGGTACAAATGCTTGGTTATACTGATCACACTGAATAATACTGAAGTCTCATAATGATCAAAACATTCCATAAGTAAAGCTTGCATACAAAATATTCATATAATACTGGTTAACTTGATAGACTAGATGCTAAAAGTATAGATAATGAACAGATTTCTGGCTTATTAATGGCTCCTACATTTCACATAAAGCAGTACCTCAATCAATGAGGTGGAGAAATTTGGTGCCATACACAGCTGTGGGTAAGTTAAAAACACTAAGCATCAACTATTGAACCTACCTAGGAATAAAGTCGGACTGGCTGGAGACGTAGCTCAGCTCATATAAATGGGAGTCAGTGGCTCCCACTAAAGCAATTAAAGTCTTGCTTGAATTAAGCGACTTCACCATAACAAAAGCTGCATCGAGTGCAGCAGGTGCTTCCAGAGCGAAAGAGAAGCCATTGAGCTCTGAGTTCCAGCAGTAAAGTGCAGACCGGTCCTGGGCAGTCAGAAGTATGTGGACTGGAAGGAGAGAGAAGGATCAGAACTGAAGCATCGTGGGCCCACACCGGGCCTCATCACAGCTCCAAAGCTAAACCTTTGCAACGCTCAAAGCGCCACATGATTCCTACACTAAAGCAAATGGGATTCTGTTTGAAACAACAGAATATAAGTAATTGTTAAGTGCTGTGCATTGATAGACTCGGCTTAACATTGTACACATAATCTGTTGATGAAAAGAAAAGCCACGCCTAATAAGATGAAAATGAATTTTGCAATTTTTTGTGTCCATGCTAAACTTTCATAAAAGTAACTTTTCAAAGCAGAAAATACTCAACATTTCACCACCAAATGCTTCACCTTCATATTTTATTCTCTAGTGTTTTTATAATTTATAATAGACAGTTGTAACTAATAGAGACAAAACTCTAAATAGTCATAATTGCAGCATTATGCAGGCCAATGAGCTACCACACAGTATTCAAGTGTGAAGTTTTTTAAATATTTACTTATTTGTCCATTTTGTGTACACGACAGCTGCACTCCAGGTGAACGTGGAGGTCAGAGGCAACTCTTGGGAGTTGGGTATCTTATAGCACATTTGGTTGCCAGGTTCGGCAGCAACAATCCTTGGTCACTGAGCCATCTCACCCACACAAGTTTCTAATCTTAATATATAAGTACTAGTCTCTGTAGCTGTCCTTAAATATATTTAAGATTTCCTGTAGACTGGACTTTTCAGCACTAAGAAGAAATAAAATGTTTATTTTCACTTAGCAAATTCTTCACGATATTTAATTAGTTCACAGAAGATGAACACACGTCTGACACTTTGAACATGCTTTCCAGAGCACTTGTGATGTTACCAGGACCTGTGCTGTCGTTAAGTTCTGACAGAGCCATACATCTGCAGCTACAGAGACTAGGAGACAAGCGGCTTAAAATACAACATGCGACACTAAACGCTCTTCAGACATAAATGGAGTGGGGCCGGGGAACCACGGAGAAACACACAAGTTCTCGTGCGGACTGAGACTCAACACCAGAAGGCTCTTCAGAAGCCTGAGTACAGATGGATTAACACGCCACGGATCTGGAGAGGCTGACACAAGCCTTCTAGTGTGTATCCCATAGGCTACAGTGAAAAAGCCGCCGTAACCTACTGCAACCTTTTACTATTACAGTGGGGAAGCCACTGTAACTATTACTGTTGCATGTTACTAAGACGTGCACAAAGGTAAAGATGGGGAAAATGATAACAATATATGAGAATCTTTAAATGGCCAAATATTTTGCATAAAGCTGTGTAAACTTACAGACATTCCAAAACAAATTTTAAAAGCTTCCCTTTTAAAGCAGTCAGCAAGGAGAATCTCTATCTCTGTGTCTCTATATCTCTCTTTGACTCTGTCTCCTTTTCCTCCCTCTCTCCCTCCCTCCATCACCTTCCCACAAAGGGCACTATAAGTTTCAGAATATACACCAAAATGCTTCAATTCCCTATTTAACTGGCTTACTAATCTTTCTTTGTTCATCCCTCTTGCCACTATTCTCTCACTGTTTCGACCACACTGGGTCTTCCTGGTTTCCAGAAAGTGCTCGTTCACTGCCACTGCCTGACTGTTTGCTTAGTGCCTACTCTTTGCCTAGAGCCCATCTCCTGTGCAGCTCTTTGCCTCCTACTAAATCCATAATTCCTAATCCCATGATTATTGAAGAAAGCTTTGTAGGTATATCATAAATTAACTTAAATTCTTTGCAATGTTTTATCCAATTCTTTTCTGGAAATTATCTGTTGTAGCTATAATCGTATTTGTCACACATGTGCATGTGTGTGCACACACAAACATGCATGCACACACACACACACAATCTTTCTCCTACTACATGCTACATTTTTGCATGACAGAGACCACATGTGACTTGAGTTGCCCTGTTCCCACAGGTTCTGTCGTGTAATTGTCACCTTAAAGGAATCCATTTACCATTAAAGGAGTCACAAAAGAAAGAAGTGGCAAGTCTACATATCCTTGCATCACGTGCACTGTTCATATTCCCTCTGCCATTTTCAGAAATGAGTCCTGGAACTAACCAAAGCATGAATACGTGAACCCACGCCCCTGGTTCCAATTTAACATTTTTAATAAAATATTTGACTTATACAAACTGAGAGATCCTTTGAACATTCTTTTAACGCATGCTTTCAGCTTTCAGGAGTTTATAATAGCTATTCTGAGCAATTCCCTGCAGTCTTTTCATGTCGCTACAACTTCAAGTCACAGAAACAAAAGAAACAGAGAGACCTCACAATGGGTTCTTCATAAAACCTCTGGCAGAATTTCTCCTGGCTTCTTTTTAAAAGTGCACCTATTATAATATTTTTAAAAAAAAAAATCTTTAAAAGGAATTCTATAACTTCAATTAGCAGCCCATCCACACAATACATTTCCTCCTTAAAAACACTCATTAGGCAACTATTGTGAGCATCGGGAGGTGACCTGAGGAGACAGACCATCCATCTGAAAACCTGAGGGATGACAGAAGCAGAAACGAAAGGCCCCAATTAAAGGATAAGTAGGGGGCAAAGTTGAAAAACATAAGGAAAGATACAGAATATATTCGGTAAATCAACTGTTGAATGACTAAGAAAGCCAGTCCTTGTGTGCCTCATAGGACAGCATCACAATGCATGTCCATGTCCACATGAGCAGGGGAGAGCCTGCTTGAGGTCTCAGCGGAGAGTGAGACTATTGTGGGGACTGGAAAGGCATGCGATTGACCAGGTAGAAATTAGTGTGCAGGAGGAATGCAGAGCCAGAAGGAAGGAGGAAGATACGTGGAAACAAAGGAAGCTCCATAAAAGAACTTGGCTTAAAAACCAAAAACCCACAGGGCAAACCTCCCATTCAAGTTCAGTGGCTGAGGAGATTAGTGACCCTGCGGAAAGGTGCAGTGCTGAATTATGATTCCATAGAGAAGAGAAAGCTGGAGTCTTTATTTATGCTAATTCTGCTGGTAGCCTGTCGATTACTCTACTGTCTTCTTAACTGCAATCTCGCCTATCCCTAAGGATCAGCGTCTCTGATATCTAAACTTCTCACTTCCTCCTGAATCTGTGCCACCTCGAACCCCCTGGGATGCTTTAACACTACCTCACACTACAGACACCTTGAGTCAAACTGGTTACTCCTTCCAACAGAGCCATTTCCCCACAGCCTTCCTCAATTTCAAAGTAAGAGCCATGAAACTGCCAAGGTGCGAGAGTTTTGCTGCCCACATTTGGATAGTCAGAAGTCCTCATGAATGCTTACTGCTATGTCTCTGTCCAAAAACCTTTCATACATCTAAGGTCCCTTCCAGCCCGGGACGTTCTCTTAGTTGGTCTAGGCAGCTGCAACACATTTCATTCATATTTCTTGCACCAAAACAAGAAGACATTATTGAGGACAGGCTTTGAGCAGCATATGTCTCTGAAATGCCTTTAAGGGCCTCTCTACCTCAGTCATGCTCACGCCAAGAGTCCCAAGACACTTAGATAATCTGTGAGGTCCAAACTGTTTTACAGAGAAGCTTTTTGGATATTTCACTCCTGCATCATCAAGTTTCCTGAGTTTGTGTGACTGGCTGTGTGATAACAGACCGAGTGCAGATGCAGACAGGAGAATCCAGATGCAAAAAAAAATAAAACTCTATTCCTCTTCCACAGGCTAAGACCCTTTCTATAAAATGTGAAGGACTATAATATTTTGAATTTCAGAGATTTTCAGATTTTGGAATACTTATATATGTGGTCAAAATGTGCTGAGGATTAGACACAATTATAATCATAAAAATTCACCAGAATGGTGGTGCATGCCTTTAATTCTAGGACTCCAGAGTCAGAGGCAGGCAGATCTCTGTGAGTTTGAGGCCAACCTGTTCTACAAAGTAAGCTCTAGCACAGCCAAGGCTATGCAGAGAGACCCTGTCTTAAAGAAAGAAAACAACAGCAACAGCATAAAAGTACATTCCATCTTACAATATTACAAGGGAAACCTTACAGGAAATTTTTATTAATTTTATCCTTAAAACAAGGCGCTGTGGGTATAGTTCTTCATTTGTGGCATCCTTTCAGATTTCAAATGTTCATGAATGTTCATATTCAACCAGCCTGAGAATCTTTAAAACTTGAACTCTTGTAAAAAGAACCTACAATGGGGCCAAGAGAATGGAGCCACAGATAAAACAAAGCCACTGTGACACAAGCCTGCTAGGCTGGCTCTGTCCCCAGACTCCATGGCCCTGAGGGGTAGCTTGCTTCTGCAGACTTAACACTTTATAGTGTGGCAGAAATAAGCTCTGCTCTCACCTCCACACACACCTGTGACACAGGCTTGCCCACCAGTGCACATGTATGTGTACACACATGCACAAATGAATAAACAAATCTTTAAATAAAAAAACCCTGCAGTGGTGGTTGCCATAGGCCTACACTGCAGGAACTGGGAGGAGACTGATTAAAGAACAAGATCTTCAGTTGTTGATAGGTTCTGGAGCGCTCATTGTATAGGGTGGTAACTGAACAACCAACAATGAGTTGAAAACTCCGAATATGTCAAGAGTATAAATCTTCAGTTTCTACTACATATAAAAAAGTGATAGGCCATGTAGCTTAATGAAAAAATGACTTTACATGTGTTTCAAAGTATCACGCCATAGGTATTATGTCAGTCATACTTAAATATAGCTGGAAACAAACAAACAAATTAAAGCTGACCTAGAAATTATCTAATAAGCTAGGCATGAAATAAAAACACTATCCTTCTCAGAAATGCTATTTAGAGACATGATTTTTACAGAAACACTTAAGGGGGTACAGATGGCTCAAGGGGTAGGAACGCTTGCTGCAGAATGACTTCCTTAGCTCTGATCTCAGCATTCACTTTAGGGGGCCAGGCAGGACTGCAACACACACCTGCAGACCTGGGATCCAGCACTGTGGGAAGCAGAGACAGATGGATGTCTGGGGCTTGTTGAGTGTCAGCCGAGCTCCAGGCTCAGTGAGAGACTTTCTCAAGGAGAGTAAGAGAACAGGACAGTGCACACCCTCTCTCTCTCCACACACACACACACACACACACACACACACCTGCACACGCATGCTACATATACATTGCCTCCAGGTCTCTGTGTTGAGTTCCTCCCTCACCTTCCCTCAGTGATAGAGGGCAAGCTGAAGTTGTAAGGTGAAGTACCTTTCCCTCCTCAAGCTGCTTTCCCTTGGTGCTTTGTCACAGCAACGGACACCCTAACTTAGACAAGGATGTGATGCCCTTGTCTGACCTCCACGGCAGCAAACACACACATAGTAGGCATTCATGCAAGCAGGCTAAACATGTGAAATAAAACACATAAAGTAAAATTAATAAATCAGAAAGTATCAGTCTTCTTGAAGCTCTTAGATTTCTGGATGGATTATTATTACAAAGTTCAGAGGTGATACTCCCACTACAACACCCAGTCTCTGAGAACTTACCACTCTATTGAAACTCAGTGAGATCGGAATCAGTCTAATTCCCCATGCTGCATTTAAGACTGGCTAGCAGTTGAAACGCCCATACCTATTCCAGAAGCTGGTGTGAAGGAGCGGATTCTGTTAACCATGGCAAAGTCCAGGGATTGGAAATATCTCAAAGATAACTGCCCCATCTCCCAGACAAAAATGTCGATTGAATTCTGATTTCCTGGTTAAGAAATAAAATGCAACAAGCTGTACAAAGAAGATGACAACACAGCACAGCAGTACTATATTAAAATTCAGGGGAACTTTCCACAGTGAACATCTATTTTAATAACTCAACTTGGTAGGGTGCGCAGCAATCACTTTCTGTTTTTATCACATGAATCACACACATACTAAAACATACCAGGAGGCATATTCTGTCACATGAAACACACACACACCAAGCTACACACAAGAAAGACCAAGAATAAAATGTTCCTGGGTTGGAGACATGGCTCAGTGGTTAAGAGTACTTGATGTTTTTCCAGAGGATCTAGGTTCAATTCTCAGCACCCACATACAGTTGTCTGTAAATTCAGGGATCAGACACCCTCATACAGTCATATATGCAGGCAAAATACCAACGTACATGAAATAAAAACCGTTATAATTTTTGCTGAAAAAAAGAATAAAATGTTTCCTTGTTGGTGATTGAGGACATTTCATCCTTGAAACTGAAATAACCAGAAGAAAATATATTCTTTTGCAGATTATATTTTGAATCAGTTTTATCAAAAGTCGCCAGTCATTATTCTATAAATTTCTCATGACACCCCAAGTACAGTCCTATAAAATTATAACTTGGGAGATTGACTATAAAATCTTTATACACTTTAATTTTACATTACCTATCTACTGTTCATTTTATAGTAATATAAGTTTAAACTGGTTCAGTCCAGCACAAGATCACAGGTATAGTGCCTTCTTTTTGGCTAAAATGCACTTCTAACTGGCATTAGTCTATTAATCATCAAAAAAGAGAACATTTCCCATAAAACATATAATACGATGCAGGCGATTCGGGTGGTAACTGTAGATACATTCCAAGCGCTGCATTCACTCACCTAGAAAGGTATTTTTGGCAAAAAATAAGTAAATATCATCTCCTGAAGACAAAGCCTCAACTTGTGTTATCCCACTGATGGGCAGTTCTTGAAAGTCAATAAACTGACTACCAGACCACGTGAATAAAAGGGGATTTCGTCTGATGTTAGCCTGGGAAATGGCTAAGAAGACAGAGCCTCCTCTGCTGAACAAGGCCATGCCCAGCACACCTTGGACAGGCAATGTCTGATGCCAGGCAAAGTTGTTTCCGTTCCATCTGAAGACCTGCAGGGAAAGTCCAAACACAAGCTCCTTATGAGCAGAAATTCAGCATCCTGTGACAATGTAGCAGGGTCATGCATCTACACTCCTGCAGCCTACTGCTTAGATGAATGAAGGTAGTATGGGAATAGAAAAGTAATAAAATTGATATTCTCTCATTCTCTACCCACTCCTCTCTCTCTCCCCCTCCTCCTGCCCCTCTCCTTCTCCTTCTCTTCCATACCCCCCCCGTGTGTGTGTGTGTGTGTGTGTGTGTGTGTGTGTGTGTGTGTGATAAATAAAAAAGAAGTTGAGAAGAAATCAGTATAAAATATTTGGTGAAGTAACCAAAGCAGAAAACCAAAGATAGAAAAGAACTGAATATAAAAGTAAAATCATTGATGCCTCCATGTCTTTAGCAGCACCTCAAATAACAGAAAAAACAGAGAGACATTTTCGCCTGAGGGTAGCAGTGGTATTTTCTGTCCTCATGGTAGCAATACATATAGGGCTTCAGGGTAAACATCCACGAGCTAACCTTAGAAGGAGGTTCATAACTTACCTGGTCTACCCTACAGCCTGCTCACTTTTATAAAGCATTGTAGTGCTAAGGTAAAGTTCAGGCTTCCCGCCAAGCATTAAGCTTGGGGCAATGGGTACATCCAAGGCCCCATCAGTTATCAAGAAGAGATAACTAAGCTATCAATAAGTAAAAAGATGACTGCACACTGAGACAGTCCTGACATGACAGTTAGGATGGTAGAGCCCAGAAAAATGGATGTCCTGAGGAGGTCAAGTTAGACATGCTGGCCCCTAATACAGAACGATTGTCTTGCTGTAGGCAAAGATTAACCCAACTTGAAACGTGAAGGGATTGGGGAACTGGACAGGTAAGGCTGTCTCTTTACTTGAGGCAATGGCATAACTTATAGTTCAGATGTGAGTCTCTGAGACAGCAAAATATAAGTAAAAATGATTCTGTCAAGGCAACAGGCATGCTGCAGCAGTGACCTGGGAAGACGAGGAAATGATGGCAATACTATATAACAGACAGACTATATAACAGACATATATTAAAGATGGACAGTCCATATTAAAGATGGACAGTCTATATTAAAGATGGACAAGTCTATATTAAAGACGGACAGTCTATATTAAAAATGGACAGTCTATATTAAAGAAAGATGGACAGTCTATATTAAAGAAAGATGGACAGTCTATATTAAAGATGGACAGTCTATATTAAAGATGGACAATCTATATAAAGAAACAGTCTATACAAAAGGTCTATATAAAATTTGAAATTTTTGTAAGTAATTGAAAGTTGCTGAGCCGTTTTAAAATGAGGAATAACACAAAGTAATGTTGTTTAAAAAGGTAACTGCAGGCACTCGACAGAGAACGGGTCTGCAGAAGTGTGAAGATTCTAGAGATGGGCTGCAATGGTGTTCCAACTGGCTCAGTGAGACATGTGAGGAAAGCCCTAGTGGAAGGGAAGAAGTGGACAGATGAGACTGTATTCAAAAAAGTACTTAATGCTAACCATATATAAAAGAATATAAAAGGATAGTTAAGCAGAGGCTATCCCATAGTTCCTCCTGAATAATTCTACTTTACAGGGGTGCTATTTCCTGACATAAAAACAAAACTGAGACAAATCACATGGAGAAAATTTAAGTCCAGGCCAAGATGTTATATATTACATGTTGAAAATCTAGGTGAGTGAACAGGGAGAGAAAGAGACACAGTCATCTAGAATACAGAGGAATTCTTTGGGTGTGATTTGGAAGACACTGGCCTGTAGCTTGTATGTCAAACCACAGACTTATAAAATGACCCAGAGCAAGTACAGAGAAAAGAAAAAAATGAATTAAAACTGAATTCTAAAAAGCTCCAGGACATCTCAGTTTAGAAAGGAAATGACAGTAGTATCTGGGAAGAATGGGGCAGGAAGTGGGGGGAGAAGAAGAAACAGAGGGAGGGATTGAGGGAAGGAGGAAAGGAAGGGCAAGGGAGGCCATACTGACCACCATACACAATCATAGTGAGGGTATAACAATTTTAGAAGACCCGACAACCCAGCCGCCACTGGTGAAAAGTAGTATTAACTAAGTTTCTTGTTTTATGATAAAGGATTCTGACAAAAGTACCCACGTGAAGAGTTGATTTGGTTCACAGTTCCCGGATGCAGTCAGCACAGTGCAGAATGCATGGCAATGGGAACTGGGCAGCTGGGCAGCCTGTAGTCATTGCCCGGAGACAGGGAGATGAATGCTCAGTCCACTTTCACCAGCCCACAGAATGGCTCTTCTAGAGTAAGGATGGGTTCCCACCTCAAGTAAGCTCATCTAGATAATCCTCATCATCACATCCAAAGGCTAGCCTTATCTACAGTTGTCAAGTTGACGATGAAACTCAGCCCAAGTGAGGAGACATTTCTTCATATGGGGGGGGGGGGAGAAGGAGAGGGGGAGAGGAAGAGCAAGGAGGGGGAGGGGAGGGGGAGAGGGAGAGGATTATTATATGTAATAATCGCCAGCATGGAGGGAACAGCCAGCCTATGAAGACAAGAAGGGTGTCACTGTGAGAGGCTTCCATAGACAGATCAGAGGGAGAGGATGGGCCTCCATAGACAGGGCCCCATGGTGATGGGAAGTGGGAGTAAGGCTGGGGTTCAAGTGTTTCAAAAAGTAGTAAGCTTCCTTCTGGAAGATTCCGTTCCTTATAGAAGATAGCATAGAACATACATCATCTTCTATTTTGATTAATTTTACAAATCTGAGTTGCACTTAAGAATGTACAGAAATAGGAAGTTTGTTTGTTTGTTTGTTTGTTTTTTTAACCAAGAATAATGACAGGAGAGCCATTAGCTAGAAACGAAGACGCAAGAAGCATGTATGGGAGGGAGCCTGAGAGAAAACATCAAAGACGATCACAAGATGTAGTGAGGCAGAGAAGTGTGGAGTGTGGGCTGTGGCCCTGGGTGCCCGCTTGGCAGTGGTACCCACGATCCCATCTGTTGCAGCGTTACCCATGACTCTCTGCTGCTCCCATCTGTTGAGCTGGGATTTTTCTCCATAGTGCTTTCCAACTCCATTAGACCCAATCCGAAGCTTGTGCTATTGTTAGACTGGCTCTCTCTCCTGAAGAGAGATTGAATATTTAACCCTAGTCTTCAAAAGCTATGTCCAAGCAGTATCATTCTACGTCACCACCACACAATCATGGCATTTGTTAAATCCTATACATAGGAACAAATTTTAATCAGCGCATTTTAGAAGGGAGGAAGTTTGCACTTTAGGAGAATCACACCTGGGTTAACTCCGAATCATTTCTTTGGCTTGCAATGATGAAATAGTCTTGACTACCTGAAGTGAAATGCCTTACTTGACAACTTCCTGAAATAACGATTGTCTGTACCTGCAAAGGAGGGGGGATAAACACGTGAAGGGCCTTAACATAGCAACAGCTGAAGTCAGTAATAGCACGCGTAGACCTGGCTTAACATTTGAAACTGTGTTTAATCTGTAGGCTATGCATTCCAAAGTATCAGTTGGAGAAAAAAAATAGCCTTGAATTTAGATACTTGCTACAGTGTACATCAAATTGAAAAAAACAAACGTTCTTTTGTCCTTTAACATAGAACATACAGCATCTTTCATTTTGATTACTGTTACAAATATGAATTGCACATATAAGTAAAGAATCTACAGAAAATGGAAGAATTTTTTTTTACCAGTAATAATCTGAATCCAGAAGTGAGTGTGTACACGCTATTAATGGAAGGCTTTTCTCCATTTCTTTCCCCGTGAGTAATCACAAGATACGGTGAAACACCAATATTGAAGGCCTCACAAGTTTTAGGACTTTCTACATTTAAGTCCTAGGAAACACAAATGATATTAGTAATTGATGTCGCAGCACAGTCTTCACATACACTTTACCTTCTGCACCATAAGACACACAGGGATGCTCACCTCAACTGGAATGAAAGTCCCTTGCCACCGATAAACAACCAAGGAGAATTTTCTTAGCATTATGCCATAAACTGAATCTTCAACAGTAAAGAAACACCAGTCCAATGCTGTCTTGTCAAAAAAGCTTTGAAATATGGAAAAGACAACATTCATTCCCCCTAAAACAATAAAATAAACATTTATGTGTATATAGTTGCATCTGAACCTTATTTCAGTTGGCATTAAAGTGAAGCTAGTGAGTGTGTCAGAAAGATGATGATGGTAATGAGGAGGAGGTGTGTATGTGTGTGCAGGGGTGTGAGTGTATGTGTGTATGTGAGTGTGTGTATGTGAGTGTGTGTATGTGAGTGTGTGTGAGTGTGTGAGTGTGTGAGTGTGGGTGTGAATGTGTATGTGTGAGTGTGTGTGGTGTGAGTGTGTGTGAGTGTGTGTGTGTGTATGTGTGTGTGAGGGTGCGTATGTGTGTGGGTGTGTGGGGGGTAAGTGCATGTTGTACATAAAAGATAACAGATACTAGGAAGCTTGAAAGCAGTAACTAATAGTATTCTAATAGTATTCATTTTTTAAAAGTGGTGATATTTTGATATATATATATTCTACATTCTTTTCCAAGTATATTAAAAACTAAATCTAAATATATTTTAGAGTGAAACATGCTAAAATGACTTCTATCATCTTCCATAGAGATTATCAAAAGATAGCCGAATTTTGAAAATGATAAATATGCCTAAGAGAAAACATGCTAATGGTATTATCAAATTTAATCTCACATTTTAATGTCTACCCATCCAACAGTATTACTTTCCATTTTATAGACTTTAAAATATCTATGCAGACTCACTTCAAATGACTTCAAGGTTTTATCAGATTGCTATAAATTACACATGTTCTAAATTCTGTATTTAAAAAACACTAAAAGAGAAAAACACTGGTTAATGAGAAACTTTTAAAACATTTTTTAATTTCTATTTTTTAAAAAAAAAAAGTTCAGTCATGTATTGTCACTACTATTTCCCAAAGTAAGTTATTTTTAAATTTTCACTAATTATCTGAACATGATAGGCTAAGAATAACAAAACCTATAACTTGTGTAAATTATTGAGCAGAACATTTTAGTTCAAGAAGACACAGTGTCAGTACCCAGAGGTAGCATTCACTAGAGACCTTCTTTCCTAGAAGTAGAGATTACATTTTTATCTTGAAACCTTTCAGACAAGTTCCATAGCTTTGTCATTAGGAGTCATGAGTAAAAGTGACATACACATGAATCTTCAGTCCTGTCACTCAGGAAGATGGCGGACATGGATGGAACACATCCGACTAGGACTGCCCATTCCCAGGACCACTTCTGAGAGATGTAACGAGAAGAAGTCTTAGCAGGAAATCAAGTCTTTGTGTCTTTTACATATCTTGTCATATATGTGATGTGTGTCCACATACATATTTGCCTCCTGTCTTCTAGCATTATTGCTATTTCTGTTTCTCTCCATCATGCTTAGTCTTTCTGATTTCCCAGGCCTGCTCCATCAGCACTGATGCAAGTTCTAGTAACTCGGCACTACACAGATAGGAATTCTCTGAGTTCCAATATTTTCTCTAGACCTTATCTTCCAAGCCAGACTTTCAGAAATAGTTGTATGTATTTAAAGTCTCCTTTCTTTACCTCCACTTGAGTGTTAGTGAGTCCCTGTCCCTGTACAAATAGCCTTTCTAGCCTATGCACGTCTTCCTCATTAGTAACTGTAATAGTTGTTTCTTCTAGGTTTTCATCTCACTGAACTCCCAGGGGCACATGGCCTCTCCTCAATTCTAACAGTCTTTTGCCTGTGGCAATCTCACATTTTCCTGGGCTTCCCGGGTCTTTTCTCTTTTCTTCGATCATTTTCCTGTCTCTAGCCACTCAATATAAGCATCTTCATAGTCTAGTCTGCACTTGTCCCCAGTCTAACTACAGTCTCTCTTTTTAGTCTCTCAACCCTCATGAGTTTCAATACAATATGCTTCCTCAACTCATAGTGTATCAGAAAATTTCCATTTAATCGAGAGAAGTACCTCCTTACTCTAACTCAAATCTAACACATTCAAACCACACGAAGTTCACCGTCCTTTCTCAGATCATACTTCTTTAATAATTTCTCTCTTAGAAGGTGGCTTGAACTTCCCCTCAACTGTATAAGCTACAAACGTGGAGTCTTCCATAGCAACCCCCGCTCCGTCACAGACCACACATCCCTGAGTCTAGCTCTGCATCTTCTCTTCTACACAAACAATTCTTTACATGGTACTCTGAACAACGTCTATAAAGTATAAATATGGTCATGTCACACCATTCTTTTCCTTAAAGCTAGGATGAGCATGGCATCCAAGAGATGTTTTTCAAGTTCTTTGATGATCTGGCCTTATCTAACTAGTCAAGGTAAATATTCTCTCTTACTTTCTGTTCACAGTCCAGTCTATATTTCCTCTTATATATCAGTTTATGATTCAAGTCTCTAGCCTTGACAGTCATTCACTGCTGTCCTCAGCTTCCTCCAGTACAGTGCTTTGGATCCAATCCCCACTCATGAGTCAGTCTTAATGTAATCATTGATTCTCCTTGGATGTCCCCACCTCATATTTATTTTATTTTATGTGCATGTGTGTCTGTGTGTGTACTTGATTGCATGTATGCCATGTGTATAGGTGTCTGCAGAGGCCAGAAGATGATGTCGGAACTCATGAATCTAGAGTTCCAAGCACTTGTGAGTCTTCTGACATGGGTGGTAGAACAGAATTAAGGACCCCCGAAGAGAATCCAGTATTTGTAACTGTATAGCCATCTCTTCAGCCCTCACTTACATTTTACTACTTCCAATTTCCCCTAAAGCATTATTATCATTTGCAATGCAAATTTATTTTTTATTTCCTATATATTTCTGGGAATAACTAAATGCTAAGCTGAGTTCCAAGTCTAGTGCATGAAAAATGCACAGTAAATACTATGGATCCAATAACAGAATCAAGTACCTGTTCTGTTGGCAATACACCATTTATGGAAAGAAAACTAAACATACTCATGCCAAAAGCTGTTTCAGACACTGTCTCCCACTGCACACTCACGGCCAAATCAAGGCCATTTGTACGGGACACATTGAGGTACACACTTCTATTGGATTCTTCAACATCTATAGAGGTAGCACTAAAAGAAAAAACAAGTGGAATTTGGAGAGCAGAAGAGAATAATTTCTAAATATTTAAAATACATATTACACTGCCAGCATATTATGTGATATACTTGTAAACCGGTATACTCCAAGGAGACCCACAAATTGTATACAGTGGAGGACTAGACTCTAGTATTCAAAAGTATTCACTTATGGAAAATTTTTAAATAAAAAATATAAATGTGACACTCCAATGATGTTATCATAACAATGATTAAATATCTGTCACTCTACAATATATATCAAACAATATCGCCATTCTAAGCTCTCTCCACTCAAAACTCAGATAACTGCTAAGAAATAAGTGAAGTATGAGAGGTTTAGCCTATTAATATTAGATGCCTTAATTATTTTAAGAAATAAAATATAAATATTTGTCGGCTCCCAGACATGTTAAAAATAACCAGATATTAATTTCTATCTACATCTTCTCAGTTCACAAGTGTTAAATATTTTGTTTCAAGATGTTAATGTTTTGTAAATAACCCATACCTATTTTCAACAGCAGAGATACTGAATAGTCCCAAAGGGGCCTGGTTTTGCAAAATTGTTATCAAGGTTTGAACATGGGCCCCTAGTCTAGCACCTCCAGTTGGATTAAACAGGGTGCAGACAAAGTGCTCGTCCCTCTCTGGTTCCGTGTCTAGTATGGCAGAGATACGCAGGGCCTGAAACACAATGAAAACATAAAGTTTATAGAATATGGTCTTTTTGAAAGACACATTTGGAGAACTTTACTACACATTTTTGTAACATGTTTTGAAATATGACTTCTATTTCTTTATATTTGATCCCCATCATGTGGTGACTACAATTGTTTCAAGTTCCTACCTTGGAGATTTTCAACACTGGGATCTGCTGACCTACAGTGTCTGAAAAGTAACAGTTTCTAGCATTTAAAAATAACCCTGATTGGGGATGGAGAGATGGCTTCTCAGTTAAGCATTCCTGCTGCTACCCTAGAGAACCCAAACACTCCCAGCAGACATACAGCAGGCAGCCCACAGGGGGTGGGGTGGGGGCTGTAACCCCAGTCCTAGGAGATAGCATGCTCTCTTCTGGCCTACATGGTCACCTGCATTCGTGTGAACAGACACATACAGACCAATTCACATGCATAATTTTAAAATAAAATACTTTTTTAAAGTTCTTGAAAACCACTGATTACCAGGTTAAATTCATGGGCTGATTTCTGTAACCTTTTTGTCCTATCTGGGCTACATAACTTCCTTAATCTCATTTCATCTGGAAATGACTGGCCAGAACCAGTGGCGGGCAGAGTGGGTACAGACTAGAACTGATCCACATGCCTGCCAGAAGCGGAATAAAAGGTTTGTGTCCGCAGCAACAGAATGCAGCACCGTAACCAGGAAATGAACCATCTACTGACAGGACCCATGTGCTCCCAGAATGCAGAGCGAAAGGTGTCAACAGAGGTGTGTAACTGCTGAGCAACCCTGTCTATATAGAGCAAGATAGTCCTGGATTTTAGCAGTTTCTCTAGAAAGAGCAGAGGACAAAAAGAGACACTTCTCAGCGTTATTTAGATATCTTCCTTTGCATGGTGATCATATGTGCACATCGTATCTTTAAAGTCGTTCACCTATATGTTTAGGGACTGTGTGCCTTACAACTTACATTTTAAAATTCAAGTGTGGGAGGCAGCCAGATTAATTCAAAATTTATTAATTTGTTCTAACAATTAATTTTTTGTGAATATATTGAAGATCTTAAAACAAATTCAAGGAAAGCCAAAATAAAATGTTAATTTTAACACAAAAAAGAATAAAGTAATAGCAAACTCACAAACCACTTATGCCTTAAGTTTCTATGTCATTTAAAAATTGGAGTAGATCTTTTAGCAAATCCATCAAATGTTTAGATTTTCAAGGATATAAGAACGTCAAACTTGGAAGTCATGCTGAAGTTTATACACTAAGAGGACTGAGGATACAGGTGAGCTACAGAGCACGTGCGAGCATTCCCAAGGCCCTGGGTCTAACCTACACCACAGAAAACAGACTTCTTCGAATATTAGGTGACCTCCAATGTTTAATCACTGTAAGTATACTAATTTAGTACTGTATTTGACTGTAAAAGGCATAAGATAATATAACCAGATATTTTTAACTGTATCTCAAGACTAAAGCCGAGGGGTCTGGAGAGATGGTTTCTCTTCCCAGGGACCTGGCTTCAATTTCTACCTATGTGGGTGCTAGGTTCAGTTCAGCACCCACATGGCAGCTCACAACTATCTGTAACTCTGTTTCCAAAGGACCCAACACCCCTTCTGACGTCCACAGGCACCAGACACACATGTGGCACACACACACATATGGTCAAAAACTCATATACATATAAATAAAATAGATTTAAAACAGAAATTTTTAATAAAATTGAGTACCAACCTCTAAAAGTTCTTATACAGAAAAGGAAGGTTGGAAGATAAGTTTTATTTTATTTTATTTTTTAGTAGACTGCATTCATAACTAATCTCAAATCCAGCATTTTCTCCTCTAAACTACTCCTGTTCATTTGTTCATCTCAAACATGGCAGGCAAGAATGAAAGGCCAAGCATGAAAGGTTCTTTTGGCTTATGTTCTTACAGACAATATACAGGAAAAAATACCATTTAAATGATTTTTTTTAATTTTAGATTTATATTTATTTATTTATTTATTTATTTATTTATCTGCATGTACACCTCCATGCCAGAAGAGGGCATCAGATCCCAATACAGATGGTTGTGAGCCACCATGTGGTTGCTGGGAATTGAATTTGGAACCTCTGGAAGAGCAGACAGTGCTCTTAACCACTGAACCATCTCTCTAGCCCAATTTCAAATTGGCAATGCTAACTAGGCATTCCAATTCTTGCATATTAACAGGCAATTTCCTCAGCTGCCATCTGTGTACACTTTATAACTGAAATGCTTGCCACACACTCTAGTGCCTTTGTCTCTCTCCTTTAAGAAGGTTTTTTGCTTTGTTTTTGAGGACTGAGGGGGCACACTTCTGAGGAAAAACTTAAATACTAAAAATAATCTTATATTCTTATTAAAGATATTAAAGATTCAACTATACCTTGGATCGAACACCTTCCTCTAGAACAATAAAGCCTTTGGAAGGAACCAGGTCCTTAGATTCAGTAGAGGAGTTGACTTCTGTCACAACAAACTGAACTGCCACTGTTCCAAAGAGACCCTGGGCCGGCTCCCGAACAATGACTAACACTGCTGCACTCTCCTGCACGTAGAGAGAGGTAGGTTCCCTGAGGAAGAGTGCTGGCTGTTGTTAAAGGACAGAACTCCATGGCCGTCGTCATTGGCAACGATAGTAATGACAGCTGTTAAAACAAGAACATCCAAGCAGCAACTGAAGAGTGAATGTTACAAATCCTAACAAGCACACTCACATCTGACGGTGTTATCTGTTTCTCGCCACAGTCCATAATGGGGAATCTTTTACTTTCCCCACCTTGTGTTAGACGACACACAGGTACTCTATAGAAGTTACAAAGCTGGAAGGGAACAGAACCTGGCACAAGCCAGGAAGTCAGCTTCAAGATCTTTATTATTCTTACAATCATCTATGTGTTCATTGATTTGTGGGGAAAGCACATGTCACAGTGTGTGTATATGTGGAAGGCAGAGGACAACTTGTGGAAATCCTCATGTAAATCCCAGGGATCAAACTCGGATCATCAGGCGTGGTGGCAAACACCTTTACCTGCTGAGCCATCTTGCCAGACAAGACACAGACTTAAGCATCATCATATCTTTATATTTCAGCTGTCATTGATTGAAAATATAACAGTAAAAGCATCTCATTCAAAACAGACAACTGGTACAGAAATTGATGTGAAAATATTAGAAAGAGGACACAAAATGTTGACCTTGTCTTCCCCTTGATCCATTCTTATGTCCCTCTTAAGTAGTTCACAATTGAACAGTAAAGTCTCCTCCTCCCTCTCACCCCCTCCCTCCCTCCTCACCTCCTTCCTCACCCTTCCCCTTCCTCGTCCACTCCTCTCACACCTCCTCTCTTCTTCCTTTCCTCAATTGAATACATAACTCTGCATCCAGTAGGCAAGCCTGTGAGGAATTTTCTTGAACAATGACTAATGTGGGCGTGTACAGTAGTCATGGCTTATAATCAAAACCAGCCAGGAAAGTCACGGAGAGCAAGATCCTAAACATCGTTCTTCCTGACTTCTCCATGATGGTCACGAATGTAAGATAGAAACTAAAATAAACCTTATCTCCACGATGTGCTTTAGTCATGGTGTTTATCACAGAAGCAAAACCAAACTAGGAAAGAAATTAAAAATAAATTTTTATTGAAAATCAAAAGCCAATAAAAGCCCATACTTTAAAATTCAGGGTATTACTTTACACTTCAGAATAAAAATAAATTTACATTCTTGTCTACATCATTATCAATAAATAATTTCCTCCCATAAGCCCATACAATCAAAATTAAACAATTTCTTAGAAAAAGATATAGTAAAATGTGTTTTTGGGGAAAGTAAATCAAATTTAAAAAATAACAAACTAGAATTTTAAAACTGTATATAATAAAAGATAATATATTGAATTTAAAACAGAAGAACAAGCTCAGAAGATTATTTACAAAATGTCTAATAATTGAGCTTGTCTGCTTGTCTGGGCTCCCAGAGCAGCCACAAGTTCTCAGGCAGTGCCATCTTAATCACTGAGATGCGATGGTAAAGGGAGGAGTGGATGGGTTTGGAGCCCTGGTGCCCGGTCAGCACGACTGCCTTAAAATCTAGCAAAGTGTATACTGTTGTTATCACTAATGACCCCTTCATTCACCTCAACCACATGATCTACGTGTTCCAGGATGATTCCACCAAACTAAGTTCCACAGTCAAGGCTGAGTACAGGAAAGTTTCACTACTTAAGACCATCTCTTATCAAATAGGGTGATACTTGTACTGATTATGTCGTAGAATCTATTGCTATCTTTACCACCATGGAGATGGCTGGGGCACACTTGGACCATGGAGCCAAAGCATCATCTCTGTCCCTCTGCTTAGCGTGCATGTTTGTGATGGACATGACCATGAGAAGTCTTAAAATTTACTGAAAACGTCAGCAATGCCTCTTGCACCAGCAAGTGCTTAGATCCAGACCTCTACCCCTTTCCATGACAACTTCAGCAACATGGAGAAACTCATGACCACAGTCCATGCCATCCCTGTGACCCAGAAGACTGTGGATGGCACCTCAGGAAAACTGCAGCATCATGGCTGTGGGGCTTGTCAGAATACCATCCCGGCATCCACTTGTGTGTAGGCAAGGTCATTCCTGAGCTGAATGGGACATTTACTGGAATGGCCTTCCCTGTTCCTACCTTCAGAGTATATGTTGAAATGGGACCAGCTGAGTAGAGAAAGCTGCGAGATACAAGGACATCAATGAAGTGACATAAGAGATGCCACAGGTTCCCTTTGGTCATCCTGGGCTACACTGAGAATTAGGTTGTCTCCTGTAACCTTAACGGAGACACTTGGTCCTCTGCCTTTGATGACGGTAGCTTTGCACTCAATGGCCACTCTGCCAAGCTCACGTACTGCTAAGATATTTGGTTCCATTATATGACGGCAGACCTCATGATAGCCTTGAGAAGGTTTGAAGATGCTTGGCCTAAGGAATAGCACTATTAGTAGGTGCGGCCTTGTTGGAGTAGGTGTGGCCTTGTTGGAGTAGGTGTGGCCTTGTTGGAGTAGGTGCGGCCTTGTTGGAGTAGGTGTGGCCTTGTTGGAGTAGGTGTGGCCTTGTTGGAGTAGGTGTGGTCTTGTTGGAGTAGGTGTGGCCTTGTTGGAGTAGGTGTGCCTTGTTGGAAGAAGTGCGCCACTGTGGAGGTGGGCTTTGAGACCATCCTCCTAGCTGCCTGAGGACAGTCTGATCCTGGCTTCCTTCGGATGAAGATGTACAACTCTCGCCTCCTCCCACGCCATGCCAGTCTGGACTCTGAGTGTTTCCTGCATTAATGATAATGGACTGAACCTCTGAACCTGTAAGCCAGCTCCAAGTAAATGTCCTCAGAAGAGTTTCCTTGGTCATGGTGTCTGTTCACAGCACTAAAACCCTAACAAGCCTCCAAGGAGTATGGAGCCCTGGACCATCTACACCATCAAGAACAAGGAAGAAAGACAGAGGCCTTCAGCAACTGCAAAGTGTCTGCCTCAACTTAGCTCCAGCCCACTGAGCGTCTCTCCTCAGAGAATCCATTCCAGGTCCCCCAGGGGAAATGCAGGACTTTAAGACCCCTACTCTCTCACACACCATCAATAAAGTTCACTGTACTTCCCCAAAAGAATTGAAACTATTCCAGCAGGACAGTATACAATAATACTAATCTACAGTAGTAACAATCTACAAAAATAAAGCTACATGGAAACAAAGGGAACATAAGAAGCCAAGGCATACAAAGGAAAACCAGGCAGTGTCAAACCCACTGATAAACACATATGTGGCAAAAAAGAATGCTGCAAACCACAGTCTGCTCAAGAGGACTTGGGTAAAAGCTTTAACTGGTGAAGAAATCACCAGAAAGGATTTAAAGAAACAGCAGCTTTTATGTACACAGTGGAGTGGACAGCACTGCACACAGTACCCACTATGCTCAATACAGATTAGTGATTGTCTGCAAATACAAACGGTTATGGTTGGTCTGCTGGGTGAGGTTTGTACTCCAGGATTTGCAGGATGTTGGAGCAGGAGGATTTTAAGTTCAAAGCAAGCCTGAGTGGCAAAGTGGACTTAAAGCCAGTCTGAGAAGTTAAGAGAGTCCTAAGGATGTAGCTAAGTAGTAAATCATTTGCCTATCACGCATGAGGACCCTGAATTCAATTACCAGCACAAACAGCACAAAAATATTTATATGTGAAGAATGTATTAGTGTTTTTATGAAAGATTAGGAATACTTTAAAGGCCAATCAAGTCAGCTTTCCTAAGAAATTACACAGCATCAAAAGATAGTGTCTAGAGAAATTCTAATGTTTAAGAATTGAAAATCATAACTGTGATTATGTAATCTCAACAATGTCCAGCGATATGCTACTTCCTTCCTGTCATAACAGTAGACGTGGAACCTCTCCTGCTCAGACTTCTGTCAAATGATACAAGCTGGTGTCATCTGGAAAGAAAGAACTTCCATTGCGAGAATGTCTCCGTCTACTTGGGCCATGTCTGTGGGGACATTTTCTTAATTAATGACTGGTGTGAGAGGGCTCAGGCCACTAAGGATAGTGCCACCCCTGGGCAGATGGTCCAGGGGTGGACACAAAAGTAGGCTGAGCAATCTGGGGAGCAGGGAGCACTCCTTATGGCCTCTGCTACAGGTGCTGGCTACAGGTTTCCACTCTGAATTCTTGCCCTGACTTGCCTTCCTAATGGTCTACAACTGTGAACTGGAATTAATCGTTTCCTGCTCGAGCTGTTTTTCAATGTTATGTTTTATCACAGTGACAGAAAGCAAACTAAGAAAGGACCTGTGTCCAGAATCCTGTGGAGCATTTTTAGGAATGCTAGAGCCTGGGTGTGCTCTTTCTTGTTTTATCCATGGTTATTGAAGTATGACAGGGAGCAGCATCTTGTAGCAATAACTGCCAGTGGCCTTGAGTGAGGTCGACCTTCCAATGGCATGGAACAGAGAGAGAAAATGGCAGGGGCCTGGAAATTATAATTAGTACCGCGCCTCACCTAAAGCTGTTGCTGCTGAACTTCTAGTTAAGTAAGCCTATACATTTTCTTTGCTTAAATCCATCTTACTTGCATTTCCAAGGAATTGTGCATATAATTCCTAACAAGTCTTGGTGTCTATTCCTACAATACTTTATATTTGTTGTTCTCTACAAGAAAACCATACGTCCTACACATACACTTTCTGAATATGGAAAATAGCCACATTCTTTAAAAATGTTTCTAGGGACCAGGAAATAATAATGTATAAATGTAGCAATGAATTCACAACATTAAAAATGTTTTTATACACAAATTCTTTCATGTTTTTTCAATAATTTTTTTGAAATCAAGTCTAGTAATTTATAAACACAAAGTCACCATTGACAAAAACAAGCTAGAGATCAGTGTCACTTAGTTCTTCAAACACACCAAGTTATCTCGATCAGAGGGAGCTGAAGTGACCTTTTTGGGGAGGGCACAGAGAGCTTAGTTTAGGTCTGCAGCAAGTTTAAGGAATAGCCTAGCAACCTGGGACTCTAGTTGGCTTGGGCTTTGCATACACCCAACTTTGAACAATGCAGCTAGCAACCTGTTAGCTCCCTAGGAACCCCACCGCACCATCTACTGTTATACCCACTTTAAATAGTGAAAATAAGTTACTTCCTTTATAAATTGGCCCGAGGTATCCTATTTCTGTTCAAACACACTCTGGAATACAGTCTGTGAACTAAGGGCACACACACGGGCACACACACACAGGCACATACACAGACAGGCATACACACACACACAGGCACACACACACACAAGGCACACATACCACAGACAGGCATACACACAGGCACACACCACACAGGCACAACACAGACAGCATACACACACAAGCACACACACACACACACAGGCACACACACACACACAGGCACACACACACACACAGGCACACACACACACAGGCACACACACACAGGCACACACACACAGGAACATACACAGACAGGCATACACACACACAGGCACACATACACACACACAGGCACACAAACGCACACACAGGCATACACACACAGGCACACAACACACATGGGCGCACACTCAGGAACATACACACACAGGCAACACACACACAGGCACACACAGGCACATACACAGACAGGCATACACACACAGGCACACACACACAGGCACATACACAGGCAGGCATACACACACACAGGTCACACACACACACACACACACACACACACCACTGGCTGGACTCCTTCCCACTGACATGAGAACTTAGAAATGCTGAGCTTAGGGGCTTCCCATATGAGGCTAGGAAGAAGTTCATCCGGCTCACACCACACTATTTGAAGCACAGAGAAGAGGAGTCTGGGAAAGGAAGATAACTACCTATCGTATTTTTCCCCAGCTCTAGTCCAGGAGAAGGATTTGTTAGTATCAACTGAAATCTTTCATCTCCTTCAGGAATGTCGTCGTCCAGAATCACAACGTCCACATGCTTAAACCTTTCTCCATCAGCAAAATGAAGAATCTGTTCAAAAAGATAAATGAAAAGATCAAATACGCAAATTCGTTGTGAGGGTTCATCATCGTTTAGAAAGCAGCCCTGCATATGTGATAAGGGAGAGAAGATGTATTTTAGCGGCTGGGCTGGGGCTCGGCAGCTACTCACATTTGCTGCTCATTCAGACCCCAGCTGGCTTCCTCTCCGCCTTTGTCTTCCTTCTTGTAATCTGAAGCCAGGGAATCTTAACTTTACATACTCTCTTTTTGTTTAAGTTAAAGTGAAAGTATTTCAAATAATGGGATGAAGACATGAAGGTTTTTTAAAAAGTATTTCAAGGGTTTGAAGTATTTCAGGAAAGTAAGCCAAAATAATAAATAAATAAATAAATAAAATACAAAAAAAAAACAAACAAAAAAACTATTTTTTTTCCCCAGAAGCATAAGAAACATTCTGGGAGAGTCTAATGATTAATATTTTTTATAATTATCTAGCATTCTTCAGAATTAAATACTGCAAAAGACCAGTAAATTTAGAGTGATATATACAATAAAATTAAAAATTAATTCAACCACCTATTACACAGAAAGAACTGTATAATATAGAAATCTTCCTCCTGGTCTCCCTATGGAGTATCTGACACAGTAGTTATTGAGATTAATTTTTTCAGAAAATACCTTCATCACACTGATTTTCCAGGAACAGTGGTTGCAAAGGGCCATCATGGGTTATTTCCCTACCTGTGGAGTGCAAATGTAATCCAGCCCCATCTGAGCCTCTAGATTCTGGGCATACAGAAACAAGGACACGTGGCCGAGGGCTGCTCTGCTCCTCTGGGCTACCAGTGTTACAACGCCGGGGTTTCATTTACTTCAAATCTGGAATAACAGAATAGACTTGGTTTTCTCTCCTAACTTCTGTGTGGTAATTGTGAAGGCTGTGGAATTAGGGAAAGAGATCACATCCGTGGGTTTACCTGCTGTGCTGCCACTCAATCACACCCTGGGCACCATCATTGGCATCTATGATAATCTGTGCAGTCAAGCCTTCTGAATCTGACAAAACAGAGGTATACTGAATGAATACAATTTAATATAAAATTCATCAAAATTATATCTAAAGCACTATCTGCCATGGAATTTGAAGATTGAGTTATATAAATTTTCATGTGTAGGTATTATATGTAGTGAAAATATGTTTAAGGAAAAAAACAATACTGGTAACTTAGAAAGAGAAATATTTTTATTACCAAGAGTTATTGGTGTATAACTACTCAACTAAGAACAGTGTCACTTTACAAACTACAGTTAAGCTTCATTTTGTATAAATTCAACAATATTTACATCTCCGTTCTATTTCGGGATTGGGGAAAATGGTACTAGTGGGGAAAACAGAAAGGATATAAAAGAAAAACAAAGTGGAAAGAGAAAAGTAGATGGTCATAGAAAAATGCAGTGTAACAGTGACACGGGGTGGAGTGTTAATACAAACTAGGGAAGGGTTTGATAAAGCAGAAATAAATATACTGGTCTGATCTGTATGCATTTTTGTCAGTATGCTACGAATACTGAAACTCTTGGTAATTGAAATATTTCACTTCTATATTGAAACATTACTTCTCTTCCTGGTGGTGTGTGTGTGTGTGTGGTGTGTGTGTGTTTGTGTTTCGATACTTAATCCTTTAGTTAAGGACAATTATCATAGCTATTTAGGGGAGGATAGGAATAAAAGGACCAATTCTTTTTAGATTGAAGTGAACAATACTGTTCAGGAGATGGAATAAAATCAGGATTTGAACCCAATGGACTACAGGCGTACAGCCAGACAGTCTAAAAATCACTGCATGCCGCTAAAATATACATATAAGTAACACTGTATGGACCCCACAGGTCTTATTTATCAGTATGTATGTGTATGAGTGGTGTGTGTGTGTGTGTGTGTGTGTGTGTGTGTGTGTGTATTCATGCACAGACCCCACAGGTCTTATTTGTGAACATGTGTGTATATATATATATAATTATAATATATATATATATATATATATATATATATATATATAATTATATATATATATTTGCAATAACAATGATATAGAAACCATGAATTTGAAGGAGAGCCTGGGGTAGATATGGCAGGGTTTGGAGAAAGAAAAAGGAAGGGAGAAACTTTTTAACTAAATTACAATCTAAAAAATAAGTAATTTTTTAAATGAAAAGGAAATCACAAATTATTAAAATTAAACTTTTAGTTTTCTTTTTAAAAAATGACCCAGCTATTTCATGTTTGGTTGCAATTCGGGACATATTCCTAAACTTCACATAGCTTCTACTGTCTCTTATATAAAAATGCGAGGATGTAAGAAATGACAGAACTGATACATACAACAATTCACATTAGAGGACCAGAGCAAAAAGAGCTCCATTGCAACTGGCACTGAACATACTAACTCCCCTGTCCTGCAGTCAATGGACTAACAACTCCCCTGTCCTGCAGTCAATGGACTAACAACTCCCCTGTCCTGCAGTCAATGGACTAACAACTCCCCTGTCCTGCAGTCAATGGACTAACTCCCCTGTCCTGCAGTCAATGGACTAACTCCCCTGTCCTGCAGTCAATGGACTAACAACTCCCCTGTCCTGCAGTCAATGGACTAACAACTCCCCTGTCCTGCAGTCAATGGACTAACTCCCCTGTCCTGCAGTCAATGGACTAACAACTCCCCTGTCCTGCAGTCAATGGACTAACAACTCCCCTGTCCTGCAGTCAATGGACTAACTCCCCTGTCCTGCAGTCAATGGACTAACTCCCCTGTCCTGCAGTCAATGGACTAAGAACTCCCCTGTCCTGCAGTCAATGGACTAACAACTCCCCTGTCCTGCAGTCAATGGACTAACTCCCCTGTCCTGCAGTCAATGGACTAACAACTCCCCTGTCCTGCACACCTACATCAGGACAGGCTGACCTCGAAGCTATGCACACCACACATACTTTCCAGCACTACTTAGACTATATCTTATTGAAGGGTCTAAGTAATTTTCTACCAAGGTTCAAGTTTTACCTTTCAGTCTGTAATGAATTAAGTTTTCTAAAAGCATGAAAAGAAAAAGATCAAAGGTCAGAATTGAAGCAAGCAGCAGAATGCACAAGTATTAAGCTTAAAAGAAAACAGTCAGCTTATGAAGATAGCTAATTACATTTTTAAAGAAAATGAAGGAAAAATACATTTGAAAAAAGTAATGCCACCTTGCAGGTTGCATATCTAGCTATAACACAGTTGTAAAATTCAAAAAGCACCACAGTAATTATCGCCTTTACATAGCTTACAAAATTGCAATGATGGTCTCTAACTAAAATAAGTCTAAATGCTCATCACATTCGCACACACGGCTGAAATTAGCAAACAAAACAAGGAGCGGTGTTACGTCCGCATAACAATTCACTCTGATTGAAACAATGGAATCCCTTCACATTAGTAAAAGGGTCACGGATGGAACCTCATACCTAGTCTGGGAGGAAATGAAGTCAGAGGAGCCATAATGAGATCAACATGAGTCAAATTCACCAGGAAATACTCTTTTAGCTCTGGTATATCATCCTGCAAAAATTAAAATCATTAAAAAGGCTTTAACTATGCCTTGAAGGAATTATTCCTCATAAGCTGTGCTTTAAGTTATATTATAAATGCATATGCACAAACAGTAAAAATGCAGTGGAAAATATAAACACATAGTAAAATTATTTAAATTAGGAAATATAAATATACCAGTGTCAAGCCTATATGTGGAATTTATTAGGTGGAACACTGAGAGGACCTCAAAATTATACCATTTTAAGCACAGTTTATAAGCAAACCAACTATCTAAGTATATAAATCTAATTATTTCAAAGAGAACATATGCAAAAAATGCTCAATTTTCCTGATACCTGCTGTTTGGAAAGGGGAACAGGAAGGCTGAGGACAACCTCTGGGAGTTCAAAGTTAGCAGTTTATATTCCAAAGCCTCAACTCTACCCTGTTTGTTATGGAGAAATAATAAGCACAAGGGTATGGTTTACTGCTAGTAATTAACAGTAGTCTATGAGGACTGTCCAGCTTCAACAAATCCTTTGAATGTGATAGTGATTATTATTAATCAATAGTCCCACAATTAACACAGAAAACAAAGAAGGTACCCTAACGCAGGAGCAGTAAACCCATGTCAGGAGTGACTGCACATTGCAAATACTTACAAAGTTAATACAGAGTGTGTGTGTGTGTGTGTGTGTGTGTGTGTGTGTGTGTGTGTGTGTGTGTAGTATGTGCATATATGTATGAATATGTATATATACATATATTCATATACCTAAAATATCAGTACATGTAGCAGGATATTTTCCCCGCCACATTTGCAATAATTTGGGAGGAGCTAATGTGGGAGGAGGAACAGTGGGAAAGAGTAGAAAGAGGAGAGAAGGAGACGAACTGGTCGAGAGCAGTCCTGGGTAACAATTTATATCTAAAGGTTAGATACTAGGTAACAACTCTAATTGTGTGGTCATCTTGTTAATTGAGCATTTCAAATATATAATCCTTTGGATAATATTTCAGCATTAAGATTCTTCATTCTACTGGGTACCGAGCATGGCGGGTATTGTCTGGGGCTTAGCAAAGAACCATGAGGGTGACGGGGTTGGTCCAAAATCTATGCTTTGGGCCATGGTCTCTATGGAGCTGTTCAGTGGAACCAGCTGCCCCAGTAACGTCTCGTGGGGTGCTCCTGGCCTCTGTTCAGGTCTAGTCAGGAACATGGTGGGCGGCCCATATAACTAGCAGAACCACACCAAGCTGTGAGATTTCTAAATATTATCCGCAACAAGAATACACATACCAAACACATTTTTTCATCTGATCTGAGACATGTTTCTATGTGAGAAAAAAAAAGTTAAAAATTGGTCTCTAGACAGGCAAGAGTATCTGCGCAAAGATGAGTACCAACCCTCCCTTCCCACAGCCCACAGTGGCTTGCTTCTGCATGTCAGGCCTGCTGTGTTCTAATCTAGCACTGTTCAGAGAACAAGCCTTGAAAACAGCAAGACAGAAAAGGCAGTGCATGGAAAATCCACGCTTACAAAAGCAGACTTGGAGGAGCAAGTGGGAGCATACGGGGTGTGTGTGTGTGTGTGTGTGTGTGTGTGTGTGTGTGTGTGTAGTATAGTGCATGTGTGTGTGCCTGTGTTTGTGTGTGTATGTCTGTAGTGTCATGTATGTGTGTGTAGTATAGTGCATGTGTGTGTGCCTGTGTTTGTGTGTATGTGTCTGTAGTGTCATGTATGTGTGTGTAGTATAGTGTATGTATGTGTAGTGCCTGTATTTGTGTGTTCATGCCTGTGTTGCATGTATGTGTCTGTAGTGTCATGTACATGTGTATAGTATAGTGTATGTGTGTGTAGTATAGTGCATGTGTGTTTGTGTGTGTGTGCGTGCAGTGTAGTGTATTTATAGTGTCTGATTTGCTACATTAACAGATCAGGCATTTATATTGTCAGATCCTGTTACACGCTGACATGATAGCACCTTTTGTTCTTGAATCTGGAGTACTCATGTTGCAATGGGTCACCATGGAGTGGAAATAACCTCGCAGGGCATATAGCTTACATTAATAATAATTTTGTAAAACTACAAAAAGCCTCTGACAGAATAAAAGCTATAACATTGAACCAGCAAATACAAAATAACATAAATGTATTTTCAATATATACAATCATTCCCACTTCTATACTCCCCACTGTCTTTACCCTTTCTGTTCACAGTGTTCTTTTTATAACCTCCTAGAAGAGCATTTACATAGCAGAACCACAAACTCCCCAAACACAAGCTTTCACGGTGCGAAAACTCATTCAAGATGCAATTTTGGTCACTGCTGATGACATTAAGCTTGACCATAACCTTGTTTTCTACTCTCAGCCTCTAGAGAGTTTCCAGTCCCTAATTGAACTAATCTCACCCACAAAGATTATGATCTACACGAACCTGTGGGTCTGGTGAATCCTTGGGTATTATCAAAATGCTCCCTGGGAACCTCTTAGCCTAGAGCCACTTTATAGGAAAGTGTCCTAGGGAAATTATCTCCCACACAATGTCTCTATAATAAAATACACAACAGCAGGCTAGCTGATCTAAACACAAATGGAAACTCCTGAGTGATTCAAAATTAAAGAAAAAAAGATCAGGGAAAGCCTTAACCCAATCTAACACCACCAGCAGGGGAAACCAACCAAATAGACTCTTAAAATCTCTAAACACTGTAGAGTTCTCAAGTTTTGAAGAAAATTTACAAATATTAAAGATAATAATATTTCATATAGAGACAAGCAAAAAAGATTATATAATCCTAGTCACCATAAAAACTGCTACTTTTAAATACAAAGTTGTTAGAAATCTCTAGGCACATTTTACAGTTTATGGTTACATAAATTCTTCTATCAATTTCCAATCTCTGTGATCATTTGGGTTGAACCTAATGTCATGGAAATAACATAAGCGTTTACCTCAAGAATAGTGATATTGATGGCTGCTGTTGTTTCCCCTTCCTCTAAAACCAGAAAGCCCACCACAGGGACGAAGTCAGCCTCTGGCTCTGCAGGCTTCCCTTCTGTTTCATTTTTCAGACTTACTATTCCAGGAACAGTGGCATATGTGACATTGATGGCTCCTAGGGGAATTCGTGTTTTTTTTTAAAAAAAAAAAAAAAAAGATGATTAGCTACACCTTTAAAACTGTCTCACTGTGAAGTCTTTCCTATTATTTTTTGTCCTGTCACTGGTCCTGATGCTGCAGTCTATGACACGGACCAGCACTGTGATGTCCACTGTTATGAAGACACAGATCCCTGCTTCTGGATTTACAGTTTGGCTCTGGGACAGAGCCAACTGTTTTAGTACAGCGTGAAAGAAATGATGTAGTACTTTTAAGCCTATTCCCAGAGGGCCTGGTATACTTCCATTTTCTTTACTGTGTCTTTACTTGTCCCAAAAGGTAAGGAAAAACCATGAAGGAAGCCCGCACTCCCCATACCCAGCCTAGAGATCCCACAGTAGCCTACTACTATATGCTCTGAGACAGAAAGGCTGTTTGGTTCACAGCCTTTCCGTGAAAACAGATGATTCCTTTAACTTTTTAAAAAAATAAAGAAGTTACAAAGTACTGTGCTAAACACCATCTTCCTTTGAGGATTTATATTACTGACAGCTTCATTCACACAAATAGATTTTTAAAATTAAAAACAGAATTGTAAAGGCCCTTGTCTAGAAGTCCCATTCAGTACTTATCCAGAGGAACACAAACCTAGAGATCCAAACTCTCTGTTGACAAAGAGCTGGACTGTTATATTAGCTTCTTGGAGCACAACAAATCTTGAGGAGGAAGCAAAGTTTAAAACGCCATGTGGCTCATCGCTGGCTTCGACTGTCAACACAGCTGCATATCCCTGGACATCAAGCAGGGCAACTCCCGCTGGCAAGACTCCTAAAAAATCAGGGAGCCCATCAGGAACTCAGATGTCAACTCTTCAGCAACTTCAGAATTCTTAAAGCACTTACATGTTGGCAGAGTGTGTGAGAACCAGTCAGCCCTCCTGTCCCTTCCAGAAATGCTCAGGCTGACAAGCAGTCTACAGCCTCCACACAACAACATGTGGATCCTTCTATGCGGATGTTATTATCACTACTGACCATATTGGTTGTGTGAATTAATAGACAGGAAATAACCTACCCAAGCAATTTGTTCAAAAAAAGACCAAATTTATCTGTAAACAGTAATTGGTTCAAAATCTAAATTGGTTTTCTAACATAAAAACAAAGTCAATATTTTTTATGCTTGCAAATGTGTTTTATTCAACAAATGACTAATATGTCAAGTACATGTCACCTACCCTGTCAGGCTTAGGTAGGAAGATCATGAGTTTGAAGACAACTCAGGATACACAATGAAGTTAAGGCCACCATGAGCTACACAGCAGGACCTTGTCTCAGAAAACTAACCTCTGTTTAGAGGCGGCAAAACATTTCAAGTCCTTCTTTAGTATTTGTGTATGAGTGTGGCTGGTTTCGTGTGTGTGTGTGTGTGTGTGTGTGTGTGTGTGTGTGTGTGTGTGTCTGTGTGTGTTTGTGTGTCTTTGTGTCTGTGTGTGCATGCGTGTGCGTGCTGTAACGGTGCACATGTGAATATACATAGAAAAGCATGAATGTAGACCTCCTCCTTCCTTATTTGTGGCAAGGTCTTTTGTTGTCTGCACTCTTGCTGCCAGACGAGCTGGCGTGTGAGCACCTGAGGGTTTTCTTGACTCTGCCTCCCTCTGCAGCAGGATGCTGGGAATTACAGATATACACAACCATGAGCAGCTTTGGGTATTGGGTATCTGCCCTAGGGTCTTCTCAGTTTCACTGCAAGCTCTTTACCTACTGAGCCATCCTCCCAATCCTATGTAGCATAGCTTTTAGAGTATTTTCTACAGCCCATAAAGGCCAGTGTTCACATGCCAGCGCAGGAGCCTTTTCAATCTGATATGTCTGTGGGACACTTAATATTTAAAGTAACATATTCTCAAAGAAAGGACCTCACTTGGTAGTTGTGGATGGCCCGGCACTTACAATGTGAGCCCAACCTTACAATCCTCCTTCCTCGGCTTTCTGAGCACAGACATCACAGATGGACAGGACCATGGTGGCTGCAAAGTAACTTCCTTTTAGTTAGCATATACCTACTTCTTAGACACAGTGATAGAAACTTGCTCACTTCATTTCCTTCTTGTCTAAACAAAAATATCAAAGAAAATTTTGAAAGGAAAGTCTAAATTACCTTGTGTCTTGACATCATACAGAACAACCTGGTATACTTCTTTCTCCTCAGGAATATTGTCATCCAACAAATGCAAAAATATTGTTTTATTCAATGTTCCCTATGACAAACAGAGAGAAATACCATGCTTGTATTGTTACTGCAGGAAACCCATACCCTCTTTTCATTGGCTGTATATTTACAGTGTGCAGTCAAACATAGCTTCATTTGAACCAACATTGTCTTAGAGATCAATTAACAGAAACCATTGACTCGAGATACCAGGTTTAAAGTACTAACCCAACATTTTAACTCCTGAGTCAAACAATTTAAATCTTAACCAGTGAGTGATGTATATGAGAAAGCAGTAACACAAAGACATATTTGAGTGATGATAGAGAAAACTGAGAGGAGAGGACACTAATGGCGTGGGGTTCCACTTATTCCATGCTCAACCCAGTACAGGAGGCAACAGCAACTGAGCTTTAACTCCACATCAAAGCAGCAGAAATGAAGATAAAGGTTAAATACAGCAATGAAGAGCACAAGCCAGGCAGGTGTAAAGTGAAGAGAAAGATGATCAATACAATGTGGTGGCGTTCATTTTCTACCATGTCTTCCTCAAGACGATGCACTGTCTTCAGAAAATTATGGCAAAGCTTGTCTTCGTGGTGTTACCTCAGAGAAGAAGAGTTGGCCCGTAGAGTTAGCAAAGTTGACTTCCAGATTTTGTCCAACAACTTTCCAGTGGACAGTGACATTTCCTCGACCTGGGGGTGTTCTTACCACGTGGAACTGCAGCACTTCTCCTGCAAGGGAGAGAATGCAATTAACAAGCACTTGATGGGAATGAACTTCATGTTCACAGGTAGCGAAACCCAACCTCAAGCACGCCTTCGCGAAGGGTCCTTTCCCAAGAACACAACAGAGCTCTTTGCTATGTTGTCAATGTCCTAGCATGTGAATGGATAAACATGCTTGTCACTCGTTAGTACAGAGGTCCTACTAATGAATACTTGCTGTGGTAGGAAATGTGTCAACACTCCAAAGCATGCACCAGAACACACAGGGGCCTTCTGTAACGTAACAGCCACAGTTAAAACTAGTCAGGACACAGTGAACTCCTTCCTTTGTTTCCCAGAAGACACAAACTCTTTACACTAGGAGGCAATGTGATTTTACACAATGCATGCATAAGAATGCTTGCAGATGCCTGAAAATCACATTTGTTTAGGTTGCAACTTACATATATCAGCAAGGATTTTGTTTTATAAAAGGAGATACAAGGAAAGGTGTCAAACCTGTCCATCAGCATTTACCTGTCACTTTCCCATGGTTACATTAGCATTCCCTAATAACTGCATAGCTATTTTCCTTTCCTGGCTTTTATCAACATTTAACATTTTATAAAAATGAAGAGGATTATCAGAATCATTGTTAAAGGGGAGATGGAAGCAACTTGGAGCTATGCTGACGGCTGCATGGCTTCCTAACGCTATGCTCAAACTGCTAATTCTGCATAGTGATAAGTTACAGTGCACTATGAACAACCTCATTAAAGTTATGAAGAAATGGCAAGCAATATTCTTTTTAAAAGCTTTAAGAACACGTCATTATTTGCAGTTTGTAGCACAAAACTAAAGTTGAAATCCCCAAGTACATATTCATGTAAGACGCTATTTTAAAAATAGCTTTGTGTATACTAGTTATCTTTCAACACTTTTCAAGCAGGAGTAGAAATAAAATATAAACACCATGTTCTAATATTCTTTTCACACTAGTGCATTTCTAAACTTCTAAACACAACTGACCTAAACACGGATTTCATTCTTTTTTTTTTTTTTTTTTACTTCTGATATTGCTGGAAAACATTCCACCTACCCCCACTCCCAACCCTACCCCCTGCCATGCAGGCCTCGAACTTGATACTGGAACACCTGGACAATGAGCTACAGCTAAGACCTCAAATTAGTATGTTTAATAAAAATTTCTTAAATTAGAATACCATTTATTTAAAGGCAACTTAAAATTATGAAGAAAACAAAATAAAATCTTAAGGCTAAGTCTAAACATAAAATTTGAGTAAAATGAATTATTTTGGAGACAACAAATATCAGAAAGTAAAAACACCAGAAATATTTTTAAATACACATTAAGAGTATTAATACAAATGTATTTAGTCACAGTTACTTTAATAGATTATGCCTTTTTTGTTTAACATATAAGTAGTGCTGATTATGAAGAGATATTCCAAAGAATTAAGAGTAAGTACACGAACACAATCAACCATAATCCCCTGAGCATCATTTAGTATGTTTACATTGTGTAATCCACAGGGACGAACACAAACATGCACTCCCAGAGCCCCTCTTGCATGCAGCACACAGTGCTTCTTCCTACAGAGCACATCCGTACTGCAGGCAAGGGACGAGCTCTGCAATTATCAACATGCTTCATGGGCAGGGTCGGGGACGACAAGGTTTCAAAATCACGAAACCTAACACTAATTCAAAAATATTAGCTACTCAATGAAGTACACAAAACGCAACAAGAACACAAATGGCAAGAAAACAAAGGCCAGGTCCATGACTGTCCATGCTGAACGGGATCCTGTACTCATAATAAAGACTGAGATTGTAAACTTGTATACAAAGACTTGGGGAAAGGCACCATTCTGTGATGAAAATAAAGTAAAATACACAGAAGAGGAAGAAAGTAAAAAAAAAAAAAATTCCTTGAACGTGCCTCGTGTGAGATACTCCAGCTTCTAACACAACTCTGTAACTGTCTATTGTGGAAATTACCTATCTACAGAAACACGGCTTAAAGATTGACATTCGATGCCCATACAGGAGTAAAAGGGACTTCTTCCCCAAATAGTCCCACAAGCCTTCGGAACATTTGTCATGTCAGGAGCAAGAACAGCACGAACATTTTTCTAAGCTCTAATGAAACCGAAGGGCCTGCTTATGCTTCTTTCAGGAAGAAGCCCAAGAGCCATTGAGATTGCCCCCTGAGAAACGTAACATCAAATCCCAGAGGCAACCTTCACAAGACGGCACTCAGAGAGCAGACATGGGAGAAGGAAAAACAGACCTAGGCCTTTGCCTTCCCAGTTTGGCAAAGAACTGGGTGGAAGCCTGAGAGAGAACATGTTCGGATTTTCAAATATAAACATTTCCTGGGGTCCTGAACCACCTTCCGTATCTGGATGAGGCATAGCTCCACCTGCCCCTCACCCACCAGGGTCTGTGCATCACTGGAAAAATCATCTGATATAAGTCCACATGGAAACCCAAAGTTAGGGGACAGATTGGGGAGTTGTTTGAGTGTTTATTTTGAAGGTCCTTTAAAAAATAAACTTGAAGACAATCTGTGGGGGAATGATTTAATGAGACTATTCTCATTAAATAAATATTGTGATTACATGAAATATAGGAACTCCAGTCTCTCTACTATAACTCCAGAAATGAATCCTAGCTCCTGAAGGTCCTTACCATTCCAAAAGGAAAGATAATTGGTAGAACTACATTTAGTCCTGATAAATCTACAGTCACAACCTAAGTTTCCTTTTTTTCCCATTTGGAAATCAATTTGATCTCCAAACTGTGCTGTTTTTTGTGATTGTTGTTCTTACTGATTCTTTTTAATAATTCAGTGGGATTTGGTGGTCTTTCCTCTCGAGCATAGCAATTCCTGGTGCTCACACAGGCTCCACTGTCTGATCCAGGAAGACAGAGGTTGGACATCCTCTGTGTGTTCTGATGACTTTCCTAGGCCCATCTCCTCTTCTGTCCTCTCGGTGTTGTCCGAGGGAGCACACTCATGGTGTGCTCTGCAGAGTGTGTTTGCTCCCCCAGCATCTGCTCTGACTTGGTGGCTGGCCATGCAACAAGTCACTGGATATCAGTCTACACCAAGGCTCACTTCCTAAAAGCCTTCCTGAAGTCTGTGAAACCATACTCAAAGTGCAGATTTTTTGACTGGATTTAATTACTATTTAATTTAATTATTAATTTCCCTTCTTTGTATTTGCTGATGACATGTGGCTGCCAGAAACTAAAACAATCACAATATCTTTTCGGGTGAAATTTATTCAACTCCTAAAGGTCCCAGGAGCCAGGGTGTGCAGATTCTCTAAGATGCTAGTGCAGCCGCCTGGCTCCTTCATGGCTCCTCAACTGACTGACTATTCCTATCAGTATTTAAGCACTCACACAATTACTGATAGGACAGAAGTATCTTACAATCAAAAAACTAAGTGGATGTTGGGTGTCTATGCACTTTTAATACATATTTTAGTGAAATCTTTGAGCATTTCACACATTGAGTTCTGGTTGTATTTGCTCTCCTACTCTATTTCCTCCCAGTCCCACCCATCATAGTCCACTAAGCTTTGTATCTTCTTTAAAAAAATTAATCTAGCAGGGCGTGGAAGCACATGACTATAATCCCAGAACTCAAGAGACTGAAGAAGGTAAATCTCTATGTGTGTGTAGCCAGCCTAGTCTCCAGAGTGAGTTCTAAGATGGCCAATGCTATATAGCAAACTTGTCTCATAGATGGATGGATGGATAGATAGATAGATAGATGGATGGATGGATGGATGGATGGATGGATGGATAGATAGACAGACAGACAGATAGATAAATGAAAGCCATGTGGTCCAGTCAGTGATAGTTATATATGCTTGGCTGTGTGGCCCTCTAGTAGAGTGCATTCCACCGACCAGAAAACACAGCCTTAAAGAAAACTGACCCATGTTCTTGAAGCAGGGGTGGGACGCCACACCCACCTCCCTTCCTCCTGGCGGCATTTTAGCCGATGTGAGCTTCTGGAGGACTTGCAGCTGTCACAGCCAGTGTGGATTCATACATGCAACTACCCTGATGTGTCCAGAACACACTTCTGTTTTAGTTACCCACAGCCTCGGGTTCTTAGAATCTTTCTGTCCACTCTGCCACGGTGATACCTGAGCCTTAGGGAAAGGAGTGCTATACAGATGTCGAATTTAAGGCTGAGCATTCAGAAATCTTCCTCTGTGTGCCTTGGCCAGCTGTGGCTTTCTGTATTAACCATAGTCTACTGCAAATAGCAGCTTCTCTGATGAGCCTTGAGAGATGCACTCATCTATGGGTATAGCAACACATCACTGGGAGTTCATTTAGTCCTAAGTGCACTGAGCAGAGTAGTATTAATAGGTTCCATCCTAGGAGCAATGACCTATGTAGCCACAGGGTCTTTGTCCTGATGGTAGGATGAGATATGGGACCATTAACACAGCAAAGTTGAAGCTATCATAAACTTTCTTATCTTTTTGTCACAGACCAACAGCAGTAAGTTTAGGCAGAACTTGGACTAAACTTGTGTGACTAAATCACTTAGTCATTTTAGACAGTTGCTTCTGCCCCCATCTCTACCTTCATTCTGCCATCGCTGCTTGTTTTGACTGATGGCTTTCTCTTTGGGGTATCTAATTGTGTTTTTGCTCCTGGGTCACTTCTCCCCTCTCTCCTGTCACAAAATCTTTCTGTCCACACCTCAGCCTGCTACTCCACATGGCTCTATCCCGACAATTTGCTTTTCCTCTCAGTCCATGAAAATCCACCCTCCATTTCTAATTTGATATAGAGCAAGCTTCTCTTCCCAATTTCCTTCTTTCAAATAGGCAGCACTACTCAGACTTATTAATTTTGCATTTAAATCACTCCACATGTTTACAGTTTCCTATACTGTCAGGTTCTGCAGCAGACATGATTCCAGGTCAAACATTCTGTGCCGAGGAACTCCCCCTTGGCACAGACTTTGGATTCCAGTACTGTGGAGGTGAAGCTCTACTGTTGACCTCAGTGTTGTCTCTTTACTTCAGAGTGTGTGATATCCTCCACAGGGCACCACAAGGAGTTGCTTCTGAAATACAGGAGTGATGGGAGTGGACCCAGCACACAGGTAACACTCCATAGGCTTGTCAGCATCATTAAGGAGTTCCGTGATGGTGTTCTAATCTACGCTACAAATAGCTTTTGATAGTGATGTGTAACTTTTATAGTGATGTGTTACTTTTATTCATTATTGGACTGACAAGACACAAATCTAAACCATTAACAAAAGCAAAGAATGTCAAGCGAAGGGCTCGCACATTTAGATAAGTTCAGCAAACTTGCAAGTTGGAAGCATGCAGTAAGGAGACAGGATGCACACTAACTACCATGTGCTAAGTTTCCAGCATGGCCGCTAACTAGATCCTTGGCCTGTCAGGTCATTTAGCCTGTGTGCATGAGCTTTGTGCTTCCCTCTGAAGAGATCGTCGTATATGAGCCGTATCATTTTCATCTCTTAAGTCTTTAGAGTTATTTTTAAATACAGGATTCAAACTATGTGGTGAAGGACATTCTGTAATATTTCACTAATTTCAAAACAGTTTTTTTTTTCCCAAAGATAGCATCATTGTAGTATTTGAATCAAATAAAAGTAGCCTGTTTCTGAGACAGAATACTAAAAATGCAGGGAAATTGTAGTGTTTAAAACAAACCCTGTATCAGGCTTTCTAATATGGTACATTGTTCATAAAACATAGTAAACTACAAAACTGAGGCTAAAATATTCACCAATTAGGAATATTTTCACTGATATTCAATATTTTACTGTTCAATAACAGTAGGTATCAAAATACACATACAACGCTTGCCAAAACCTATACGAAGCACTTCGAATTTACAGCTGACTTCCCAAAGACCTCTATAATATATGGACTGTGTTGTGATTCATCAGAGGAGAAACCCAAGCATTCCAACATGGAGGCACCCAGCACCCCAGCAGTGGGAATGGCCAGCTAGATCACAGTATTGGTGAGGCTCATCCATCTAGTTAAACAAGGCATACTGGAAGCCCTCTTCTAAAGGAAGTGCTATGCAGATTAAAAACACAGCTCAACCAGAAAAAGAAAGAAAAGACCAGATGCTTCAGAACATGAAACAAAGAATCCCATCTGTGGAAATAAGAAAGAATGTGTTCAATAACAAACAGAACCCACCTTCGTGGCCTATGACAGATCTCGAAGCTGTTTGAAAGCTGACAATTCCCGCCACATTGTCATTTGCCAAGATGTTGACAGTCACGGTGTCAGAGCTGGGCAGGATTCTGCTTCCGCCCTCCGTGGCCACCAGACGGACAAGTATGCTTTCATCGTCTTCTGGCTCAGAATCATCCAAAATGGTTAAAGTGGCCGTCTTTTTGGTTTCACCTAGAAAAAGTTAAAGGAATGAAAAGTTAAATCAGTGAAATACCAACCTGAAAGTCCAAAAATAACCTTTAACTTTAAAAGCTAAGTAAAAATGTATCAATTATAACTTGTCAGTGCTATTAGCACCAGTGTCCCCACCACATCAAACTGTGTGCATGCTAAATCAAAGCGCTGTAAAAATCTCAGTGTGGACAGACTACGGGGAGGACACTGAGTAGCAGAAAGTCAGTGGGAACAACTCTTTCAAAGACTCACAGTTTACTCCCTGGTCTTTGTCAAGAATGATGCTTGACCTAGGAAAAAGCGTTGAAGTCATGTTTACAAGTAGTTCCCTTAAGGCACATGTAATCTCACTCCTGGTGTGCCATTCTGTGAACAGTCTTGCTCATCCCTACATCTCCCTCACATGCCACTGGCACATGGGGAACAGTGGTCAAATGGCACAGGAGCAGCAAGTTCTAGCTGAGACACCAGCACGAGTATGGTTGGTTTGAGAGGATGGTTGAGGAGGCAGCATTAGAGACTAGTTTCCAGGATGTGCTGCAAGAAGAAATGGAGACAACAGAGGACCATAGTGGGTGAAGAGAGGCAGTATTTGACACACTGCTCTTTTAGTAAAGAGAAACTATCTGGGGACCATACTGCAACATGCCCTCCCTCTGAGGTTCACCTGACAGGGACCCTGTCTAGTTCCCATCCTTGTTCTAAAAGGATGGAAAAGGAGAGTCCCCAGAGCATTGTCATCGATACTTCAGGAACCAGACCGCCTCAGGACAGTATGGTTGTCTTTTCTCCCCCTTATGGTTCTGGGCACTGAACTAAGAACCTTGATTTAAAACTGTATATTTTCTAATAATCTAAGTTAGCTACAAAATAAAGTCCATTTTGTGTGAAGCTAAAGTTATAATTCAATATAATAATGTATATAATGAAGTTGCTTTATATTTATCTAAGCCATGAGAAATTTATAACTTTTATCTTTTGTTTTATAACTTTAAGCCCCATCTTGTCTCATTTTTGCTACTTTCAAACAGAGGAAAATGTCACCAATCGCCAGCCTACTTCCTGCCATCGCCGCTCAGGATTCATCCCCCTTCCCACCCTGCACCCCCTCCCCAACACAGACGTGTTCTTTAGCATTTTATTTTATTTCTTGAGATAGTCTATCTAATGAAGCAAGCATTGCCTCAAACTCAGCTGAGGATGACGGTAAACTCTTGCCCCTGGGGCTCCATCAGCTGAGTGCTAGAATTAGACACAAATATTACCACTTTGGTTTACATGGTGCTCGGGATTACAGCCAGGGCTTTGTGAATGCGAGACAAGCATTGTACTGACCAAACTGCATTTCCAGACAGCTTTAAGACATTTAAAATTTTTATTCTCAAACACAATGTTTACTAGATTAAAGTCTGTTACATATATAGTTACTAGTTTCAAAAATGTATGTGTATTAAAATATAAACAGATACAATGAAATCGCTCTTAGACATAGAATTGCTAATAACTAAAAAGTTTTATCCAGTATATATTCTGAGATTCTTATAAATATGTGTAACATTTTTCAAACAGGGGTAAAAAAAAATTAACTATGTGTTTTTGAAATTGTTCAATTCAGGGTTTAAAAAAATACCTTGACTAAAATTACCTTTGTAGACCAAGCTAAAATATGAACTTCCCAAATTTAAATATCATATCCAACTAGTGTTAAGATAGAGTATGTGAAGATGATATCATTAGACTCTCTTGGCTGCATTGCATGCATCTTATGAAAAGTTCTGTGTCACTCTTATACGCGTTTAAGCATACTGCTACAGCAAACTAATCTATGACAAAGATCACATTAAAATAAATACAACTGTCAAACTTCAGGCTACTTTTACTTAAAAATTTTCAATGATAATCTATCCTGCTTTATCTAGTACATTTCAAAAAGTCATATTCTCATGTAGCATTGCTTCTTCAACATGTTTGTTTGTGGATACATAGCTCATTCCTGTAACTTTCCTTATAAAATAAGAACCTGTCTTGAGATTGCTTATAACATATGAATGCCACAGTCATTATGCATAAAGGCATAAGATTTAGATGTTCCCCCCAAAAAAACTAAACCATACATATCCAGGTTATGTGAGCCTATATCTATTAGGCTAACCATTTACAAGCTAAATTGCTTGTACCTGTTTCCAAAACCACAAGGCATCACTATAAGAATAAGAATATGCAGGGAGATAAAGTTTTTATGAACGTGATATTGACAAGAGATGCTGACATCCATCTATAGCATGACGTACCTTCTGCAAAAGTAAGAATGTCTCCGGCACCTATAAAATCTAAACCTTCAGTAGCTGTTCCACCAACAATGCGCCATTCGACCATCACCTGCCCCAGGCTGCCTTCTGTCCTGTGGATAACCAGTTCCACCGAGGTTTGTGGCTGTTCCTGCACGTCCACACAGGAGCCATCTTCCGAAGTATTGGGCTGACACTGTAGAGAACGAATACTCCGAAGGCATCTCCATTCAGTCCTATGACCACCGCGGAGGTATTCAGATGCCCTATGGTTGGCTGGTTCTTAAAACTGTCTGTGATGTTCATAAGGTGAACTTCAAGGAGAGAAATTAAGAACCTTTCGTCCATCTCAGGAACATCGTCAGGAAGTACAGAAACAGTGAGATTTGCAAACTCATCGCCTTCCGGCATCACGGCCCACTGTCTTGTCACAGACTCGTAGTCACTACCAGCAACTGCCTGGCCACTAAAGAGAGAGGCCACCCTAGTCATGTTCTTCTTGTAGGTCTGGGAGTCTGAGCTGTTCACAGTTAAGCTGACCCATGAAGTCATCCAGAAGCACTGAGGACCGTCGGCACCACCGACAACTGAAAACGCTGAGCAGGCATGTTCCCTGAGACACAAAGTGGCACAGGTATGCTGTGTCTCCTCCACTGCAGACACGTTCACCCAAGTTCTCCAGAATGGCTCGGGCATCCCTTGAGTCGGTGGTTCATAGAAGGACAACACATCTTCACCTTCTTCAACTGCAAGAGCCACTACATCAATATCAGAAGTACTGTAGAACAGCAGCAGGTGACCAAAGTGTCCTCCGCTGAAATGTGCAGGACAGTGGAAAAGCAGGTTAAGCACTCGGACTAATCCGGGAGCCGCACACAGAGAACAGTACTGACAGGTTTGGGAAGCGTTTTTTAGTAATATTTAAACACAAGTACTAACACAACCTTATTTCTTAATTATGTCTGTCTTTCAACACTAGTTTCTCGTGGCAACTCTGCTGCCTAGTTTTCAACCAGATAAGGACTCACTTTTACTTATGCGAGGAAAATATTTTGCAAGGTAGGCAAGTTACATCCATTTCAGAGTTCCCAAATCTAATTACAAAACTTTAACTATTAGATTTCACTAAAAAAGAAAAAAATAGCAATGACAGCAAAATGAATACATTTAGAGAAACGTGATGATTCTCCTACAGGTCCCTCAACCCTCTCTGGTCTGTTTCTGAAGGAGGCCAATGAACATTATGTTCTCTACAAAAGAAAAGCAAGAAAAAACAAAACCTAAAAGCCACCCTTCATACATCCATGTTGAAAAGCAAGCTGGATTCAAGCTCTAATTAGAACATATTACCTAGGAAACCAATAGACTTGGTCACTAACAAGCACAATGGTGTAAAAGGCCATCTTGATTTTGCTAACTAATAAATATGATTAAGTCTGTCTGTCAATACACATAATCCAGCTAAGGTACTGTAACCAGCTATGAAGTAAGGTACAACAGTTGACAACATACGACTCCACACTGTGTAGTTAACGTAGGACCCCTCCCCAGCCCGCACTCCTGTAGATGCAGTAGCTGTCACACGCACCTTCTCCGACAGTTATGTTAGCGTAGCAACTTCTCTCCAGAGGCTCTTGGACACGATAAACGGACTGAACAAAGGCTACTGAACCATAAGGGTTATCATTGGCAGGAATGACAATATTTGCCACTCGATCTAACCCAATTGTACCTCCGCCAGAGGCAGCGGCTAGTTGCACCTGGACAACCTAAAAACATAGTGAAAACTTCCTTAACAGCATCCCAGTTCTGAGATGAATGATGCAGGAAAATACCAAACACATCCACACAATAACAAATTACCATGAAATGCAAATGAGCACAAAGAAACCGCCCATTACTCTCAGAAGTTAATATAAATTTTATTTTTAATTAAAAATTTTAATTCAAAGAAAATTTTTAATAATTATAATTCTAAGTACATTTAAAATTATTAAAGTAAGTAAATTTTAAATTTAAATTAAAGACATAAATTTATGTTTATCATTGTAATAATATGACTGTCATAACCAAAGCTTTTCTTATTTAGGAGAAATATTACGTATTCATTTCAGTGATAAGCAAATCTGTTCTGGGTTTCTCCCATACTATCTTAAACTGTAATTCTCAACAAAACTTAAAAGATCATTGTATAATGCCATCTAAGTTTAGAAAGAAGGAAATATATTACATGTACTAATGCATGGTTAATTTTTTTAAATGAATAATGGTACAATTAGTGATTAAAATAAATGTTATAGACTTCATATGCAGTTAAATAACATTTTTATTAAAAGGAAATGTACACATTAATAATACTTGAATTTCATAAAATAAAATTATTTATAGTAATTTTAGTGATTAGCCAACTTATTCTTATTTTTCATATTGCATTTTCATTACAGAAAATGGACCTAGTATGTTTGTTATAATCGTAGAAGAATTGAGTCTGTAGAAAATCAAGATTTACACTTAAGTTACAACAGACTCAAACTCCAAAGGGACAGAGATAAAAGCCAGAATGATATAAAATAAATGCTGCATAATTATGATATATATGCATACATACATACATACATGCATACATACATACACACATACACACATGCATAATCATTTAGCAGAAGTGTTCTAAAACACATCACAAATGCACACACAAAAGCAATCTTAAACTGGCAAGCTGGCCTGTGCACCATGCATCCTAGGCTTCCTCTTTCTGTGTGCTGTAAACCAGTCTCAGCCTATCATTCTGGGGAATGCCTGCAGACAGCATGTATTCGTCATTCTCACGACTTAGTCACACTACAGGACAAGGCACAATCTACAGTGTAATTCTATACTAGTCAGTCCTCTCACCTCTTCAGTCTCCGGAACGTCGTCAGCCAGGACCTCTAACAACAAGGTTTGAATGGTTTCCCCAGGGGCAAAGGTCACATTACCTGAGACAACTCGCAGGTCGCCAGTAGCAAGCTGTCCATTAATGGTGGCAACCCAGTGAACAGTAACACTGCCGAGTGTCCCAGAATTTCGAATTATTGGCACGTTTACCCTCACTGAGTTAAACTCAGGTTCCTCTACAATAAATTTAGTATTCTGAAAACCTGAAGGGCAGACAGAACAGTTGTTTTTAGACACAAAGTGAAACTGTGACAAATTAAGACCAAGCTGCGGCCTCTGAGAGAGGGGATTCTCCCAGTAAGCATCCTCAGCGTATCTGTGATGTAAGCTGGGCAGGACTGCCAATGTTTGCCTGTAATTTTTAATTGTGATAAAGTAGATTGTGAACATCTACAAGGGACAGGTTTGTGTCCTGCGTGAGCTGCTAAATAAGCCCAGCAAGTGCTGCAGCTACTGCAGGGTCAGCCTGGGCTAAGCTACTGCAGGGCCAGCCTGGGCTATAAAGGTAGTTGTTACTTTGCTTCCTAGCTGACATTATGCAGAAGAAAGTTAAAAAACCCAAATGTGTTAATTTGTTAAATGTGAAATTTTGTTAAACATTTTTTTAAAAATTATATGAAAGTAAAAGCCAGGCATACAGTCCATGCTTATGACCCAGTATTGAAGAGGCTAAGATCTGGAGTGTCAAGTTCCAGGACAGCCGAGTCGTCACAGGCAGGACGGCACTGTCTCCTAAAGCTCAGACAAAGAATTTACAGAGCACATCCAGGAGCCAGTATTGATACAAAAGCAAACAGGTTTGAGTATCTCCACGTGAAAAAATGTGGTTTCTTATTTTTTTGGGTAACCATTAACCTACGCCAGGAATCTTATGTACAAGTAGTAATACCTCAAAAACAAAACAAAAACAAAAAACAAAACAAACAAAACCCACCTTTGTCAACTCAATCTTAAATAAAGCAAAGGTGACTTTTTTCTGTGACTTACAGAGGAGTAAGAGAGATATACAAATTAGTCTAGTTACCAAACAGCCCATAGGGGTCATCAGAAGCCTCTATGGTAATGACGGCCTCTCTTAGGGCCCCAGCGTGGCTCCGCCTGTTGTCTCATTCAACAGCTGCACTAGAAAGGCTTCCTCCAGCTCAGGTAGATGTCGTTAATAATATATATTGGCACAGCTTAGTGGTTTCCCTTCCAGCAAGACCACGTCTGACGACGCTATACTGTAATCCTCACCTGCAAAGACACACGGACAAACAGGAAAGCTTACTCCAGAAGCATCCCACCCCAGGGAACTGACGCCCATACACCAGCAAGTGATGCCCCGCACTTGGAGAATATTTTTGGGGATGTTAAGCTACACTCACTTGAAAACGAAGTGTTATTTCTCAAACTAAAGAAGTGTGTGTTTGAAAACGGACATCCTCCTGTGTTTCATGTTCATTCCCTCACACACACCTAAGGATAATAACATCCCTCTGAGATACTTATACGCATGTATAAACACACATAAAGAGTGAGACAAAGAAAACAGTGACCCCATTAAAAAATGATTGCACAGTGCTGTCAGAATAAAACAGAGCTAGAACTGAATCTCAGGGAAGACAAGCTGCCGGTGTCCAGATCCACAAGTGAGCCTCCCCATCCACACAGCTGGAGTGAGCCCCCCCATCCACACAGCTGGAGTTAGCCTCCCCATCCACACAGCTGGAGTTAGCCTCCCCATCCACACAGCTGGAGTTAGCCTCCCCCATCCACACAGCTGGAGTTAGCCTCCCCATCCACACAGCTGGAGTTAGCCTCCCCATCCACACAGCTGGAGTTAGCCTCCCCATCCACACAGCTGGAGTTAGCCTCCCCATCCACACAGCTGGAGTTAGCTCCCCCATCCACACAGCTGGAGTTAGCTCCCCATCCACACAGCTGGAGTGAGCCTCCCCATCCACACAGCTGAAGAGAGCCTCCCCATCCACACAGCTGGAGTGAGCCTCCCCATCCACACAGCTGGAGAGAGCCTCCCCATCCACACAGCTGGAGTTAGCCTCCCCATCCACACAGCTGGAGTTAGCTCCCCCATCCACACAGCTGAAGAGAGCCTCCCCATCCACACAGCTGGAGTGAGCCTCCCCATCCACACAGCTGGAGTGAGCCTCCCCATCCACACAGCTGGAGTGAGCCCCCCATCCACACAGCTGGAGTTAGCCCCCCCCATCCACACAGCTGGAGTTAGCCTCCCCATCCACACAGCTGGAGTGAGCCTCCCCATCCACACAGCTGGAGTGAACATCCCCATCCACACAGCTGAAGTAGCCTCCCACCACACAGCTGGAGTAGCCTCCCCATCCACACAGCTGGAGTGAGCCCCCCATCCACACAGCTGGAGTGAGCCTCCCCATCCACACAGCTGAGGAGCCCCCCATCCACACAGCTGGAGTAGCCCCCCCATCCCACAGCTGGAGAGAGCCTCCCCATCCACACAGCTGGAGTTAGCCCCCCCATCCACACAGCTGGAGTAGCCCCCATCCACACAGCTGAGAGAGCCTCCCATCCACACAGCTGGAGAGCCCCCATCCACACAGCTGGAGTGAGCCTCCCCATCCACACAGCTGGAGAGAGCCTCCCCATCCACACAGCTGGAGAGCCCCCCATCCACACAGCTGGAGAGCTCCCCATCCACACAGCTGGAGAGCTCCCCATCCACACAGCTGGAGTAGCCCCCCATCACACAGCTGGAGAAGCCTCCCCATCCACACAGCTGGAGGAGTCCCTCCCCATCCACACAGCTGGAGAGAGCCTCCCCATCCACACAGCTGGAGTTAGCCCCCCATCCACACAGCTGAGTAGCCCCCCACCACACAGCTGGAGAGCCCCCCACCACACAGCTGGAGTTAGCCCCCCCCCCCCCCCCCCCCCCCCCCCCCCCCCCCCCCCCCCCCCCCCCCCCCCCCCCCCCCCCCCCCCCCCCCCCCCCCCCCCCCCCCCCCCCCCCCCCCCCCCCCCCCCCCCCCCCCCCCCCCCCCCCCCCCCCCCCCCCCCCCCCCCCCCCCCCCCCCCCCCCCCTGAGTACGCCCCTACTCCACACAGCTGGAGTCTCCCCATACCATCACAAGTGACATCCCCATCCACACAGCTGGAGTGACCTCCCCATCCACACAGCTGGAGTGAGCCTCCCCATCCACACAGCTGGAGTGGCCTCCCATCCACACAGCTGGAGTAGCCTCCCATCCACACAGCTGGAGTAGCCCCATCCCAACTTCCCACCTAAAGCTGATCTCCTGATACCACCTGAGTGAGCTCCTCCCACAGCTGGAGTAGCCTCCCCATCCACACAGCTGGAGTGAGCCTCCCCATCCACACAGCTGGAGTTAGCAACCACCACAGCTGGCGTAGCCCCCATCACACAGCTGGAGTGAGCTCCCATCCACACAGCTGGAGTGAGCCTCCCCATCCACACAGCTGGAGGAGCCCCCCATGAAACCTCTAGGGAGCCTCCCTCCCACAGCTGGAGAGAGCCTCCCCACACACTGGAGTGACCTCCCATCCACACAGCTGGAGTACCTCCCCATCCACACAGCTGAGTTAGCCTCCCCATCCCACAGCTGGAGTAGCTCCCCATCCACACAGCTGGAGTGAGCCTCCCCATCCACACAGCTGGAGTAGCCTCCCCATCCACACAGCTGGAGTGACCTCCCCATCCACACAGCTGGAGTGAGCCTCCCCATCCACACAGCTGGAGAGCCTCCCCATCCACACAGCTGGAGTGAGCCTCCCATCCACACAGCTGGAGTGAGCCTCCCCATCCACACAGCTGGAGAGAGCCTCCCCATCCACACAGCTGGAGTGAGCCTCCCCATCCACACAGCTGGAGTGAGCCTCCCCATCCACACAGCTGGAGTTAGCCTCCCCATCCACACAGCTGGAGTGAGCCTCCCCATCCACACAGCTGGAGTTAGCCTCCCCATCCACACAGCTGGAGTGAGCCTCCCCATCCACACAGCTGGAGTTAGCCTCCCCATCCACACAGCTGGAGTGAGCCTCCCCATCCACACAGCTGGAGTTAGCCTCCCCATCCACACAGCTGGAGTGAGCCTCCCCATCCACACAGCTGGAGTTAGCCTCCCCATCCACACAGCTGGAGAGATGTCCTCACAAAGCTGGGTCAAATGCAGCTGCTGGGAAGGGGATGGATGTCCCTTATAGAGCCTGAAGGACAAATTAACCCACATCACTGCTCCTCTCCACGACTTTTCTTACCCACTGCTGCGGTTATTGGCACAGCTTTAAACTTAACAGAAATGTCTGCAAACGCTCCTCCCATTCGAGTCACATTGATAATGGGTCCAATATGATTTTCTGCTACACGCACAGTTGGTGCAGACAGCTGCACAGTCCCAAATGCATCGTCATTGGCAACAATAATTAGATGGGCCACAGTCTCTACCTTCGGCCCAAGGCGTGGAGAATGCGAACTGAAAGACATAAGAGGAGGCAATACAGCGGACTTCCAAGACCCAGCCAACAGCCATCAAGAATCCAACAGGCTATGCATTCTCTAACCAGTTCATGTTTTAAAGAGTTTAAATATGTATACCTGTCAGTCTTAATCAAAGCATTGGAAATACAAAAATAAGGAAAATAGGAAATCTTCGCTGTCTTTTATCATATAATCTAGGAATTCAAAACATTATCTAAGGATAACAGTTACACTATAAAAATATTTTAATAAGCATTATAGAAACTGATGGTCCAAGCGTAATCGTCAAGTTTTGTAGCGTTAATCAGATACTACGAGCCTACAGAGATACGCTATTAAAATTAGGTCAGTGCTGACCACTTAGCTCCAGCACAAGACTGAGGAGGAATCCCTAGGTCCCAGAGCCTAACTCCAGCTGCACACGCTCTTCCCCTGTCTGTATGGTGCACATGGGAGCTCGCTCCTTCATCCCACTTGGATGCCTGCTATCCAGCCATCCTCTCACCCTCCTCCTGCTTTTCCTAGCTCTTAGAAATAACCACTGTACTGATCTCTTCTTTGGAAGAAATTTTCTAAGCTTCCACATAAGAATTCGCAGTGCTTACTTTCTGTGCATGGTTTATTTCACTCATAATATCTGCCAGTTTCATCTATTTTGTCACAAACACAATTTCATCCTTTATGCAATTAATAATATCTTTATACAAATAATAATACGCCATGTCTTTCTTTTCTATTCATCTGCTGATATATTTGTACTGAACATATGTGTTGGCTAGAGTTACAATTGCTGTGATGAAACACCAAGACCAAAATCAACTTGAGGATGTTTATTTGGCTTACGGACTCCTAGGCATAGTACATTTAAGGGAAGCCAAGTCAGGAACTCAAAATAGGTAGGAATCTGGAGTCAGGAGCTGATGTAGAAGCCATGGAGGGGTACTGCTTACTGGCTTGCACCTCATGGCTTGCTCAGCCTGCTTTCTTATAGAACCCAGGACTACCAGCCTAGGGATTGCACCACCCACAATGGACTGGGCCCTTCACCATCTATCATAATTAAGAAAATGCCTTACACCCGGATCTTACAGAGGCATCTTCTCAACTGAGCTTATCTCAGATGACTGTGGCTTGTGTCAAATTAACAGAAAACACAATAGATTTGATATATTTGTATATATAATTAATATATGTGGATTGCATGTATACATAAATATACACAGCCACATACACATTTCTACAGATAAGGACTTACTGCCACAAAGAACTTAATGAAATAACTTGTGATCCTATATTAGTATCTGTCAGACATGAGCAAGAAATAAACTATGAAAATTCACATCCCCCTTCAAATATACAGTTCTTAGAAAGTCATGTGTAATACCACAGTTATCCACAGGTGGGCACCCTCCTCTGAAAAGTCTTCTCATACGCTGCCATTCACAAAACTTGGTGACTGCATTCAAAGTAGTGAAGGTTTACCAGACCTTACACTAGGTTTGTCTATTACAGTCTGAGTCCATCTCTCCCTCTCCTCCCCTGCCACCCACCTTGCCTTTGCACCACAGTCTGCCCTTTAGCCTGCATAACAGCTGCTCTGTATTGCTCCATAAACAGCAGGCTGCCCACGTCTCCATCCCAACAGCACGAAGGTTCTCCTCCCTGTCATCCTACTAATAACTGCTCCAATGCTGACTGCTGACAGTACAGCGGATGCTGAATGACTTTTACATCTATCACCACATGTAATCATTATACATTGGACAGAGGTTACCCGACTTCGGCACAGGCAGATCCACGCCACGATTACGTGCGGTCGTCCATTTGGTTTATTTCAATCTCAGCAAGTTGTAAACTGGTTGAATAACAATGTGGGCTTTATAATTCTTACTTTAAAAGACTAATTGTTGAGTTCTATTTCAACTTCTTTGCTGTCACAACTGATCCTGAATCTATCTTTATAAAAGAGCAGAGATGTTTAGTTTAAAAAAAAAAAAAAACAAAAAACTGTTAACATGAAGACTTCATGTCAGCAACCATAAGTTGCCTTCTGTGATCCTCATCTATGATTAGTGTGGCTGCTGTCACCTTATATAGTCTTTACCCAGGTAAGGTGAACAAACTTACTGACATGAGATCTTAATCCATATGGCAGTGTATTATAGAGCGGATCTTCAAACCTCACACCCTTCCCTTGTAATCCCACAACCCTCGGCTCTTACAGTTGCTCAGCCCTGTCTGTCACCTTACACACATCTGTTGACTAGGACATCTGTCAGGCGAGTACCACCGTCACGTGGCTTACACTGATGCCATGAGAGCTATGTATGGACTCTGCACACTGACTGCAGAATAGTGTGAAGCAACAAAACAGCACTGGGGTCAGTTACGTAATCATTACACGGAAGTTTCAAAATTGACTTTGGGGACAGCGGTGCTCTTTTAAAGCATGATTTCTAAGGAAAATGATATATGCCTGATTCTAGTTGTCTTAAAGAAAATCGTTTACGAAGTATTGTTTCCAGAAATACTTGGAGCTAAAGAGATAGCTCCATGGCTGGGAACACTTGATGTTCTTGCAGAAGACCTGAATCCAGGTCTAAGCATTCACACTGGGCAGCTCAGGACCAGCTGTAAGTCAAGTTCCAGGAGATGGGATGCCATCTTCTGGCCTCCTCAGGTACCTGCATGCATTTGTATGCATGCAGTCAGGCACACACAGCAAATAAAATAAAGAAAATCCTTTACAGGTAGTTTTACTTATGTTTAATCTTACTTTCCTTATTGATTTTTCTGTTATATAAAACTCAGGGCTTTTCATTTCCATTGTCTTATCTCTAACTATAATAAGATATTTATACTTACCTGGGCGGTTCTGTACTTTGTCAACTAAAGAAGAATTGAAAAGTTCAATGAACACAGCTTCTGACCGTTCTGGTTCATCATCGTCCAGGATGGAAACAGTGATTGTTGCCTCAGTCTGATTAGCTCTGAAAAGAGCCAATCCAGATGCTGATATGTAATCTCCTCCTTGAGTTGCTCTAGCTAAATTAGGTGGGAAATACGGGGGTTTTTCCATATCATCTACGGTTGCATATGAGATCGCAACCTCTCCCATGAGTCCTTTCAACCTTATTATCGATAATGTGACATTCTGGGTTGCTTCTTCAACACTAATAGGTCTAGTTTTGTTAGGAAAAATGAACACCCCATAAGGATCGTCACTAGCCAAAATTGTCAATGTGGCATTCGTAAGAACTCCCAAGGAGCCACTGGACACATTGAGGATCGACACAGTGAGTGCCTTGTCTAGCTCTGGATCTTCATCTGGCAGTATCTCCACAGTGATGCAGGCAATCCTCTGCCCAATCTCAAACGTGATGTTGCCAGAGGTGACAGCGAGATCCCCATCTGGGTCCGAGTCTACCTTCCAATGCAAAGTCACTGGAGACAGAGCTCCCTGAGTCCGTGTTACCTGTGAAATAGTTAAGAATTAAAAAAAGAAACTGGCACACCGACTTGAGAATTTAAGAATATAGTGATAGTGCTAGGGTAAATTCTAAGTTTTCTTTAACATGTTTTTATCTTTTATTTTAATTTTTCTACGTTTTCAAGACTATAAGATGATTGAAGGTAGAGGCTGTGCATAACTTACCTCTGAGTTGATGGCATGTAAAAGGTGACAATGGGGAGAAAACCACAAACTAGATGTAAAATATTCAGCTTCCAAGTGAACCACGGGTGTTATTTTCTATGAAATATATATGTGTGTGTGTGTGTGTGTGTGTGTGTGTGTGTTGTGTGTATAAAATCAAACATGGATGGTTATTTATTATATTTATGCACACACAAGCGATACTCTTTATACTTATTGAAAAAGAAGTATCCTCCACTGTAAAGAACAGACAAGGGAAGGGACATTTTCCAGAAAAGTCACTTTCAATATGTTTTACCCAACGTACAACAAGGTGCAGTTAGAAGAATCTTTAATATAGTGAGAACGAATGTTTAAACGTGTTCTAAAGCAATCCTAATAATAGTCCTAATAATCATTTACTATATTTAAAACATCATTTTGAACTCAAAATAAAATGAGGCAATAATTTTATTTAAAAAATCATCCTTTCTCAGAATTGTTAGTCCTAAGTAATTATTCTTTCTATTACTTGGTTATTTCACAGCAGTCTATTCAATTATTTCAAAAGGACAAAATAAAATCTGTCATAAGAGTTCAGAGGGATGTACTGGCATCAGCTTTCCTCTTCGCTACATGGAAACGAGGAACCTGGGTGAGCCGTGGGCCCAACTGGGTCACTTATCAGTGTAATCCTTCTTAGCCTCTGCTGGAACTCAGCAGGACAGGCACACACAGGACTAAATACTATTAGTAGTATTTTTACTATTCACAAATATTTGGAATTTCCTTTTCTTCCATGTGAGGTGGCACAGGGCCTCATGGGCATGCAAGTCACTTACAGGTATTCATGAATCCCTTCCCTTGGCACCCACAGCTCCCAAACATGGCTCATACAAAGGTAAGCAATACTTGCTTCCTAAAGCAACTGAGGACCCAGAGTCCTTTGCTGCCTCAGAGTGGATATACGCTGTGAAAGAACAAAACTCATTTGAAAATAACTTCCACGCTTGTTCATTTGTTTGCTGGTTGGAGGCATGCCAGGGTAAGTGTAGAGGACAGAGGATGGCTTTCAGGAGTAAGTTCTCTGCTTCCACCATGCAGGTTCAGTTTGAACTCAGGTTGTCCAGCTTGGTAGGAAAAGCCCTTACTTGCTAAATCCTCTAACTCACTAGCCCCGGCCCCCTCACCCCGGCAACATTTCCTTGCACTAAGAAGCCGCTGAGATTTTGAAGTGTTTTGTTGCCACAGTCTATGAGAACTAATGCGGAAACCTGTGCTACAGAACTCTAGCACAGGGTCATCATGAAGGGTAGTGACCTACAAGCCTCAGGTGACTGAGAAGCTCTGGACCGGAAGCTGAGCTGACTGATGACACCCATGGAAGCTTTGCCTGAGGAGATCAGTACATCACACCCACTGGTGTCTGACACTCCACAGTGCGTGGAAACAGACCTAAAGGTGGACTCTCCATCCCCAAAGTTCCCCTTTTCCTTCCTATAAATCCTCAAGACCCCATGCCTCACATGCAGGCTCCCTTCCACGTTCCCATGGTCCTTCATTGTTCTAATTAAAGAACACTTTTCTTCCTGGGATACCCGTCTTCTTTTTTTTCCAAGTTGCCTCCAGGAATCCAAGTCTAACACAGTATATTCTCTATAAAGTACAGAATATACTCAAAGTACCAAATTTACATGTAAATGCAACCACACACCAACGCTAAGTCACTAATTAGCAATCTGCCTTACAGGTACATGTAGACTCACCCTTAAACCCCAACACAGAGAAGAAGAAGCATGCCCTACGAATAAACTACACCATTTTGCGGTTAGGAAACGACTCAGAAAATACTCACATTTAACACGACAGTACTGTATCCATCCTCTGGTTCAGTTCCACTGACAAATAGTGAGTCAGAGCTGAATTCAAACACCCCATGAGCGTGGTCAGAGGCAGCAATGGTCACCAGAATCTGGGAAGCCACTCCTAGACTGGCTGCAAGTTCCCACAAATGGAAGAAAGAAATGTTAATCAGTATTTTATAAACCACCAAAAAGCCAAGGAACAACTATTGGAATAAAATTTTTAAAGGCTTTCTATTCATGGAGTACATTCTAATTTGCTTTAGAAAGAAAGGTGGACACAAATGGTTGCCACACATATTTGTGTTTCTATGAGCCTCTCTGCTTGGACAACACATGCTGCTGGAGCACTTGGAGATGGATAGGGAAAATCTGTGTTTCTTTTTCTTTCTCTACGAAAGTGCATTTTCCCACACAAAGCTTGTGAGAAAGGCGACCCACAACTCTGCTGACCGCTCAAGGCCACAAGGCAAACCTACTGTAAACTCTCTGAGACAGTGGTTTCCCTAGGACTTTAATCCGTCCAAATGCAGAGTCTGTGTTTCCAATGTCTACTCTAAGCCTACTTCTCCATCATACTGTAGATTAGATTAGATCCCAAATAACCCATGCCTCTACCAGAAAAAATGCTAACGTCTAAAGCAACATTCAGTGCTCCTAATTAGTATTTGTTATTGGTGCCTGCAGACAAGAAGATGGACAATCCTAAATCCAACAGTCACAGAAGTGATGTGGCATACTGATCGGGCGTTGGAACCAAAAGGAGCAGCAATGGCAGCATGCACTCTGAGGTCAACGTGCAAGCTCTGACATTAGCAAAGGGAGCATTTGAGGGCTGGACAGTGTCCATGACGAGGCGGCTCTTCTCAATATCCTCTGCATACATGAGAAAACAACTAGGGTAGAAAGCTGAAGCACATCTGTGTCTGAATCTATTTCAGAAGAAATCTGTTTAACTGCAATTAACTAGGAACTTGTTTTCCCTTCATTTCCTTCTCGTTTTCCTCATTTGTTTTGATGAAGTGATGCATATAAAGACTCATGCTCCTTGTTGTACAGAAAATAAGTGGGACAGATTTAACATGAAAATACAAATGTTCCGTCAATCACGTTCCAGGCATTCAAAGCCATGTATTTTCATCAATCATTCATTTTAATGGCATTCAGACAAAGTTTCTATGAATCCAGAGTCATCAAACGATGTTGGGCCCATGTGGTGAGGAGTGACATAAGAAGCAGGCAAGAATGAGATTCTGTCTACATCACCAAGAGAAGATACTTCATAAAGCTGTTGTGATGGTTATGAGTTAAAACACACAAAGGATCATCTAGTTACGGGAAATGACAGGAAGTGGTTAGCACCGCTCTCTCTGGAATGAGAAGCTGAAGTAAAATACTAGTAAGGGGCCATGGACAGCTGCTTACCATGCGTGCGAACAGGAGGGAGGAAGAAATCCGTGTCCCCTTCTCCACTACCACTGCCATCAACCCTAAAGAATTCAGACACTTCACAAGAGACACACAGAGACAGCCCACACAACACACAGCAACACAGTGAGAAAATTAAGATCACTTAAAACATAGCAAGTGAAGAAGAAAAGGCAGTAATAGCCACTCAGTGATATACACTCTTCCATAGGCAACAGATCGTTCTGAATGATGATATGTAATATCACATGGGAAATTATTAAATCTTTCCAGTTTTAGGAAACTCTCCACATAAATAGTAACTAATATTGTCCATGTCCAATTATTTAAATAATCTTTTTTGAAGATTTTTGCAATTTATAGTAATATAAATCTATAGTATTTTGAATTTTTTTATAATATTTGTATATATATAACCATATATTTAGACTTACAAGTCAGCAAAGTTTACCTTGTCAATCACAACTAATTCAAAGCTAGGGAAGTGCAGCTAACATTTCCCCATCCACACACTCAGACCCCACCACATCTGCCCTTCTCAAACTTAACTGCCTAGTTGGTTTGACACAGACATTGTCGGCAGAGTCTTGGATCATTAGTCTATTTTAACCCTGTCTAGGAGAGACGTCAGTTGTAAACTGTCAACAAGGCACTGCACCTTCTCACAATCTCAGCTTTCTCAACTACAAAGGGCTTTGTAGTTTACAGAAATCTCACAGAGCTTTAAAAAATATAATTAATACAATACCCCAAAATATATAATGCCTGGAGAATATAGAAGAGCTATAACCAATATATAGTTAGACTTTCATATCTAATACATCTTATACTCCAACCACGATTTTGCTAAATATTTATAAAGAAAGGAAGGACAATGACAACAAAAATGAGAGAGCAGATACGAAAAGCAAGCCACATTTACCAAGGTCCTTGATTGACAGGCCAGGTTAAGGTCTATCTTGGGTTTTGTCCTTCCTTCAACAGAGATTGAGATATTTCAGGCATGAGAATGCATAGCACACAGCATGGCCTATAATCATCTCAGAGAACTGACTACCAGCAACTATCCAGTTGCTCCCATACTGTCAAGAAGTATTAAAAAGAAATGTAAAATCCAATGCCATGCATACCTTGACTAGTATCAAACAGCTATTAAAACCATGGGTAGCATGCTCAGCCAACTTTAGAGGGAAAAAAAAAAACAGTATGGCACAAGGTGTGCTCTTTTGACTCACAAAGAATTTAGTCCTGTAAGCTGTTTCATTAATTACACAGACCCTAAGAATTCATACAGAGAAAGGTCAGTGTCTAGACAGCTTTCCCTCTTACCCTCAACTCACTACCAAAAACTGAGTTCATCTTCCTACGAAATGCAAATGAGACACCGTCATCATCTAGTATATAACTGTACATTCTAAATATCTGAGAAAATGTTTCTACATAACGTCTAAGTATCACCATGATGATAACTATCTTGGTTACGTTTGGTGGACACAGAATGCGATGCAGTTCCATGGTCAATCACTTCCTTGGTATGCATGTGGCCTTGGCATTGATCCCAGCCCTGCAGAGCTTTGATGATTTCTTTTTTGAGTCAGAATCGCACTATGCCCTGACTGTCCTTAACGCAGACTAAGCTTGCCTCAAAGGCACTGGGCGTAAATGTGATGCCACACCTGGCCCTTGGTGGTTCACTGTTAATCATACTGGTGACAGTCACTAAGATTCTCTTTCAAATGATACAAATAGTGATTTCTAATAGTGCACACTGATCTTCTCATTACTGAAGTGAGTTATGAGTCTGGAGTGAGTACCCTCCTGTGGCAATGTGGAGCAGTCTACAGACAACAGTGGCATTTGTACATGCAACCATGCAACTACTCTTCCTGCTTTATGCATTCACTGGTGTGCAGTGCAGCCTCGTGACTACGTCCTCAGCTCCCAAGAACTGGCTTAGATCCCTGTGTCTTCATCTAGGAAAAGGAAATTTATTTACTTACCCCAAAATCTTACTCATACAAAAAGACAGTTCTTATATATGTGTTCTACCTAGACTTTCAGCTTGAAAGCTCTCTAGTTTATGATTATCTTCATTACAGGATGCATATGTGGATAATAATGAGATACTATCAGGTTTGCTATTTAAGAAAATGTCCATAAAAGCATTATAGCTATCAAAGGTAGTGCAGTTCACACTGCATGTATTCGATCCCTGCCTAAGCAGCACCTACCCCAATAAATACATTAGTACCTCTGGAAGGAAACACAGAAATAGCTCCTCCAAGTGGAAGAAGTGTGACAGCTTCACTTTACCACAGAAAGGTTTGCCATGCTCTGAGTTTTAACTGCAAAGACCTTTGATAATTAGATTTCGGACTGTCACAATTCGGAATAAGATATCATAAACCTGTCTTCCCTAGAATTATTTCTCTGGACCACACTGACAGATGCATGTGTTATATCTGAAGATGGCTCTAGTGCAGCCATTAAGAAATTTCCAAAAGAAAGAAAATAACCTAGTCGTTTTAGTTAGTCAGTATGAATGGTAGCAGGAATTTTTGCATTCAGTGCAAATGTACTGTGAGTGATGCACAGGAATCTCTGAATTCGTTCTCCCTAGTGACATCATAGTCGGCAGTTCTCTCTAGTGACATCACGGTCGGCAGACAAGCAAATATTCGCTATTTATATGTTACCAGCCTTACCTCCTCCATCCAAGTTTATCAACTCAACTTTAAAAGATTTTTCCAGTTCAGGGATGGAATTGTCAGTGATGTTGACAAAAATATATTTATATCTTTCTCCCGACTGAAATTCTAATGTGCCAGCAATACTCTGAAACAAAAATGAGATTGATCCATCACATTACAATTACTCTGTATGCAAAATTGCAAAATGAAAATGTTTGCTGTATGCCCCATTGTCATAAATTCTGAAATGAAATGGGAGAACTTAAACACACATAAGTAAATACGAAAATGTGGAATGTAAATTCTAAACACATGTGCTTTTCATTATTATTATGTGTGATGCTGCAGATTAAACACAAGAGTTTTCACATGATTCTCAAATGGTCCACCAATGAGATACTCCCCAGGCTCAAACAAATACTTCTTTTTCAATCACAGAAAGTAGGTGGGCTTCTGTTTTTCTCTTTTCTTCTTGTTCATCAAAAAAAAAAGTTAGAGATATAAGAAATCTTCGTAACTGACATGCAAAGATTCTTAAAGAAATGTTTCTTTTGCACAAGGAATTCTCTTCTAATATTTGACAACACCATTTTCTTCTTCAGTTTACTGCCATAAACGTTCAAGTAATTTAATATTTTTGGCATCAGTGTGTGCGAATGCTTGTTTTACCATCTATAGCTGTTAATAATCTTAGCTAAATGAGAGGGTGGAGTGCAGGTTCACTCAGTTACACATTTAGTCAACATGGAGCGCTTGAAGGCACCAGTGTTAAATGCTTAAGATTCTAAACTGGACAAGACCAATCAGACTCAACGGAGAAGATTCTAGAAAGAATATTAGAATTCGGCAATTAAGAACACTAACTGTTTCTCTTGCAAAAGATCCCAGTTCAATTCCCCGTGCCCACATGGCAGCTCATAACCATCTGTAAGTCCAGCTCAAGGAGATCCAGTGCCTCTTTTGACATCTATGGGGAGCAGGCGTGCACCTGGTGAGCAGACATATATGCAGGCAAAGCTATCTAATCACACTAATCTAATCTAGGCACAAATCTTTAATTAGAACTTTGCAAAGATGCGTGCTCCACGTTATTAAAATCATCAAGATGGAAAACATGAAATAAGAGTAGAGATAGAGCCATTGTGCCTGGACTTTGGTACTGGGTAGAAGAATTCCACAGTTCAAAGGGCAGACTGACATTTGACTGTCTTAGGAAACTGACTTGACCCCAGCAGTATCTTACACAGTAAACCCTTCTGTCTTGCTCATCTGTGGTGATGCTACATTTTCTTTATTGTTCTACTGTCCAAATTCCTCCCTGTCGGTGTTCCTGACATTTTAACTCAAACCCTCCAGACAATTCATCTAGACAAGCCAATAATGCCCCAGGCTTTTGATATTATGTAGATGACCACAACTCCCAGGGCCATTTGACTTCTATGCAGACTTAACAACTGAATTTTTCTAATGATTTCTGTCAGGTTCTCTGTTTATTATTTTTGTTCTAAAACTAGGCTTTGTTCATTCATCTCCATGACACTGATTTCTGGAAGTCAGTTACTCTTATCAAGAGACATTCTTCACACCCTTTGCTTGGCCAGGCATGCTGGCCCTCAAACCCTGTCATCTTCTCTCTAAAGCACTGCTTGAGCCCATCTACTTCTCTCTGTGTACTGGGGCACTTTTGCCTTGGCTCCTCTTACTTGCCTTTCTGCATCCAAGGTCTGTCTCCCATGCCCCATTCTCCACAATGCATCCTAGTGTTTATGGATGCACAGTCCCTCTGCCTTTCTTCTCTTTGTAAAAAAAAATCATAAAAAGCTGAAAGTGTAGTATGACCTCTGGGGGTTTGAGTAGTCCTGTCTACACAGACCATATCTTTTTTCTCCATATCCAGTCCTCCACATCACAGAGAAAATGGCCTTCCTGAAGTTCATTTGACAGTTTGGCCCCTTCCCAACACTGGTGCCTAGCTAATCTCATGGTTTTGGAAGAAGAAATCTATGACTGCACAACTAACTGGGTTAGAGATTTTCATCTGTGGGAGTGGGCTTTGAGGTCTCCTATGCTCAGTGGAGTTCAGTAAGCCAAGACTTGTGTGACTCAGGAGAAAGAATAGGTACAAATTACTGTGGAAGAGGAAGGTAGAGAACAAGAAACTGAAAGCTTAAAAGAATGAATTGTTTGGGAAACAATAAACATTGAAGTATGTTATTGAGAAGTATTCCCAAGAAGAAATTCTGATCCTTTTCTTATGTTAAGACTGATGTGGACCTTATGAGCAGGTAGTGGTAACTGAATGTTACTGTATGTGTCATGAACCCTGTGTAACACATACAGTGTTGTCATTCATCTCCAGCATGATCCTGCTCAATCAGGAATTTATCAGGAATTTATAGGTAAAGAAATTCATTTCATTGTAGGAAAGACGAGTCTCTACAATCAACATGTGGAGATCAAGTGAAAACCTGGTTCTGTCCATTTCTAAATCCTTAGCACCATACTAAAGTGCCATGTTGCTTCTCCTTTGCAGAAAAAAAATGATAAATTTTAAAAACATGCAGCTATAGTATCTTTGTAATTTTTATTTTTATCTAGGGGACTTTCTTAGAGAGTTTGAAAGGGTTAAGAATCATATTTTTACATGATCTGAGCAAAGCTATGTCATAACAACAAACTACACGAGGAAACCTAGAATGAGTATAACATACACTCTGATAGCTATCTAAGTGCCACGTTCCATTGCAATAACTGTCAACCTCCACAAATTTAAAAAGGCCACAAAACAACCAGTGCTTGTTTGTTTGTTATGTGTTTGTTTGTTTCATAAGTTCCTCATAGAATGCTAGATGCTTCTAGTCCTCCAGGAAGACTGTGCTCAACTGCAAAGGTATAAATGCCCCTTCTAAAGGCATGGTGAAGGGATGAAGAAAGAGCTCAGTGGTTAAGAGCACTTATTTGTCCTGAGGACATGTTGGCTCTCAATTCTCTATAACTCTGACTTCAGGGAATCCGAGGCTCTCTTGTGGTCTCAGCAGGGATGGCATGCATACTGTGCACAGAAACACATGCAGGCAAAACACTCATACACACAGTAAAAAATAAAAAAGGTCAAGTCTTAGTAATCTGTACCTGGTAGTCCTCTGGACTAAATGCTGTCAGGGATACTGTTCTAAATCCCACAGTCACCCGGCCAAGGAGCCCTTGTGCACGAATGACCAGTAGACGGATCTCTCCATCCTCTTCCTGCACTATGACGTGTGGCACACTGCTGGCAGGCAGACTCATTGCATCTTCAGCCTGAGGAGGCAACCCTGTGGAGAACTGCAGCAAGCCTAGTAGAGACAAAGACGGGGCTTCTTAGTCACCTGTGGGAGCAGCGTGTGCTCCTCTATACAGTCTTTTGTGCAATCTTGTGCAGTCATTTCTATCATCAGCTGAAATCCCGAGGAGCTTCACAAAGAAAAGCTTTCCACAGAGATAAATTAACATACCTTTGATGCAGAATATTTTTTATGACTTTTTAAAATTGTTTTATTTTTGAGATTATACTTAAATAGCATTCCCCTTCCCCTTTCTCCCTCCCATACATCCCTCCTTGCTGTTTTCAAATTCGAAGCCTCTTTTTAATTGTTGCTATGTAAATACATGTGTATATATAGGAATATATATGCTTACATACAGAAATACAACCTGTTCAGTCTAAATGACATTAATTGTGTATATGTTTTCAGAGCTGATCATTCAATAACCAGTTGCTGTGCTCTTCCGCAGAAGGGCAATTTCTCCTACTCTCAGCATAACTTGGTTGTCTATAGGTCTCTGTGTAGGGCTGAGGCCTCATGAGATTTCCTCTGCCTATATTAGCATATCTGTTGGTACCATCCTTGTTCAGCTCATGTTTAGGCAGCCATATTGGTATGATGTATGATCATGTCTTCTAGAAACGTCAGAAGCTACACCCATAATTGTTTTTTAAGACTTCATAATGTCATGTATTAAGAGTACAGGAGGGAAGAAATCCAGTCCTACCAACCTTTGCCACCTATGAACGACAACAGCAACCAGAGCACCTGTACTAAGGGTACAGTAGTGACATACATGTCCTAGCAGCAACCAACATCTCTCTGATTGGACGTACAACCCCCTCAGCAGGAAGGAAATCATGCCTGGTACCGTGAACACAGCCAATACTCAGGGTTAGTGAACTCATGATTTTGGAGGAAGACCTACAACTACCACTTTACTAAACCAGCATAATCCCAACTACATTCTAAAAACTTCCCTATGCCCACAGGTAAATGGAAACCTCACCGCTCAGTGAGGAAATGTCTCTATGCAACAGATAGAACCTACAACCAACCGACAATGCAGTGTTGTCCCAAATGATAGATCTGTAACCCAGATCTTGCACCAAAGTCTTGAACCAGAGGAAGGGGAATTTCCTGTGACATCATGTCTCCTAGCAATGTCCAAAGCCACACCCAGAATGCTTTTTTGCCTTCTTAATGTCCAACATTAAAATGTTAATTTTCCTTGTCTCTATTCAAAGAAAATTTTGTTAATCCCACTGAATAACCAGTAAGAAAAACACTAAGGAAATTTAAAAATATGTATTTCCAAACATTTACCCATATTTGATAAGTTTCTGGAATTCTTGAATGCATGTACAGCCATACTGATGATACTCTAAAGAATGGTCAACACTTTCTTTAAAATTTAATTCTAAAATAGAATAAGGCACTCCCAGTTTACCTACCTAAACATTTAAATTTTTTCCTTCATTCACACACAAAGTATCATTTTAATAAAAGATAACTTCAATATCAATGGTTTCCAATTAAATCCATCACTTATAAGTGTAATATTCAAACTACTATACTGACATTCTATCTGTTGAAATCTAATAAAATAAAAATTACAAAGTTTGTAATTACTTTAATATTAACATAGTATGGTGGTTTGAATAGGAATGGCCTCCATAGACACATGTGTTTGAATGACTGGCCTATGGCAAGTGGCACTATTTGGAGGTGAGGCCTTGTTGGAGTAGGTGTGGCCTTGGAGGAATTGTGACACTGTGGGAGTAGGCTTTGAGATCTCCTATGCTCAAGCTCCACCCAGTGTGAAGCACAGTCTCCTTCTGCTGTCTGTGGATGAACATGTAGAACACTTGGCTCTTTCACCAGCACCATGTCTGCCTCGGTGCCACCCCACTTCCCACCATGATGATAATAGGCTAAGACTCTCAAACTGTAAGCCAGCCCCAATTAAACATTTTCCTTTATAAGAGTTGCCTTGGTCATAATGTCTCTTCACAACAATGGAAACTCTAACTAAGACACATGCCAATGTTAAGTGGTTTAATCATATGAATTTTGATAACCACATGAAAGTACTTTTCACTTTAAATAACCCTGCAAGACTTTCTGAATGTATTATTTAAGCTAAGAACTTGATCTTTATATCATCTTTCATAATCAATGTCCTACAAAACACAACATAGATATTCACGCTCGCAGAGGTCTTAAGGGAGTTCTAGTTCAGATTTACTTATAAGAGGTTCTTTAAAAAAGAAAAGAAAGAAAGGAAAGAAGGGAGAGAGGGAGAGAGAGAGAGAGAGAGAGAGAGAGAGAGAGAGAGAGAGAGAGAGAGAGAGAGGAGAGGACACAAACAGCAAGCGAAGAGAGAACAATCAACGCAGCAGAGTGGTTTACCATAAGGGTGGTCACTAGCTTTGACAGTGATGTCTGTGGTTTCTTTCTCAGGATCTATGCTGGCACCACTGACAGGAGTTGAACCAAGTTTTCCATCTCCTGGAACTCAGACACCAGCGTCACTCGAAAATATTCATGTAGCTCAGGAATGTCCTCATCAAGAACATAGAGATTCAGGACCTGTTTAATGCAAAAGCACGGTATCGACTGCCACTTAAGAAAACAACTAATTAAATAATATGATTCAAACTGTCCTTCAACAGAAGAATGGATACAGAAAATGTGGTACATTTACACAATGGAGTACTACTCAGCTATTAAAAACAATGAGTTCATGAAATTCTTAGGCAAATGGATGGAGCTAGAAAATATCATCGTGAGTGAGATGACCCAATCACAAAAGAACACACATGGTATGCACTCACTGATAAGCGGATATTAGCCCAAAAGAACACAATACCTAAGATGCAACGCATAAACCTCATGAAACTCAAGAAGAAGGAGGAAGACCAAAGTGAGGGTGCTTTTGTCCTTTTTAGAACAAGTATCAAAAGATTCAACCAGAGCTCCCAGGATCTAAACCTCCAGCCTGAGAACAGACAGGGGCAAGCTGTCCTCTGAGAGGCTCTAACCAGCAGCTGACTCAGACAGATACAGACATCCAGAGCCAAACAGTGGATGGAGCTTGAGGACTCTTATAGAAGAATAGGGGGAAGGATTGTGAGCCCTAAGGAGATAGGAACTGCACAGCAAGATCAACAGAGTAAACGAACCTGAACCCTTGGAGCTCTCAGAGACTGAATCAACCGTGGAGCATACCTAGTCTACACAGATCTACCTCCATGGGCTGGACCTAGGCCTCCCTGCACATATGTTGTAAATGTGCAGCTTGGTTTTCATGTAGGTCTCAAACATCTGGAGTGGGGGCTATCCCAAAACATGCACCCTGTATATGGAGTATGGTCTTCTAGCTGGGTGCCTCATCTGGCCTCAATGGGAGAGGAAGCACCTAGCCTCTCAGAGACTTAAAGTGGCAGGGTGGGAGATACAGGAGGAGGGGTACTCAGAAAACAAGAGATGGGGAAGGATTGTGGGAGGGGGTGACTGGGACGGGTTATAAAGTGAATAAGCAAAAAAATAAAATTAAAAAAGGAAAAAAAAAAGAAAAAGAAAAAAAAAACTGCCATCAAATGTCGTCACTTATTTCAAATACACTTGCACATTTAATCATATATGCCTGTGTAGGCACCTATATAAATATAAAGAGATCTGAGGATATTAATTCTTTATTAATGCTTGCTTTAATGAGCTGAATGTGATACCCGCAAAATTCAGATGATAATATCTTGCTCCCAAGGTAATACTATTAGGAGAGAAGTCTTTGGAAGAAACCTGGTCTTTAAGGAGACTCACTGAATAGGACAGGTGTCCTTATGACAAAGGTCACGGGAAGCTCATTTATGCTTTCCACTAGATGACACAGTCGAATGGTACCACAGATTTGGAGCAGAAAGGGAGGCTCAGCAAGAATGAAATGAATCTACAAGCTTGGTTAGATTCACACAGAGGTATTTTATATTATTTGTGACTATTGTGAAGGGTGTCATTTCCCTAATTTCTTTTTTAGCCTGTTTATCTTTCAGGTAGAGGAAGGCTACTGATTTGTTTGAGTTGATTTTATAACCCACCACCTTGCTGAAGTTGTTTATCAGGTTTAGGAGTTCTCTGGTGGAAGTTCTGAGGTCACTTAAGTATACTATCATATCATCTGCAAATAGTGATATTTTGACTTCTTCTTTTTCTATCTGTATTCCTTTGACTTCTTTTTGTTGTCTAATTGCTCTGGCTAGGACTTCCAGTACTATATTGAATAGGTAGGGAGAGAGTGGGCAGCCTTGTCTAGTCCCTGATCTTAGTGGAAATGCTTCAAGTTTCTCTCCATTTAAGATCTGTATGACAAGAACTTCAAGTCTCTGAAGAAAGAAATTGAAGAAGATCTCAGGAAATGGAAAGATCTCCCATGCTCATGGATCGGCATGATTGATATAGTAAAAATGGCCATCTTGCCAAAAGCAATCTACAGATTCAAAGCAATCCCCATTAAAATACCAACTCAATTCTTTACAGAGCTAGAAAGAGAAATTCTCAAATTTATTTGGAATAACAAAAAACCCAGGATAGCGAAAACCATTCTCAAAAATAAAAGAACTTCTGGAGGAATCGCCATCCCTTACCTCAAGCTGTACTACAGAGCCATAGTGATAAAAACTGCCTGGTATTGGTACAGAGACAGGCAGGAAGATCAGTGGAATAGAGTTGAAGACCCAGAAATGAACCCACACAACTATGGTCATCTAATCTTTGACAAAGGAGCTAAAACCATCCAGTGGAACAAGGACAGTGTTTTCAACAAATGGTGCTGGTTCAACTGGAGGACAACATGCAGAAGAATGCAAATCGATCCATTCTTATCTCCTTGTACAAAGCTCAAGTCCAAGTGGATAAAGGACCTTCACATAAAACCAGACACAACTGAAAATAATAGAAGAGAAAGTGGGGAAGACCCTCGAATACCTAGGCACAGGGGGAAAGTTCCTGAACAGAACACCAATGGCTTATGCTCTAAGATCAAGAATTGACAAATTGAACTTCATAAAATTGCAAAGTTTTTGTAAGGCAAAAGACACTGTCAATAGGACAAAATGGCAACCAACAGATTGGGAAAATATCTTTACCAATCCCACATCTGATAGAGGACTAATATCCAATATATACAAAGAACTCAAGAAATTAGACTCTAGACAACCAAATAACCCTATTAAAAAATGGAGTAAGGAGCTAAACAAAGAATTCTCAATTGAGGAAATGCGAATGGCAGAGAAGCAGTTAAAGAAATGTTCAGCATCCTTAGTCATCAGGGAAATGCAAATCAAAACAACCCTGAGATTCCACCTCACACCAGTCAGAATGGCTAAAATCAAAAAGTCAGGTGATAGTAGATGCTGGCAAGGATGTGGAGAAAGAGGAACACTCCTCCATTGTTGGTGGGATTGCAAGATGGTGCAACCACTATGGAAAACAGTCTGGGTGTTCCTCAGAAAATTGGACATATTACTACCTGAGGACCCAGCTAGACCACTCCTGGGCATATACCCAGAAGATGCTCTAACATATAACAAGGACATATGCTCCACTATGTTCATAGCAGCCTTATTTATAATAGCCAGAAGCTGGAAAGAACCCAGATGCCCTTCAACAGTGGAATGGATACAAAAAATGTGGTACATTTACACAATGGAATATTACTCAGCTATTAAAATCAATGAATTTGATAAATTCTTATGTAAATGGATGGAACTAGAAAATATCATCCTGAGTGAAGTAACCCAATCACAAAAGAACATACATGGTATTCACTCATGATTATTGGATTTTAGCCCAGAAGCTTGAAATACCCAAGATTCAACTCACAGACCACATAAAGCTCATGAAGAATGAAGACCAAGTGGGGGGAGGCTTCAGTGCTTCTTAGAAGGAGTAACAAAATACTCAAGGGAGCAAATATGGATACAAAGTGCAGGTCAGAAACTGAAGAAGGGGACGTCTGCAGACCATTCCACCTGGGTATCCATCCCATGTGCAGTCACCAAAGGTAGACGTTGATGTGGATGTCAGGAAGTACATGCTGACAGGAGCCTGATATAGCTGTCTCCTTAGAGGTCTGCAAGAGTCTGACATATTCAGAGGCAGATGCTCACAGCTAACCATCAAACTGATCATGGGGATCCCAATAGAGGAGTTAGAGTGAAGACTGAAGGAGTTGAAAGGATTCTTGACGTCATGAGGATAACAACAATACCAACCAACCAGAGCCCCAGGGTCTAAATCACCAGCCTGGGAGCCCTTAGGGAGGGACCTATGGCTCCAGCTATATATGAAAGGGAGCTATATATAAGTGGGAGAAGAGATCCTTGGTCCCATGAAGGCTTGATGTCATGGGGGGGAGGGTAATTCGAGGGTGGGGAGGGGAGGTATGGGGGAGGGTAGGTGGGGATACACCATCATAGAAGCAAGAGGAGGGGGGAAGGGATAGGGAGTTCCTGGGAGGGAGGAGGGAAATGGGGTAAGGGGAGAACATCTGAAATGTAAATAAAATTTCCAATAAAATATAAAATTAAAAAAAATTTTTTTAAAAATGAATCTACAAGCATCCTGTCCTTGGGAACCCCATGATTTATATCTATGAGCAAAAACAAATGCTGCTGTTTATAAACTCCCCTGTGCAAAGCATTTTGTGATAGCAATATAAACACATAGGAATGGTAATATACATCTATAGCAGTACTCAGGAGTCTAAGTGAGAAGGATGAAAATCCAGGACCAACTTTGACTATATGTTTCAAAATAGATAAGTAAGAAAAAAATTTTAATAATACAAATCTGAGATGATATATCCTCAAGCTATATCAATTTTACTGTATCATCATTAAAGAATTTACAAAGCTAACTTTCAAAACTCCTAATTTCTCTCTTGTAGAAAAGCAAATTTATTTTCTGTCTCATAGAATAATGGATATAGCTAATTTCACACATAGTTTTAAATGCACAAACACCAAGGAATTGCTAATCAATGAATAAATAAACAGATGGTGAAATCCTTTCCGAGAAGCATCCAGAGAAATGCGGGCAGCAGAGTTTACCTCAGATCTCTGCCAAGGCAGGAAGGTGATGCTGCCACTGACATTAGCAAAATCATCGACGAGGTCATTGACGCCTTCGGACTTAATCTGGGAGACAGTGTAGAAAACATGGACGTAACCCAGAGCTCCCCTGGTTCGCTCCACCACACAGGAAACGGTGGACCCCTCCTCTGTCACCTGGAATTGAGCATAAGTAATTTTTAAGTGCATGGCCATTGACACGAGTAATGAAATTAATTTTCATGAGTCCTTCTACTCTTTATCTCATAGTTCTATGACTTTCCATGCCTCTAGACAGCCATGGGGCCACTACATTTGCAAAGTATATTTGAGAGCATTGTTTCCTCCCATGCTTATTAGCTACAAAGCAAAAACAACTGTGATCTCTACTACATCCGTAGTTCATTCATTGGTAGTTCCCGCCTGCTAGGCACAGTGCCAGGTATGATGGTTACAAAATATATTTTTTCCAAAACAAAGCACAATCCTTCCACTGAATAAAGGAATTCCAAAGAAGAAAAGAGTCTCACGGTATAACAAAAATAAAGTGCAGACAGACCAAATCAGGGCAGAGTGAATGGTAGGAGGCTGGACAGATCACCAAGAACATCCTAGGAATAGGTATAAAGGCGTAGATATACAGTATTGGGTGGAATCATTTGCGATAGATAGAAAGCACAAACAGTAAGCACTTTAGAAATATCTAGCTAGATGGCTTTAAATCTAAGCACTTGAGAAACTAAGACAGGAGATCAGGATTTCTGTTGAGTCCCAAGCCAGCCTGGACTACAGTAAGGCTCTGATTCCTAAACTAAACAATTAATTAAGGGGAAATGAATGTTTTATATGGAGGAAACAGAATATAGACAATATTTTATGCTCTGCTTGATATCTTTGTATTGCTTTTATTATGCACACTTAAAAAGCATAAACATATCTATACATATTTTATAAAAGTTAATATTTGGTCTAAATACCTTAAGACAATGAGTCAAAGCTATATAGACCAAGAAGTCTGGAGTCTTTTAAATAAATCTACGTCCTCTTCATAGGGTCTCAGTTTGACTTCATTTTTACATTTGGATACATAATTGATGGGGAAAGAATTGCACTGAACAGAGGCAAGTATCTCCCATAGCATAAGATTCTCTTTGGTGCTGCTGTTAGTGCTGGAGAAGATGGATTTGGAACCTGTCTCCTGGCAGGTAATAGTGGGAAGATTTCTCAAAGCAGCTGGACTTGTCAGGACTTTCTCCAGCAAATTCTGAATTTCAAGGAGCAGCAGGAACCCAAGTGGCTCTGAAGTAAACAGGACAGGGCACACATGGGTCAACGTGTCAGTTTTTTGTCTGGTGGCCATGTGGTACAAAGTTTAGCAATCAGATAAGGGTCCGGTCAAGTTCTAGGAGTGTCTATTGTCAGATAAGTTATTCCCAGAAACCCAGTCATGGCAGAAAGTGGTGGTGTGAGAAGGACAAAGGCTAGAAACAGATTCAGATGGTGAAATCAGAAGGCTCGTGGGGCTAAGGCCAGTTTCAGTCCTACTTCCTGCTTCCTGGGCTTTAGTTCCAGTTATCAAGTACACAGAAGCTAATAACAACGATTGCACATAGGACATCCTGGGGACAATATCCCAACTCTACAAGACAAGGTCTAAGCTAGTGACTCACCTGAGCCTTTCACAAGCCATCAAATTGTGATGCATTTGCTTCAGTGAGATGGTAGAAAGGCAAGTGATTTCTCTATGTGCCTACTGTCAGACCTTTACATAATCGGTGACCACACGAACATGCTCCCAACTGGTTTAAACAGGCACCCTTTTAAGGTTGGTGCTGGTAAGAAGTACTAGGAATGCAAACCCATTACCTACATCAATTCCCTTAAGAATGAAATGCTGCTCCTGGCTGAGATGGATCTACCTACCACTCAAGTGCTTGACTTTGGCCGATGTTTGTTGCCTGAGATATATTAGTTTGTAGATAAGTCTTAGAACAATGAAACTTATGCTATTGTATCCATGTATAACCCCCATCATGCTGTTGTTTATGACAGCAGTGAGGTGGCAGGGGAAAATCTGGCTAATAAGCAAAGAAGTCTCTGGTTGGCTTTCTGAGTGCGGAGAATCACTTGAAAAATGTCATTCACAAACTTAGCTCTGATTTGCATGCCTCTTCTTCAAACAACCTTACTTCTAGTTGTCTTGATTCTTCTAAATCCCTAGTAATTAAGCTATGTCACTACGCTTGCTCAAGAGTATGCATGCCTTCATGCTTCAAGCCATTCTCCCTCCACCTTAAGATAAATTGTCCAATAAGCTGTTTATACCTCTGGCTCTCTGTCCTTCTCAGTCACCTCTGAATAGAGTAGTAGAAAGAAAGTAGCCTGCTTTCAGTACGTGCCAACATTTCAGGCAGGCTCATCTATGGCTCTTCCTTATCAAATGTCAAGGAATTTTTGTAAGACTTAAAGATGAGTTCTAAATATATACTGACTTAACTGGCTATTAAAACATCAAAACAATGTTTCAAATTGACAGTCATGGAATGAACTTACAGTTTTAGAGAGGTCAGGATTGATTTAATACACTGGGAAGTAAAGAGATACAGGATATCAAAGACCATATACAAGGACTATCTAGACATAAAGTTTGATAAGTGATGTATCAAGACACTGTGAGAAAATGCAAGCCGTGAGTTCAGATAGAAGGAAGGGAACGAAGCACATGCGATTACACTAGATAGAATAGTTTCGATGTCATGACATTGTTTCAATGTGTTGAGACGGAGAAGTGGACATGAGCTTCCCCCATCTGTCTCCAACTGACAGACTGCTTACAGAGGAAATGGTTTTCTCTAATGGAGTCTCACTGGGGGTACAAAGCACACTTACGGGTAGGCTCCATGCCCAGCAGTAGATGGCCCACACAAAACAAACTCAATGGTATTTTTTTGTAGAGCGTTGTCTCCTATTGCTTTGTTTGGGTATTTTTTTTTATCTTTTGACCTTTTGCTTATGTATTATGATTTCAGATTTTGTGTTTTTATGGGTTTGGCTTTTGAGTGTCTGGGTGTCTCTGTGTGTATGTATTTCTTATGTTTTTTTTCTTGCTCTGTTTTTCATTCTGGTTTGTTTGTTTTTTATTTGCCTGTTTTCTAAATAGAGTGGAGGATGGGGGAGCAGAGAGTGGGGTGAGTAGAGGGCTTAGGGGAGGGGAACCATGATCAGAATATATTGTATGAAAAATTATTTTTAATAAAAAATAAGCCCTTCACAGAAAATAACTTAAATACACGCTGAATTTTGCATTTGGTTATACTTGTTAAGTTTATCCACAAGGTACATGGTAAGGCACAGAAAACTATTCCCACTTAAATAAAGCAACAGAAAAATACGCACATGCCTCAAACATCTACCAGAGACCGCAGTTGAGCATTTGTGTTCTGAGTCACACTTTATGTCTAATGTTACAATTTTCTTCTGATTTTTAATAACTGTCCATGTATCACTTCAGGGTATCTATTAATCTATAACCTTAGGACCATTCTTACCGGTAAACTTGAGTTTCTTCTCAAGTCCGTACACCACAGAACATCTGCTACTGAATGCCTTAAATGTTCACTGTGTACTGTGTGCACTGTTTCTTGGTCCCCATCCTGCTTCTTAAGCATCAGTGATAGTGTTCTTTGAGTTAATATCTACTGCTACTGTCTCTCTAACGGGCTCAGTGTTCTCACTACCTGACCTAGTGACTTGATGGCTTCCAGAAAGTCATGCAGCATGCTAAAACAGAACTGACGGCTCCATAGGTGAGGCCCTCCAACCTTAAGGGCTGAAGAGAGGACAAAGCATCAGAAAAGGCCCACGTGCACAGTATGACCTCCTGTGTGACTTCCTCTCAGGGCTCTGCTCAGCATCTGCACGCTGGCAGGATGTACCTGAGCAAGCATGTGATGGGAGCAGTGTGGTCCAGGGTCTGAGCCTTCACTGTGTGCCCACCAGCTCCTTATGGATCCTTCTCTCACAGATCATAACGACTGCCAGACTTGGATGGAAATTAAACAAACACCATACATAGATTCCAGTAATACATTACTATATACAAATATTCCATCCCTTAAAAATAGAGACGTGCATGTATTTTCAGAGAAATGCCATGTGGACATGCCTCAATTTATAAAGAAGAAATATATACAGACTGAAAAGCAGGATTCCTGTATATTCCAACTTCCAACACAATGACAATTGATTTGCTCCAATTTGTCCTCCAAATTTTGTTTTTATTTATTTTTTGATAATTCAATATATTTTGGTCATATTCTTTCCCCTCTGCCATCTTTACCCAGATTCTACCCTCCACCCATCCAACATTATGCTCTTTCTCTGACAAAAATAATACTAAACTGAAACAAAATTAAAAATGACAGAAAGAAATAACACACACACACACACACACACACACACACACACACACATACTGAGTCCCCTTTGTGTTGGCCAACTCCTTCTGGGCTTGGTATTGCTCCAAATTTTAGTAAGGATGAATTTTTGTACAATATAAGGTAATAAACCATTGATTTGAATATGCAAATACTCAACACTTTCTTTCAGCAAATGACAGGGAGTAAATAGATCCAAAGATTTACTTAGAAATGTGTAAAGGGTCTTTTTAGACTTAAAAAGCATGACCTGGGGAGATCAGAACTAGAATGAAGCTCTGTTTGCACACTACACCTTCAAAGTGGTAGAACTATCAACCAAATCTATAGCCTCCTGACATACTATACAAGTGTGTTCAAGTATACACCATGTCTGAGGTTTAAACAGAAAAATATAATGAGTCTGTGCAGTATTTAGCAATATATACCTACAAAATTTCAGTTAAAGTTTCCTTTAGCTGTCAAGAGTCCATAAGAATGAATCATTTAGGAAACTTGGCTAAAAAATAAACTTTTAATGCTAACCAGTAATATATAGATAAAAAACAGTCTCCCCTGACTCTGTGTTGTAAATAAAGCTCCTCTATATGTGTGTACATAATCTACAGAGACTTTAAATCCAGGTTTATGCATTGGCCCCCGGCCCATCTGACATCTTACCCTGGAATGGCACCCTGATTCAGGATGCCTAGAAACACGAATTTGACATTTCTGACACATTTGGAAAAGCCCAAACTACAAAATCTAATTATTGACATCAGATTCTCTCAAGAGATTAAAAAATATATATCTAAAGGTTTACCTAACTATGACATTTATCTAAAATGACTTTAGCGTCTTGACACAAACATTGAGGCCAGCGAATGGATCCACCGTAATCTTGGAAGTCACCTTTACTCAGTTCCACACTAGAAACAGTGCCTCTCAATACTGTACATCCTCTTTTGGTTTAAATGTTTTACTCATTTTAATTACATGTATGTATAAGTGTGTAGACATGTGAACAGGAGTTCAGGTGCCCTGGAGGCAAGAAAGGAGCAGGATGTCCCTGGAACTGGAATCCTAGGTAGTTGTCATCTGCACAACATGGATGCTGGGAACAAACCTCAGGTCCTCTGCAAGAGCAGCACATGTTCTTATCACAGGGTTAGCTCTGCAGCACCACGTTCTTAGCTGGCATCTTGTCAAATGCTCGCATGGAAGATCAATGGAAGATCAGAGGAAGATCAGCAGTAGGGATAATCAATAAGCAGAGTTGTCAAGACTGTTTGCTCAGAAACAGCAGTTGTGTGAAATGGGAATCAGGCTTTACAATTGAAACAGAAAATTAAAGCTAAAAAATTACAAATCCAGTTTGGGATTTTATTCTGTTTCCTTTTAACTGAAGGAATGCTTTTGAGATGCAGAGATGTTATAAAATTTAGCCTTGGAAAGTGATGTTTGGGTGATGCTTTGTGAGGGATTGTACCATACTGGTACAGTACTAAAGGAAGTTATTCATATAATATGGCAGGTGCTTAAAACAGGTAGGTGAAGACAATGATCTTCCCCAGCCATTTCTACATTGATTCTTAAGCCAAGTGTATAAGAACACAAATCAAAGGATTCATTATAAGATGTGAGTCTGAAGCCCACTTCCTTGTCCTTGGCCCATGTCAGATTCTTGCCAAGCAGCCCAAAAAGCTCTCCACCTCTCCCCCTTTTTTAATTTCATAAACAAAACTGAGTCTGTGGGCTTCAGAAAGGATTCTGACATCAGGTTAGAACAAAGAAGTAATTTCAGGCAGGAATCTAAATCTTAGACTAGAACAAGGAAATAGGCTTCAGACATGAAAATGACTTTGGGCTAGGACAGGGAAGTAGGCTCAGATATTTTGGTCATCCTGATAAGCCCTTAGAAACAGTGATCACGGGAGGGTTCACGAAACTTTGTTTATGGCCTTGCTTGTTCTTTGACTATTTGTGTTTATTGTCTTGCTTGTTCCTTGACTATTTGCATCTATTGTATTGCTAGTTCCTCAACCTAGAACTGACCTTAATACCTGCATGTAATTAAAATGGTATAAAAGCCAAAAGGAGGAGGGGGAATGGGATAGGGGGTTTCTAGGGAGGGGAAATGGGGAAAGGGGATGATATCTGAAATGTAAATAAATAAAATATCCAATAAAAAATAAGATGTGAGTCTAACAAGTTCTATGAGTTATTGCAAAAGAGTGATTTCATCAGTTAGTTACATGGAGTACATGATTTTATGATCTGAGCTAAAGAAGAAATAACATAGAAACTGCACAGAATTGTAACAAGCATGGAGAAGGCACATGATAACGCGGATGGGTACTGTGCTGGGTCTAACCAGATCAGCCATCTACTGAATACAGATCCTGCCTGCACTCCAAACAATCATTTGATACACCTCATCAGAGCTCTGATCCACCCATATGTTTACTGACTCTCATAATTTAGTAAGCACCTGCAATGTTCTGGGACATAGTGCACCTGGGTACAGAAGAAATAGAGATGGGGTTGCCATCCCACAGTCAAAAACTCTGACCCAGAATTGTTCCTGTCTAAAAGAACTGCAGGGACAAAAACGAGGAAGAGACTGACGGAAAGGAGGTTCAGTGACTGGCTCAAATTGGATCCATCTCAAGGGGAGGCTCCAAGGCCTGACACTATTACTAATGCTATGGTGTGCTTACAGACAGGAGCCTAACATGGCTGTCTCCCAAGAGGCACAACAAGCAGCTGACTGAGAGAGAAGCAGATAGCTACACCCAACCAATGGTCTGAAGTCAGAGATTCCTGTGGTTGAATGAAGGAAAGGCTGGAAGAAGTTGAGGAGGAGGGCAACCCCATAGGAAGACCAGGAGTCTCAACTAACCCCTTAGATCTCTGAGAAACTGAGCCACCAACCAGGCAGCATACACTAGCTGGTACGAGATGCCCGACAAATATAGCAAGAGATAAAACAATAAATAAAACAAGCAGAGGACTCTTTGGTCTGGCCTCCATGGGAGAAGACACACCTAACCCTTAACAGACTTGAGACCCTAGGAAGTGGGAAGGCTTGGCAAGATGGGGTGGGAGGTAAGGACATCCTGTTAGAGAAGCGGGAGGAGGAATGGATGAGGAACTGTCGGAGGGCGAACAGGGAAGGGGATAAAGACTGGATTGTAAAAACTATTAAAGATAATCTTAAAAGATAAATAAAATAAGGTATAAAAAAGGTATGCATTTAACGTATGTGATACATGTATATTAATCTTGCTGAATCTAACTATGAAAACCTAATTGATATTTTTTTACAAAGAACTGCTATCAAATGTAGGATCTTTCGAAAATAGTAAATATCTTCAGGATTAGCAGCATTGGAAATTGAAGGAATTTGAGTTTTCTGTTTGTTTTTTGCTTGCTTGCTTGCTTGCTTGCTTGGTTTTGTCTTGTTGATGTGTCATCAGAATCTTCCTGGAGAAGGTAAAACTAAGGGTAGAGGTATATGAGGCACAGACTCTCAAACAGAGTAACAAGAGAAAGGTAGGCAAGGCGATTGAGGAAAATGTACTTGATCTGGGAGAGACTTTTGTGTACACGCACACAGAATATCACAAGAAGACAGGAGATGAGAAAGGAAAGCATATATCATGAACGTGTGTCATGAAACATGCCATCTTAAGACATTTGTGCATTAACTAAGTGATCTTCCAGCTAGGAAACATATCACTTCATATGTACCAAAAATATATTCATATGATTACTGAAAACTACTAAAGCATAGACAGAAAGATTTACAAAGGGAATATGTCCCCATGAACTTCCCACATTCAAAAACCAGTAATCATAACACCATACCTAATGAAGCATACTGAGTTCGGGGGTACAGAATTAGATCTAAATCTGCTTTGCAAGGGGTGCAGCGAAGGGGAAGGGAAGGAAATATGGGAGCTTTAATGTGTTCAGAGTATATTATATAGATGCATGAAAATGATTCAGTATGATGTTAATGAATACATGACAAAACAAAACTTTAAAAAATAGTAAATGTAAAAACCAAGTGAGAAGAAACATCAAAGTATTAGGGTCACTCTTAATACTTGTAAAAATAAACCAGGTAGGCTATTAAATTCAAGGTCAGAAGAAGCAGAGCGTAAATAAAGACTTCACCAATCATTTTATTTGTGAAACCTGCACATTCATAAAATGACTGAGAAGTCTAAATACTTTCTGTGTATGTTCATGAAGTCCGGAGTCCTCCACCATATTACAAATGTTAACAATGAAATAAGTAATGACTACTAACCAATTGCAATGCAGCCATAAGCCTGCCTGTCAACACAACAGCACGTATTTGGAGTAATAACTTTATATTCTAAAACAAGAACAAAGAGTAACACAAAGCACCATTTTCTATTGTTGGCTTTCTAGTCTGCTTAACAGAAAACAGCTGAGTCATAGCTCTGTTTGTAGCCTATGTGTTAACGACTTTCTGTGTTCTACCTGAGGTGATAAAGAATCACCCAGCCTTTCACTCATAACTGGAAAACAGTGGCATCTTCATAGATTTTAGGGTAATTATGGGTTCTGCAGTACTACGCCAAAATTTGAAAAGTAGCAGTTTCTTGGAGTTTAGTGCCACGTGAAACCTACAAGCACATTGGACTGGATTTTAATCCACTGTCCACTTTGCACTAGGAGTCAATCTTCTATTTATGCAATGATAATTTAGAACACCATTACCTTACCTTAATGAGTTCTTCATATCATACACATGTTGATGTATTTAATTATACAAAACAATCACATTGCTATAGGTCACTGACAACATTATCTCAAACATCTGAAGTACTGGAAAACAGTCAAACTCACTTTGGCTGATAAAAGTTTCTAAAATTTAGATTTTTTTTCATGTGAAAGACTGAATTTTTTATTACCAACAAGAACCATGATCTGCTTTTCTCATAATCAATAGCCAAATTCCAAAGTCTACATAAACAATACCTGTCAACCATATTTCCCCCCAGAAAATGATGGTCCATGAGATCATTAACTAATCCTACTCATGATTCCGCATTGGGCCTGGACCTTTCTTCACTTACCCACCATGGCTTTCAGTCCTGTCTGTGCATGTATATGTGTACGTGCATGCGAGTGTGTGGGTACATGCGCATGTGCTGTGCATGTGCAGGTGTATGTATATGTGGTGTACCTACAGGGAATCCGTGTTTACACACGTGTGGCCACACCACCATGCATGTGCACGTGAAGGCCTGAAGTTCATGGTGGATCTCTACTGCAATATCTCTCCACTTTATTTGTTGATACAGGGTGGCTTGTCAAACCCAGGGCTCACAGATTTCTGTTGCTCTAGCTTGCCCCAGGCATCCATTTGTCTGCCCCGAGTCCCAGATTTCAGGTGGCCGCCATACCTATCTAGTTTTCCCTGGGCTTTGAGTCCTCATACTGACAAGGGCAGGCACTCTGACCACTGAGTAATTCTCATAGCCCACCACCACATTTGTTTAAGTGCACAAGTTCATGCGTACATGTTCGTGCATGTGTGAGCACAGATTTTAGCAGTGTGGAGCTGGAGTTACGAAAGGTTTCGAGTCAAACATGGGTCCTCTGCTAGAACAATATGTGCACCTGACTACTGACAATCTTCCCCACTCCCTGACCATCACGCTTTGGTAACGCAACAGAAAATCTCATCTTATGGCATGGAATATTTGAAAAACATGTATTTGTGACTTAAGAACTTCAAAACTTAAGGTATTTGCCACCAAGCTCCTGAGTTTGATCCATGAGACACAGACAGTTTGATCCCCAAACACAACAGAAGAGAAGAACTGACTCCCACAAGTTAGCCTCTGATCTTCAGAGACACAGCATGGCACATGTACACCAATACACATACAAAAATAATAAATAAATAATCAATAAATAAATGTGAAAGAGCAGTTTAAAACCAATATCAACGTATGTGATATTTCTCAAGTTTACAAAAAAAAAAAAATAGCTAAAGATCTCTAGCCTTGTGGTTGCACATAAACTAAGGGGACCACAAAAATTGCAGAGATCTGGGTGTCCCAGTTGAAGCTACAATGAGCTCTGTGACACTGGTAATTTTTTCAATTTCTACTCATCCTGTTTTGCTTCATCATCCAATTCACACACATGTTCATGAAGCTCTCCTGGCATCAAGTTGCAGAACAGAAGGCTCTCCTGGTTCTTCGCAACCTCTTCTGGACACAAGCATTTGCTGTCATGCACAACACCTGGGAGGCAGTTTCCCGAGATCTCCTATTACTAATTAGGAGAGATGATCACATGTCCTTGAAAGGTTAGGAAGAAGTGATAAGGCCAGGACACCAGCCTAATGAATTGAGCCAGCCAAGAATGTTGGCAAGAAACAATTACAACCAAGTTGGGAGAACCCTATAAAATGTTCCCTCTGAAAAGCAGAGGAATATTGAAATAGAGTTTCATTTTTAATTATTCATATAGGCTTTCAATATTAATTATTTTATATCCATATATGGTACCTAAAATATGAGCCAAAATAGAGGTGGTATATAATTACTTATAGAGTGATTAACTTTAAAGCTAAATTGCTAAGAGTTATTTGCTTTCTTGTTATTGTTTCCCTCACCTCAATAAAGCAACTTAAGCTGCAATCTACCAGGAACAAGGGCTGAGATTTGTATATGCAAACGTGGCTCCTATATACTTTGAAGGCTAGTTCAATCCCAGACAAACCCACCTACAATGAATGATTTACCTTGAAATTCTCCAAGCTCCCTACTTACCTCCGGTATACAAGCCCCAGTGAAGCCAAACAGGCCATTGGCATTGTCACTTTTCTGTATTCTTAACCGAGCAGTAGTATTTTCCTCAGAAATCTGAGCTCCGCCATACACAGAGACTAGTTTAAGAAGGAATAATTCTTCTCCTTCCTCCTCACTGTCATCTCTTGCAGCAACAATGAATGACTTGTTAGTTTCTCCTTGTCTAAACTCCAGATATCCAGAAATGGGGTGTAAATCATTCCTTGCAGGCATAGCATGAAGTTCATAAATCTCTTCAGAAGTCAGTTTGCGCTCATAGGTCCTCATATCCTGCATCCAACCTGTGAATCTGTCACCGCCATCCATCCCTGCCCCAATTCTCAGGATCCCAGGACCTGAAATCAGACGTGCGTTAGATGCTACCACAGTCACTATCTCCTACCACAACGTATAAGTATGTTTCAGAAAACAAGACAATTTCACTGAATTATATGTCTGATAAGGAAAATTTGGGCATAACTATAAAGCGATCATAAGTAAATATTATCTTCTACAATAACAAAAAAGAACTTGGATAATAATTGCTGGATTTTGTGATCTTACACTACAGGATCTGCCTTCAAATTTAAATGGCAGTTACTTATAAGTAATTTATATCAGTCTGGCAAAATCATCTACGGGTAGAAAAATAAATAAGCACATTCAGACATATATCTATCTACCCATGTGTATTTCTGTGTTGTATATGTAGTTGAGCATATATGTGTCTATGACACTTTATAATTACCTACTGAACTAAATGTGGAAAGGGTTGATTCTGCTCCAATTTTAAAACTACAGATTACTATTCATAGAGAACTTAAAAGCTCTATCTGTTAAAAATTCATCTCAAATTAACTAAAGTGGTGATTCTACAAGCCAAATATATCATTTTGTCCAAAACCTAACTGAACATAGAAACCAGAGGTAGTTCTTAGAAACAATATATTTCAAGCATGAAACACTTTTAAAGACAGTAACAGCACACAGCCCAGTAATATATCAGTACACCTCCACAGTCCTTTTCAGCATTTTGTCAATTTATAGTTCAGTTAGTTTGCTTTTGACTTTGGTTTTTGGTGTTTTATGACAGGATCTCATTATTGCTTCTGGCAAGCAACTTGCTAAATAGCCCAGGTTGGCTTGTTGTTCATGATCCTCCTACCTCAGAGTTATCCTAAGAGAGGGTGTATGATTAATAAAAGCCAACAAAGACTTTCCCTTCAAAGCAAGGCACAGAATCATTGGTTCAGCTGCTGATAACATAGTGCCTGTAATCAGTTTTAGTTAATAGTTTCTTTTGATGGCTCTTCTGTCTTTTTCCATTACCCTTAGCCTCCAGACACACTGAAGGAGAAGAGTCTCCCAGATATGATGAGCTGCTTCACAGTTCCAGACCTCTGCTCATTCCTGTACAGAGACAGTTCCTTCCAGATCACTAACTAGAGACCAACAGCATTCCTCTTGTTTCTTTTCTCCCCACAGTTTGTAGTGATCTGCTTGTACATCTCTGGCCTAGAGCCTGTTTCTCATTTCCCCAGGCTAAAGACTGCACCCTTCACTTCTGAAACACTCAACGGTAGTTTGGCCTTGGTAGGCACACAGCTTTACTAGAGAAAACATAAAGTCAAGTTTCAAAGCATTTGTTAGCACTTTCTTTCAAAGAATCAAACTTTTTAATTGAAGAGTTGAGAATCTGTCGTATTCAGTGTGCTGATTACCATGCAGACACTCACCGTCAGTAATAGCTTCTCCTTTCAGACTCTTTATGCCTCTGGGCATTGCGTTTCCATCCAGATAGAATTCAATGATGCCATCATCTAAGATGATTAAAACATGAAGCCAAACGCCTTCCTCTAAATATTTCATGACAGTGCTCTTGGCAATATATGTAACATTTGATCCAAAAGTCTTATAATGAAGGGAAAGGGTCACGTGGGTTTCATTTGTTTGGATTTTTACCCCATAGTAGATGCTGCCGTGCCTGTCATCCTTGGCTATGAGAAATCCATTTGTATTGGCATTAGGCATTACCCAAGCAGAAAATGTGAAGTTGGCAATTGTGTTGTTCCTGGAGGGCTGGTACTTGGGATCGACAGTCCCAAATGCACCCACTCGTCCACTGAAGTACAGGACATCTGTTCCACTGTGGTGACGTCGCATATGAGGTTGCAAAGGCACAGTGCTTGGAAAAACTCCTACCAGCAAGAAGTCGATCATTGGCGGCAGGCCTGCAGTGAACTCTCTGGACAGCACTTCCCAGCCAACCCGTACATCACCAAAGACACCCTGCTGTCTCACGACGGTGAAGCTGGCAATGTAAGACACATCGTCTTCTGAGAGGACGTCTTCAGCCACTTCTCTCTCTAGACACTCTGGATCTAAGGTGAAAATCCCAAACGGATCATCGTTGAATGGAATCATGACTGTCACCTGAAGGTTGCTTTCTGCTAGTTGGCCTCCAGGACCTGTAATGAGAAAATTCGGAATAATTAAAAAGCCAGAAGTTAAATACTTCTTAGTCTAAGAAAAAAAAAGCAGTATGCTTTGCAGGCAAATTTCTAGTTAAATAATGTATTCACTATCAGTAAATAATGGACCATCGTATTATTTTTACCACATCTGAGGGGCAATGTAATTCAATAGCATCAATTAGCACATTTATATTGATAATCAGTCAAGCCCTTACCACAAAAGAGCATTTTATGGTTAAACTGAAAATGGTGAGAAAGAGGAAGCCTCTATCCATAAAACAGAACTTTCCTAAGACCATAAAATGAACATGCAAAAAATATTTTGTTTGGCTGATGGCATGGTTAAAATGGTAGAGCACATGACTAGCACAGAGTCCAAGATTCTATGCCCTTAGGATGAATAAATAAACAAGAAAAACTAAGTCAGATACAGTGTCACGTGCCTATAACCCCAACATTCTAGAGTTGTAGGCAGTACGGTCCAGATGTAAGATCAGCCTGAGCTCTATAGTGAGACTACATGTCAACAAACTGAAACAAAATTTCATCACTGGTAGCACACCAGCAGTGAACTCTCTTCCAAGCCAAGCTGTACATCACCAAAGACATCCTGATGTCTCAAAATGGTCAACAAAAAAAGGCTAGGGTGTACCTCAATGGTAGAGCACTTCCTAACGTACACAGGCTTAGGGTTGGACTCCCAGCATTATAAAAACAACAAAACAAGACAAAAAACAAAAAAAACAAAAAAAAACCAAAAATCAACAACAACAAAATTTCTACCAAGAAGGTACTTTGACATTAAAATCAGACAAGAATAATACACTTAACTTCACTGGGGTTTGTACACAATTCTATTTAAGTATAACCTATGACGTTTTGGTGTTAAGAGATGGAAAAGGTCGGTACCTGAAATATTTACGAGCCTTAGAATATAAAATTCATTGAATTCAGGAACCCTATCTGGGAACGCATGGAGAATTACTGGTTTTGTTCCTTCTCCGTCTGTGAAGTTAACAGTCCCTGAAGTTTCATAGAACTCTTGTCCAGGCTGCAGAGAAGCATTCTGGAACAGCTGCCAAGCCACAGAAACATTGCCGAAGTGTCCTCGGTGCCGTAAAATCCTGCGTGAAAATGGAACAAAAGTGTTTTTATAACACATGTACATGGTGAATATGACTGTAACAAAGGCATCCTGTGCTCTCTTGAAAGGATATGTTTTCGATTTATCTCCAAACTAGCCAGCCCATCTCACTGAGAACCATGGAAAAGACAAAGTAACAAGAACAAAAAGACAAACAATCTTAGAATCTCTTCAAAGCCAATCAGCATGGCAAATTCTAAGCCCAAGTGAAAAAATCTTTGATGGTAATGGGCAACATTTTTCAGAAGGAAAAAAAAAATCCTAGGTGCAAGGAGTCACAAGTTGCAAATTCTATGAAGATTTTTCCTGAAGACTGAATGACTGAAGTCCTCTAGTCTTGAAAAGATAGACCGTGGAGGGAGAAGGGCAAAGAGCTCAAGTCCTGCCTAGCAGATGAATGGTTGTGGTGGATAGTTCCTCATGGAAGATATTATAGCCGAGCATAAACAAAGTTACCAGTTACCGCTAATCCCAGTTACATTTTTATCTGAATAGATTAACATTGTTTCCATTTTCACCCACTCAATGATCTCATTTGTTGAATCCAATTTTAACTTTCCTTATCCAAATACACTTACCAAAATGCATTTGTCTTTCCTTCTTCCACCACTTTGTCTATGGGCTCCAGAGAGAAAATACCATTTGGGTCATCGTTGGCTTCAATTATGACTGTAGCTATCCCATACTCATACACTACCGTGTCACCTAAATTAAACATGGAAGAGTCAAAATCACTTTTTTAAAAGCTATTTTTTTATTTTAACAAAATTTCTTAACATGTGTTCATTTTATTCACTTAAATTCTAAGAAATATACAAGTACAGATATAAAAAGGCTTCGGGGATGGCTTGGTGGGCACAGAGGTTGGTGAATAAGAATGGTTTCCAGTCCTTAACTGAAAGCCAAGGGCATCTGTAACCCCAATGAGGATACCAGAGGCAGTCATATCTGGAGGGTTTGTGGGCCAGTCAGCATAGCTGAAATTGCAAGAATGGGGTTCAGCAAGAGACCCTGCCTCACAAAACATGAAGAGACGACCAGAGGGTGACACCTAACACTATTCTCTGACTGCCACATGCATATACATGGGTGAGCACACACACACACACACATACACACACAAAGTAACCATGTGTGTGCATATATACTCCCAGTCTGCATATATTAAAGGGCACTAAAAAGAACAAAACCTCAATAGCAATAACCACAGCCAGTGACTAGATTCTATTTATTAAATAACTTTCTTAAAGTCGGGCCTTCCAAAAGAACTGGATAATTTAAGGATTGTGGCAGGAAAATTCCACAGTGAACTTGGAACAGCTTGCTGAAACAAGAAGTGAAGATATAGCTTAAAGAATAAGAAGGACATGCCCAAAGACAAAGAGAGCATGCTGAATAGATTGCCACTAGTCAAATCTGGGTGAGGGTAATCATAAACTTAAGGGATGGTAATAAGAGCAATCTCATTGCTAAATAGAAATTATGATTTTATTCCAATAAATATCAGTGAAAATTTGAAAAAAAAACATTTGAGTAGTAACACAGCTACATAATTTCATGTTAAGAAGCCTCAAGCATTTATTAGTGACACTAAAAAGTAAGCTTGTAGGTCATCACTTTAACCAAAGCAAGTATAATGACAGGACAAACCAAAGTCCTGACGAGGACATACTAAGAACACAGAACTGCTTCTGCAGTGTTAATACCAAGGATAAAATACCTGAGTCAAATAAAAAGGAACCATCGGGCAAGCTCAAATGAGAGATATTCAGGCTTGTGGCTTTTCTGGGACCATGAGAGCCAAAGAAAGACCACAGAATTACTTTACACTGAGAGGACTAGAAAGTTACCATTAAGTGAAATGCATAATTCCAGTTTCCAGTCAGGGTAATTTTGCTACAAATGGCATTAATGGGAAAACTAAAGAAACCTGAAAGGTGACAGAGGTGACAGTTTGCACCGCTCTCAGCATCCTGATTTCCAAGCTCTGCTTCATTTCAGCCATGAAAACAATGGAGTTAGACAGCCATGATGGGCCTGGAACCTCGAGCCACAGCCTCTCTGCTTCTAAGCTGATCTTCCCGGAATTTTATCACACTATGAGTTAATTTACGCTGCACAGAAAGGTTCAGTGGCCATCTTCTTCATCCCACCAGTCAAGAAAGCAACAGCAGATTATATCAAAGGTCCACCTGGCACCGCTACTTACCAGTACACAAAAGCCACAGGTCAGCCAGAAGAGCATGCATTTACCTGTTGAATTGAACAGGATTATATAAAAAGGCTCGTCGGTTTCTGGGATCCCATCGTCATTGACATATACAGATACACTCTGCTCTCTGCTTCCAACCTCAAATACAAGGGTTTCTCCTTTCTCAACAGGAACAAAGTCTCCCTCTCCTCCCGAAGCCTTTCCATCCACGGTCGCATACTGAACAGTGCAGGCCACATCAACAGATCCATTTCTGAGAACTGTAAAGTTGGCGGTCTCACCCTCCTGGACTCTCACAACACAAGGCTCTGAAATACACACAGAGCAAGAATACAAAAGCCTGTTCCAGTCCGTGAGCAAATCTTCAGATCACTCCCGTTCTGCCTGTCATTGACAGGAAAAGCCTAGACTCCATGTTTACCCTGCTGATACCAGCTCCCTCTGAAGGCCTCAAGTCAGTACTCCTCCATGCTAATGCCCAGCAGTACCAGTGTCTCTGGCAACTAAGCTGTCGGTAAATACTGTAAGATTTGCTTTTTCTTCTACTGCAGCTTACTGTTAAAGGTAAGTTCCTTGAACAGAAATCTCATGCTTCATTTTGCCATGGTAGTTAGAAAAATGATAAGCATAAGACTAATTCATTAACTACATATTACCTGAAAGGTAAGAATAGTGTAAATAGAATTCAAGAGGCTCAGGATGCTACTACATCATAAATTCCATCTATATACATCTTTAAAAAAGAGATTTCAAAGAATTAAAAATTTGATTAAGTCTCATAAACAGAACTAAGGATGCTTCAGAAGCAAGAAGAGGTGTAAAGAAAACAATAAAATGACAAAAAGGGAAGATGCTTAATTAACATGTCCATTAACCGTCAGCTACTGTAACAAGTGATCATTCTTAGAACAGCAAGTCCATTAGAAGTGATACCCCCAGACATGTTTCTCTTGTCTAACCAAAGCAAGGCATGCTGGGTTAAAAGCTGCCAATTGCCCTCTCTTGATTTTGTTGTTTCAGAAGGTCCTAAGAATAAAAATGTTTAAACTCACAGAACACCAATTATCAAATGAATCATGAAATTATACTTAAATTGATTACACTACAGAAAATGCTAAGTTAAGAATTCTTCTTAAAACTATGTATGGGGGCTGGAGACATGGCTCAGCAGTTTAGAGTACTTGTGACTCTTGCAGGGGAACAAGGTTTGATTCCCAAGACCCACATGACAGGTCACAGCCATCGTGACTCCCGCTGCAGAGAGACCTATGTGGAGGTCCCCCTATGACCTCCACAGGCTCCAGGCATGCACATGGTACACATGCATACATGCTGGCCAAACATACATACATATAAAATTGTCTTAAAACATGCATTATTTGAGACTGGTGTAAAGTCACTCAAACAAGATAGGAATACCACCTGCAAAGTAAACGGGGTCATCATTCCTTAGAATCCTCAGGGTGGCCGTTGTCCTGTTTCCCATTTGAGCTCCTCCAGTGGCATTAAGTAGGATAATGGTGAATTCCTCCACCTCCTCCGGAATCTTTGGCAAAATGGTACATACTTTAAGTCAAGTGAATCATGCATCTAATTACACTATGCATGCCTGATATTTGTTTTCTGAAAGCTCGGTTATTACCGCTAATGTTCATTTTCATCTCTAAGATGAAGGCTTCTTTAAAAGTTTTCCCATGAAACTCAGATTGCCCTAAAATCATTTCAACACTGTTCTTCCAAGCAGCCATTTTATTGTGGCTGGCGATAAAGTGTAATGGAAATATGTATGTTTTGACTTAAGTAAAGAAAGCCTGGCCATGCCACAGAGGTTGTTATTATTTCCATAAGAAAATGGAAAACAAGTTAACTGTAAAGAAAAAAAAGACCAGAAAAACAATGTAACAATTTGAAAGCCTTCCAAACAGAGCACTGCCAGTTGCTGGGCTGTTAGCTCCTCAATTCTGTCTTAAAACCTTCTGGAAGGTTCCTGAGGTGGTCTAAAGACATCCTCACTTCCATGTCCTCTAAAAGATGATATTTCTACTTCTTTTAAATTTTTTTGTTTGGTTGGTTGGTTGGTTGGTTGGTTTATTTTTTTTTTTTGGTGGTTTATTTTTTTTTTTTTTTGCTGTACATAATGCCTTTTTTATTAGATATTTTTTATTTACATTTCAGATATTATCGGCTTTCCCCATTTCCCACCCCCAGAAACCCCCCAGATAGATACTAGTTTTCTTTCTCACTGTCAGTGTGCCTTAGTCTCCCCACCGCAAAACAGAAAACAAAGTGATAGTCCTGTGTGCTCTGGGCCAGTTCTGAGGCAAAGAGACAAGCTTCATCCGTTCACCCTGAGAAAGAGCATTCTCCTTCGTGACCTTCTTTATCTTCCTGTTAGGCTGACGACACCTGTGCCTAGTGTCCTGATACTGAAGTGCACCATGAGATACCAGAAGACAGCTCTTCCTCAAAATGCCAAAGGCAGGTGAGTTGCTAAATGTCTCCCACAACCCTAAATCCATGATATTTGATATATAATGGGCTCGTGACCAGTATCAATTGTAAGAGTTTTAGAAATGTCTTTAAGACAGCCCTAACTAGCATTGCTATCTTGCTTTACACCAGCCAGTCATGCTAACCCTCTTGACCAAACAGCATTAGCACAAAATGCATCTCCAGACATTTAATTATTTCATGAAAGAAATGAATGACCTGCAAATGTAGACGCGGGCATGACATAGAGTTTGACCATCAGCACCACAAAAGAGAAACCTAGCAACTAACACCAACACAGTGTGATTTGACGCTTACAACAGGTCAGGCAGAAAACCGTGTGAATGGAACTTACTTCATCTGCGAGGGAGTAGACGGTGATGTTTTTAAAAAACTCTTGGTCTCCAAAACAAACAGTTCCTTGTACAGGAAACACATCTTTGGTAAAGTCTGGACTAACCACCCATGATACATTAACAGCACCAAAGTTGCCTCGAGTTCGTATTACACCGTAAACAGCTGAGAGAGACACATGGAAACATAGGGTGAACAAGCAAAATAAGCAGAAATCAATACTCCTGCTTCATCAACTCTATCTTAGCATATACTGCAAGGCTGACGGTGTGTGTGTGTGTGTGTGTGTGTGTGTGTGTGTGTGTGTGTGTGTTTAACCCGCTCAATCCCTTCCACTGCACTTTGGGATATTAAGGCTCATCTGAAATAGTAATGGAATTAGAATTAAAATTAATTATGTACAACTATTATAAGGCCCTACAAGCAGATTCACCAAAGACATTTGCTGGAAGCTTAACTTGTACTTGACAACCAAAGTTATTTTATTACCCAGACAATGCTTTAAAAATAAGAAAACTCTCATCGCCTGCTACTGCAGTAGTTCGTTTTTTAATAGTAACTCATAGCTGTAGTGCGCTCTCCATTTGACTGACTTGACTCCTTCCCAAATGTCTGAGTTTATACTATATTGGGTAAAAGCAAACTGTAACTGAGGTCTTCAATATCACCCCAATGCTATGGAAGATGTGAAAACAGCAAGCCTAAATATGAGTTTTAAAAGAGGAGTTTCTAAATTGAATGCATTTTCTGAGGCAGAATAGAAACTGACAATAGATGTAAGGGATGGTGAGATGGGTCAGCAGTTAAGAGCATTTATTGCTCTTCCAGATACCCGGGTTTGATTCCAACACCCAATCAGGTGGCTCACCACCACTACTGTCAACTTCAGGGGTCCAACAGCTTTTGGCCTCCATGGGACATGCAGACGTGGTGCACACAGATTCACACACGCACACAAATAGACAAACACGTAAAAATACTTTTTGAAAATTAAGCTGAGAAAAGACTAATGATCTCTTCAGAAAGCAGAAGAAAATGTAGCAAACAGAATAATTCACCATGATAGACATCCTCTCCTTTGCTTTCTTCTATTGTTGCAGTCAAATCATCCGAACCAAATTCTAGAATGCCATGCGGATCGTCGTTTTTGAGGATCGTTATGTTGACGCGTGTAGCACTGCCCAGCTTGCTCTCCCTGTCGCCGTGGCTGCTGAGGACCACCCGGAAGTGCTCGTCCAGCTACAAAAGCATGCCAAACCAGAAAAAGACGTAACACTGAAGTTTTCATTACAAACAAAATGTGTATGTTATTGATAGTGTTATTATGTTCAACATTTCACGAACAAACATCACATGGAAAAGACAAGAGAACAGATATTATTCCTAATTTTAAAAACCATTCGCCCACTCACTAATAGATAGGAGATACATAATATAAAAAAAAAAAAAAAACGAAACGGCCATACTATCCTAAGCCAGTAAAAATTCAAGGCCTTTTCATTGGTAATTGAATATTCATTTAAATGAGCAAGAATAAAAAGTAAAATTAATTTGAAAGCTGCGTATGTATTGCAGTATAAATATATTGGAAGTACATCTGATTCTCCTATTATAAAATAAATTTCTTGCTGAAACATAATTTCACAGAAAAGCTTTAGCCCCAAACCACGCCAGCAAGACCAATGAGTATAGACCACGCAGAATAAAACATACTGTACGTGCAGAAAGCTGAGCACGTACGCCCTGACCGCATATGCCCCGAGCACATGAGCCCTGACTGCATATGCCCGAGCACATAAGCCAAGCCTCTCAGGGTTTCTAGTTCTTGTTTTAGATAAGAATACACTCTTGCAAGTTGAATGAATTGTATTCTGCTTTTCAAGCTTCTTTTTAAATTTTTCTAAACACGAGTACCTAATTCTTTCTTATGTCTCTTGCTGTCAATGTTCAAAATATTTCTATCCTCAATATCCTGACATGTCAACCTTTCACAGGGACATGGCACAAGTTCCGACCCGGGTACCTCTGGTGTGCCATCCAGTCTGGTGAGTAGGGTGATCACTACTTCCCGTTCTCCTGGGGTGAATTCCAGTACCCCTGTGTTTCCATAGAATTCATTGCTCTCTCGGGGCTCCACGTGAAAGCGGAGGAACTGCTTAACAAGAGACCCCCTGGACCGAGTAATTCGGAGCTCTACCGCGTCTCCTTCCTTTAAAAACAAAAACCACAAAAGTTCAATTGCTTCTAGAACATTTTTCTGAAGTTATGAATCCAGAGTGAAGTTTGGGACCTACTTTTATAACATAGGGTCCTCTAGAATCATAAGAAAATTCAAAAATGCCTCCAGGGTCATCATTTTCCAAAATAATCAAGTCTCGGCTAGTATAGCCCGATTTCAGGACGTCGCTCTCCACGCTCACCCTGGAAAGTCAGAGGGGAACGCACTCTGTTAATCTGAAATTTTCAAGATGTTTTTTCAGGCTTTTTTTTTTTTAAACACCAGCAGTATTTACCATTCTTCCAAGTAATTTAAAAAGCAACTAAGGTATATGCCTTAAAGTAAATTTACATGTATCAAAAATCACTTCACACTAAAACTGTCTTTCATTGATAACACTGACTTCTGAAGTCATTATATTGTTTACTAGACTTCATAGGTACACAAATAATATAGAAATCATTCATATAAAGTATCAAATTCTATCACATCTTATTAGCATTTTAGAAAATCTTAGTAATTAGTTAGAAAACATATTGAAACAATTTGATAGCTGCTAGGTGTTGAGCTTCTCTGAGATGTGTGCTTTAAATGTCTTATTTTACTTACATAAGAATTTCTTTTAAGTCTCCTTAAATACAATTATGTTAATTAAGTAATATATTAATTGGGTAACTACAAACTACAAATGAGTAAAACTAAATAAGTAAACGCAATTATGATCTGGCTTTTATAAACACTCTTTGTCTTTCAAGTGCTTTCTACATGTCTCAGTACTAACCTCAACTATTTTTCAGGAAAAAAAGAAATGTAAAATAGAATGAAAGAAATAAAGTGCTCTAAGATGCTGATATGCAATAACAACAAACATGTGTGTGTGCGAGTGTGTATGTGTGTACATATGTGGTGGTGTGTATGTGTGTATGCCTGTATACATGTGTGTGAGTGTGGATATGCAAATGGGTGTGTGTGCACACATGTGTATGTGAGTATATATGTGTGTACGTGTGGGGGGTGGGTGTGTAAGTGTGTGTGCACATGTGTGTGTGCATATGTGTTGTGTGTTGACAAACAGACAAATGGATAAAGCATTTTATCATTTCAAGAATTTGTGCCTAAGTATAATTAGGATGATCAAAGAGGCTGCAGACTGTGAGACTAGAGTCAGCTCCAGTCAGCTCTAGTTCATCCACACTGGATTGAACATCTCCTTGTGTGACTTCCTAGGGAACAAAAATGTGGTCAGAGCTGACCCACAAGTCACAGTAAAACCGCAAGCAATCCAGAGGCACGGCCACAGGCCTGTGGTTTCTGTGTGGGAAGGAACATGAACTAATGTTAATATGCTTCTGCTTCAAGAAACCAAACAACCAACACGACACATGCTAGTGACCACAGGGAGCAATTCAAACACCAGAGCAACGATTTGCTGTGGACAATGACTCTATTTTATTTCTATAAATATCATCATTCCTTAAAATCCCCGGTGTGCACATAAGCCAGGAGGCATGAAAACTGAATTTGAATATGCAAATTCAGTGTGAACATTAAATACATGAAGTTGTTCTCAGACTTTGTAAAACATGCTATCATGTATGATGCAGACTCTAAAAAAAAAAGAATCTCTTTAAAACAGAGACACGAAAGGAAAAAAGTGCAAAGATACACCCAGAACCACCACAGATGTCATTTTCTCTGTTAAGCAAAATACAAGATTCATAAAGTATTTAACCTCCAAACCACAACACTTATTCTCTGATGTAAAGTCTATGGAACGATAAAATTTAAAACTCTTCGAAATGTGTGATAACACTCAATTCTTCAGCTTTTTATTAAATATTTTAAACATATTCATGATGCAAAAACACATTCATGAAGACCCCAAATCCCAAGCCATTCACACAAATCCCATTGTCATCAGAGAGTGAGATGGCAAGCCGACATGCACAGCCCGGTGGCCAGGCAGCATTGCTCACGACTGGTCATGCAGAGCAGAAGCTTCCTCAGGAGACCATCATGCAGAGAACAAAACACTGAACCTTCAAAACAGGCCATCATCCTGCGCACTTACCCAAAATACACAACAAATCTTTCCGTTTCTACCCTGTCAACACAGAAAGAACGTGGGAAGGGTGAAGGGAAGGCAAGCACACCATTTGCTAAATTCTTACTACTACAACATTTAGAGTGGAATGGTAAAATCAAGTTCAAGAAAGCATACTGCATCCCCTGGCACCTCCCATGAGTAATTTTCAGCTTACGGGAACTGTGCACACTGCGTTCGCTGTTATTCACAAATGCCAGCATGATTGCTGTTACTGACGAACGCTAGCAAGCACACTTTTACGGAAGATGACCCCTGACCAGTGAGCATGTCCAGACCCATTCAAGAGATTCCTTTGTTGGCCCCCTCCAGGGCGTAGATGCCTGCCAAGTGCTGTGCACGTCCAGAAGCCACAGCAGCTGAGCAAATTTCATTGAGCCGGACTTGTAATTACTCACTTTAATGAGGTTTGGGAAAAAATATTTCCATCCTCAGATCTAAAGCCAGTTGCTATTTGCATTAAAATCATCACAACGCTGTGGCAGAGACATCTCATCTATACCTTTCACTGTTTGCAGAGAAATATATTCAAGGAGGTACAAGACATCATCATTTTTAATTACGGTTTTATGTCAGGAAATCTAAACCCTTTCCACATCCCAATGAATCTCGTTTTCAAATAACCCTGGAAGGTACACAGCAAAATAAATAGACCTCATCTTTATAAAAGTTTATAAATAGTATATATATATATTATATATATATATATATATATATATATATAATTAGTTTTTATGAAGTAAAACGACAAAAAAATTGCTTCTTATTGCAAAATGTTAAACAGGACAGTCCTTTTGTAGGTGTTCTGCTGAAGTTACCTGTTTAGTATCACATCAGCTTTGGTTTGTAGTTAGTGTAAATATAAAGTACTTGAGTTTGACCTCAAGAGAAAAGTGTGCAGTTCATCCTAGTAAAAGACCACTGTTTTGTTGCAAAATAGTCACACTAGCACTGGTTCATTCATTATTTCGCTGAAGCTTGGTTAACACTTTGCAGAAATCTAGGGGGATCCAGACAACACCACTTTCAAATGGGGAATTCCATTTGCATTTACTTTCTTAAGCATTTCTTTGGATACAGGAATATGCTTAGTTCATTCTTGTTTGCACACCAGCTTCTAACTGAACTGACATGTTAGTGCACATTTTTATTGATATGTTCTATTTTCAAAGACGCAAAATATTCAAAATTAGCCAGTGACTTGCTCTTCACAGTGGTGTGTATCATCTTTCACACAGGGAAGGGATGGACAGGAAAAGGAAGAGCTTTGAAAATTAGTAGTAATTCATTTCTAATGTTCATGTGATATTTGAAAGAATATAAAGAAAAACTGCTGAATTTGTTGAGGTACAATTTAAATGATTCTTTAAACCTCCAGTTGAGATCAGCCAAGCTGACAAGGTTTCTATCAAGTGGCACAGGCTTATAAGAACTGTTCAATTGCCTTAATATTCATAGTAACTGTCCATTGACTTAGTTGTATTCACACCTAAATTATTTAAAAGGTCCATGAAAAAAAATCTATTTCAAATTTATATTCATTGATTTTCACTAACTTTTCTAAAGTGAAACAGTTAACCGTAAGGCACTCTCTAACGTATTACATTGGCATCATTTACACTGTGTTGGCTTTTTGGATTTATTGTTTTTACTTTTGTTAAAATAAATTTCTTTCTTCTAAAAGAAATGACCAGTGGCCTCTCAATAGATGTGTTCTCTGTAGCCTACATTTTGTTCATTCACTTTAAAATTATGCCAAACTGTGTTTGCCTTCTAGTATCTTCTGTGGGACTAGATTTGGGGCATAGAGAATCACATCAACTTTGTTAGAGATATAATTATAAATAGATAAAATAATAGGAGCAAAATATAACAATGCCATTAAAAAACTATGCCAGACATGATGGTATACACCTCTAAGCCTAGCACTCTAGAGGCAGAGGCAGAGGCAGGTGGATCTGAGTCTGAGGCCAGCCTGGTCTACATAGAGAGTGCCCGACCAGAGCCCTCCCCTCCTGACACTCAAACAGATGACAGATGCACGGCAGCTGCTGAAAAGACTTTTTTTTTTAAAGCACGGGATTAAGCTTCACTGATTCATTCATTTGCAGTTAAAAAAAAAAAGGCCTCAAATTCAGTCCTGAATCTTAGTTTTTATAACCATGAATTGTGCAATGTCCTCCATCCAGTCATAGAAAGTGACAAACTGTGAGTCTGCTTTCTAAAACTGTTGTCATCAACTAGTCAGATTGCATATTCTCTGAGAAAGTATGTTCTGAATTTTATAACTCACTAAGCGAAACATAAGCGAGGCCCTGAGACTCTGATAGTTCTGTAGTACATCCAGAGAAGTGCTGGGCTGTTCTTATTACAACGGCTGAAGGCTAACACATGAATTCTTGTCATTTTTTTATTCTATTAGAAATAAAAAGTATTTGTTATATAAATGTCATGTAAAGAGAATGAAGGGTAATCTTTTCTTTTAGAACATTTGATAAAGGTCTAACCTTGGACTCTTGAAAGTAAAGACAAGAGACAGGACTGTGTGACCTAACGCTTCAGATGGCCCGCAGCCACCCTCATGAACACAACAGAACTCATATTCGTCAGCTACTTCCCGTAAACTCTCTACATAACGCTCCCTCAGGGCTAAACAGGGTAGTAAAAGGTCACAAGGCATAGTAATCTTCAAAGAGAAAAGCCCTCCCTTGTACAACACAAACAACTGAAAGCCTTAACAGCACTTCTTCATAGCTTTCCCAACATAGGGAGAAATGGATTAAAACAAAACACTAATCAAACACATACAAGTTGCTATTTCCTGCAGGAGTTTGTACCTGTCCAGAGAAAGGGTTACAGTTTCATTCAACTCCGGTATGTCATCGCCTTTGATAGTAATGTTGATTGATGTGTCGCTTTGCCCAGATAAAAACACAACAGAGCCATTAAAGGGGCCTGTATCCTCCACAGTCACTGCTTTTGAATTCAAGCCAGAGGGCCGCAAACTCCAGTACACAGTAGCCTGACCATCCGTTCCATCGCGGTGCAGGGGGATGTATACCTTATTTTAAAAAGGAAAGGAAGAAAAGAAGAACTCTGCTGAAATATACGCTCATGCACATACAAACGTAACCAGCTGACCATATAAAGAAGAAAACAATCTGGTGGCATTATAAACACACTTGGAGAAGCAGAACAATAATTTTATATACACTTTTTACTGTTGTTACTAATCAAATTTATCTACAACACAAATCCCACCAATAGAATTATCCTTAGAATTATCTTAATAAAGAGGAAATATATTAAAAAGATAAAATATAGTGAAAAATATAAAATACTGACCATTTTGCTATTCTCACTAGTAACAGACAGAACGTGAGACAAATAAACAAAGGACAGTCTTAGAAAGAAAATAAATAAGTTTATAAAACTAACAAAGAGCTGCCTCAGCCACCTGAGGTGGTTAAGACCGGGAACAGGTGAAACAACAGTAAATTCACAGCTTCACACAGTAAACCAGAAAGCACCTCAGCTCCTGAAACAACGGAGACACTTTGAGAAGGGAACTGTAAACTTTAAAATGTATATAAACTCAAAGTCATTTTAAAACCTGACTCTTCCCTGTCCAGTTATAGAATTTAATAACAAAGGAAGAAAACCGTGGTCATGATACTTTGCTATGAGACTTTGAGAACAAAAACAATTCCCCTCACTTCTGATCCAAACTTCCAGACAATTTAAATCAAATCTAAGTGGGGTGTGTTGCTACACTGTGGTACAGCAATGCAGAGGTATTCCTAAATAGAAAGACACTTGGGAGGATTCAACTATGGCAATGTATGCTTGGGTTGGGGAGGAGGGTAATATGAATATGCTTTCATGAGTGTGTGTGTGTGTGTGTGTGTGTGTGTACATACATATGTATTATATATATATATATATATATATATATATATATATATATATAACAACATAAAGAATATATATATATAATATATATTATATATTCCTCTGAATCCTCAGCCCCACCTGAGGCAGCACACAGAATGTTCAGAAGACAGAGCCCCAAAAAAACAACTTGTGTTTCCACAATATGACCACTAAAAAACCAGATTCATAATTGGCTATGAAATGTCACAACATTGTGTAAAAACAATCACTACTAAACAGTCTACTCTCACCATGAGCAACAAATTCTATTTTTAATTAAAATTTTTATAAAAATTCTATTTTTAGTTAAAATAGTATTATATCACTTCCCTTCCTCTCTTCCCTCCTTCCAGCCATCTAGCCCCGCCCAGGCCACCCCAACTCTCACGTTCAGAGTCTCTTTTTTCTATTATTATATTTGTTGCATACATATTTAAGCATCTATGTATACATACATAGATATAAACACAACCTCCTATGAATAGTAAAAATTACAGAAAAACCAGATGCTCATCTGTTTTTTATTCTAAATAGAGTATCGTCTATTAAATACATGTGAACCCTACATTAAAGTCTTCATGTTCTTAGACACATTAGGTCACATGAATAGAAAAGGGCATACTTACCACCTCAGTAGCAGAATCTTTGGGTTCATGCAAAATGATTGGAAGGTTGCTAAGAAAGCCAATTTCTCCATTCGCAATGGCTGGAGTGACCAGTAATGAAATGTTTCTGATTTCCCCAAATCTGGGACTTACTGGTGGAATCGGAGGGAATATGTTGACCAACACCACAGCTTCCAACTATAAAGCACAAACAAAAACAAGAAGGATAGTTTTAAAATTCAGGTCACAGGTCAGCAGTAACAAGAACTTCAGGACCTGCCTGTCCCTACACTGTCCCTTTTACTCCTCCTGAAGCAGCCACCAGAGTCTTGTCTTTTCCTATCATGAGGTATGATTATTATTTAGATTCTTCCTGGGTTCTTTACCTTATAACTTTATCCTACCTCTTTAATAATGTCTGAGCATCTCCCTCAAACCCCAGGTCATTATAACTGGTTCCTAGTGAGCATCTCACAACTGTCACATGGACATTTTAGAGACAAATGAATCCAAACAGAAACCACACTCCTGCTCCAGGCCCTATCGCCACTACCTTTTTGTAGCTCCACCTGTCTGTCCACCTGGTCACCAACTACACTGACCCTTTAAAGCCAAATGTAAAAACTTTCCCACAGTTTCTGCCTGGTTTCCATTGACCTAGGCATCCAGTCTGTTACCTACTCTCCTTCTTTGCCAGACCTAAGTCACTACAAGAAGACCATTCAGAACTCCATTCATACCCAGAGCAACCTAATGCTTAAGGAAGCACAGCGCACATATAACACACTATTAATCTCCCGGTCGTTGATGAAGATGGTATTCTCCCCACCCTTCTTTCATCATCTCAGAATATGAAGTATGCAACTTTAAAAACCAACTAAATTCCCCATTTTCCATATGAACATTTCTTGGGATTCTCCAGTTGCCTTCGATCACTTTTGGAAGCTCCAGAAGTGGAAGTTTCTGGTTTCTTTAAGAACTCAGTTGTGTCACGTGATGTTCTTCTGGAAGTTGACTTATGAGAGGGCATGCGATGTTTTGTTGAAAACTGACACCAGAGCGGCCCTTAAAACATGATGTTTAGAAAGAATATACATAGAACGCAGCAGACAAGGGCGGAGGCTCTTGCATTGCTATACCATGCAGCACTTCCTTGACTTCTCTGGTCTTCTCTGGTCCTCTCTGATCTTTGCTGGTCTTTGCTGATCTTCATTTCATAGAATGAAATGTGCAAAAGAACTTCTGGTATTCTGGTGGAGCCTTGCAGTTTCTGCTGGATTATGCTAGCCTGCCAGCCACTGCTGATTCATGTTTGGTGCTTCCTATTGGACTAGACTGCTGGTATCCTGACAACAAAAAGTGGAATCACCCCAAGGAACTACAACTAAACAGCTCCACAACTCCCTTTTTCTATTAACCTTCTTCTTTTTTTTTTTTGGCTGGTTAGTCTGTTGCTATGTATTGTAATGCTAAATGGGGAGCAGGGGAGGGGATGGAGACCTGGTTGCCCCAGAGACAAGAGAGTCTTCTCTTAGACCCAAGTGACATTATGTGACCTTGACCTGAAGTTATTCCTGATTGGTGAATAAAGATGCCTATAGCCTATAGCTGGGCAGAATTGAGATAGGCAGGGCTTGGTGTTAGCAGCCTTGGGTCCAGAGAAGACCACAAGAAGAGAGAGAAGGAGAATGAGAGAGGAGAAAGAGACCATGGGTTAGAAGTCAAGAAAGCAAGGCCATGAGGTCTGGTCATATGGAGTTAAGAGCAGCCCAGATGTAACACAATAAGTAGTAACTCAGTGTTTGTGATAGGGAAATACATTGTAATGTCATAGAGGATAAGTGTGTGCCCAGCTCTATTGCTGATTAAAGCTTATTGTAAATAGTAAAAGCTGTTTGTCTTTTATGCTGAAACTGAATGATCAAAGGTGGGGTAGAAACCCTGGGTTGAGATTAAGTATTTTCTACAACATTCTTCCCTATGTAGAAAGGAGGCTAAAGTGTTTAAGAACCCTAATGTAGATTTCGAAGAATCTAAAGCTCTACTACTCTCATTGCTTGTAACTTAGATATAAATGTCAGGTTATTAATTCATCATTTTTATGACTTCGATTTTCATTTGTTAGCGTGTCTGTAGAGATCAGCATGTTCCCATACACAAGCACAACCTGAAATGCAGCTACGCACTAAGCATTGTTAGTCCATCCCTCCAGGATAACAAGTTCTATAAAAGTCACCAACACATTGCAACTTTCAATGTCTTACACATGGAACTTATCTATCTATACTGTTCAATTGCTTCATCACTACAGGACTATAAAAAGAGAGCTTTATTTTAAGTTGACATGATATTTTCAGCTTCACAAAGAATTTCAAATCTCCAACTCTTCCCAGCTTTGAAATGTTGACATGATACTGCTAAGAAACCACAGTAGAGATTTGTGAGTTGTGTGGTTTTTCCAGAAATGGAGAGGACTGGGACTGTTTCTCCCATGACTGGAATACTTTGTGACAAACAACATACATTCCAAAGGGCCAATGTACATGGCTCATTTAAATGTCATGCATTTTTGTTGAAAATTATGTACAAGAGAAAGATGTGAAGAAAATCACATTTAGTAATGCTCATTTGAAGAAAAGTAAAAAGAAATTAGACTACAAATTTTGTCCAATACTGATACACAAACTAAACCAAGTAAAACAATGTTTGATTCTTTAGTAAACTATATTGAGTTTTCAAAATAAATAAACTGTAAAGACAAATATATAGTTAAAACCATTTGCATATAATTGTTATTTCCAGAGAAAATGAACACATGTACAAATAATCATTTGTGTGTGTGTGTGTGATTTTTTACAAAATAGCACAAGAATAAATAACACGATACATGTGTATGAAATTATAAAATAGAGTATACACTGGTGTGTAAGGGACAAAATGTGAGTTACACATTCATTCCCATTTTTTTCATGGATCTCTAAAATTCTAGAATTGTCTAAAGCATCAAAGAAAGAAAATCAATATTTCTTTTGCTCAAACCTTTCTACAAAGAGTAACAAGTTATTTTAGATACTTTTATCAGAAAGTCAGACAATTAATTTTATGCTATACGTTTGAAAACTACAGAGGAATGATATAAAAGATAATAGAAAAAGATCAATGAACTAATCAATAAGAAATGATAGTTTTAGCATCCTGCCATTTTTGCTCTGGTTCCATAAACATATGTCAAATGAAGGTGTTCCCTGCACTCATAAGAGGCCATTCTTCGCCTTCACATATGTACTACTGGGACAGTACACACCTACAAATCTAAATGACACCTCTGTTCCTCCATCCTTAGTTACATGGTGCACCGAACACTCTAGAATCTTAGTCGCACTGAATCACTAAATGCTCTAAGATCACCAAGGTGCTCAGGATGCTGTAAGAACAAAAGCAACAACTGATCATGAGACGTCAGAGACCAAAAAAAAAAAAGAATCTTAAATGTGTATTAATAAGCACATCCTGAATCCAGAGGACACAAGGGACAATTTTTTAATAAATCCTTAAACTACTCAACACCTTATATACCAATCGCTCATGGAAATTTGAAGAAAACTACCCCAAGTATGAACTAGTCAAATTGTATGCATCACATTTAACAAAATCAACTTTAGAAACCAAACAAGTTATTCGCATGTATATGCCTAAGTGTGCTTTGATGCCAGTGGTCTAGTTTTTAGTTCTTGCTCTGGTCTTAACCATTGGCTCTACTCAACTTGACACACTCTGCCATGGGAACTTGTCATCTCTCAGGAGCATTCCATAAACCCAGGAAGAAGATGCAGAGTTGTGAGAGAGTGTGGTCTGTACGCCTCTAGGGATCATTAGAATGGGCTATCCTTGGTCAAACATCACAGTAAAATTCCCCACATGAAGGAAACACAACAAAATTATGAAAATAAAAATTAAGGTCAGTGCTTGGGACATAACAAACACCTCCCACTGGATAAGCGCTCATAAAAAAAGTGTTCACTACATATTGTAAAACTATTCATGCTCGTAACAGGCCACTCACCAGGCCACTTGGTGAGTTGTTCCTTTGTAATGCAAAGCATAAGGCATGTGTCACATTTGGCTAAGGACAAACATCTTCTGGAGAAAAGAACCACCCTGAACGCTTGGCAAGTTTGGACACAGGCCAATGACATTTAGAGAGTCGTGAATACTACATGCTTCCAGAGACTAACAGAATTACCTAAACAATAACTCATTCCCTTCCTTTTAAATTTTTCATCCTCGACTCTGGAAAGTAAAAGACTGTCTTCTGTGTAATAAAGAAGAAACTATTTCAATCTACCACTATTTCCCACACAAAACACAGTCTGAGATTTCACATTTTCACCCACACAAAGCCTCAGGAAGTCTATTACATATACACTTTCTGCACATGTGTTTGAGGATTAATCTATTACAGCAAAAGTAAAACAGGATCCAAAAGGGGAACGCCAGAAAGCTAAGAAAACCTCGGAGTTCATTAAAAACTTCCCACCCCGGAGATGACAGAAAGACAGTTACTACAGCTGATCTCAAATTTCATTGGGGAATATCATCTAAGAACAAGGACGGCAGAAAGAAGGACAATGGTCAGAACCTCCAGAGAGAGCCATGATAGGCCATGAAATACTGCCTCACTCTAGTGAAGAACTCGGAGACAGCCATCATAACTCATGAAATTAAGACACAGGGGTTGGTCTGGTGCTGCTACAGATTCAAATGCTAAATTCTGTGCCCCAAGATCAGCTTGCCCCAAGATGAGCGAATTTTAGGTACACCATCTTTTATTGTGCAAATCTTGTTTCCCCAAATTAATAGGTCAATAAAAGGCTACAGGTTGTGCTTGAGTAGTAGAAAAAGGTAGGACTTGAAGGTCGGTCTCAGGAAAGACCGGGGGAAAAGGAGAAAGGAGATCAGAGAAAGGATGCCGCCATGAGAGAAGATGGACCATGAGCACAGGGCCAGGAGAAACACAAGTACCAAGGGACACACAGCTGGATGTAAGTTAAAATAGCCCAAAACCTACCAGTCTAGGCTTACAGCTTGTAAATAAAATAAAATACCCAGAGCGTGTGTCTTCTATTCAGGCTAGAAAGAATATGCCATTCCTTTTACAAAAGCCTAGGGAAAAATGCAGAACTCCTTACAGCAGCATGAAACACACAGAGTCATGGAAAACAGTGTTTCATTTGGTATACATTGTGGGTGTCACAATGTGTGGTCAAGTAATATTTAGTTTTTTATTATGTTTTGTTTTGTTCTTTTGAAACAAGGTCTCACCTTGTAGGCCTGGATAGCCTGAAACTTGCTATGTAGACCAGGCTGTCCTCAAACACAGATCTGCCAGCTTCTTCCTCCCAAGTACTCAAATTTAAGGCATGTACTACCATGCAGGGCTTGAGATATGATTTTTAACTTTATGATAATTCCCATTATCTAATTCTGTATCAAATTTCTTTATATCATCAAAGTTTGACAAGCAGCCTTCATTGCTTTCTAATTTAAGATCCAGCCAATATCAAATGTGTGGAAAATGGAGATACTTCCCAAATGGGTACATCCATTTTAAATTATAATATATAAATAATGTATTTGCAGATAGAAGTTGACAAGGAAGGATGACAAGATAGACGAGCATGAGGCAGGGACCAGTGAGAGACCCAGAGATGCGATCCACACATAATGAAGAAACAAATGAAGAAATTGTCTCCCACAATAAGTGCTGTGGGAAACATTTATTCCATAAATCCCACTGTCAAATGATATTTTCCAAGCCAAGCCACAGCTATGGTGCATCTGCGTGGCCTTACTCACCAGTCTGTTTTGTCACTCTACTACGTCACCAGCTACAGTCCACTTGCATTCCATGTCTGGTTTATCTGTAGTACCACCTGGTAAAACATTTATCTCAGCAGAATCCTTCCCTTATTCAGATTAATATGCCATAGGAGAAGTGTTATCTCTTAAGGAACACTGTTTCCAACAGTTTCAATATGTAGCCCAGGCTGGCTACAGCTCATGGTCCTCTTGCCACAGTCTCCTGAATACTGGATTATAGGTGCGTATCACTACACCATTTCTAAGTAGTTTCAAATAACAAATAGAATCTAAATTATAAATACAAACAAAATAAATGTTAGCTATTTTCCATAGACTATTGTGGTTTAACCAAAGTTGAGATTATTTTAATCATTATAGTACCTGCACTAGAAAGTGGGCCCCATTCTGGAGGAATGCATCATTTCTTATTGGTAATTTTGTAGTGACTTGATGGTTATGTTCAAGGAAAAGGAGGCTGCTTCTCCTGGATGTATTTAAGATGCCATCTTTTGCTCTCGAGGGGTCCACAGCTCCGGCAGGAATATAAAGTGCAGAATAAATCACTTTCACGTCTCCTTTACTTCCCCCATGTCTTGTAAAACTCAAGGATAAGAATCGCTCACTAGGACTGCTTGCAATCTTCTGGCTTTCCACAGGAAAAAAGGCTATTTCTCCATAAACGTTATCGCTGTCCTGAATGTAGAACATGAGCTGCAAATGGAAGAGAGTGGTGAAAAGCCGGAGCTATACAGGGACTCTTCTGATTTATTATTTATTTATGCACCATGTCTCATGAGATCACTCTGTGTACGAAAAAGTGGAAAAGAGTCAAAAACAATTTTGAAATTTTTCAGAAAATACAAGTTGTGAAACATTTTAAATGGTAATATATTTGCCTGGGCTTAAAGACAGAGGAGGAAGGCTGGCTTAGCATGGAGAAGTGTGCAGGTCTGTGGATCTGTACACTGAAATGCCTCAGCTCTCTTGTCATCACAGAAGTATTGACAGGGTGAAGCACGACAAAGGCTCTACCTGCGCTGGCTCGCTCACTTCAGCACCACCTTGTATGGTGTGAGGCAAGATTGTAAGGAGGTAGGCTTCAGCCTCTTCGGGAAGATCATCGTCAAAGACGGCTAGAGAAATTGGCGCCAGCATCTGCCCTTGTGCGAACTGGAGAGTCCCAGAAGCAGGACTGATGTCTGCAGTCACCGGTGAGGGATCACTGCTGTTCCGTGTCAACACCCAGCTCACAGAGACATTCCCGTGCGTGCCGCCATTTCTAACCACTGTAATTTCTTCAAATCTAGAACTGTTTATAACATACAGGGCCATATCATACACTTTAAAAAAGCAGAAACCAACACAAAACCTATTATTTTTAATATGAAAAATACATATATGTGGATATAGCTTAAGAACTTATCACCATGTGAGTTCTTTTAATAATTAAATCACATTAAAAGAAAAATCAATAAAGCAGTCATAGTGGAAATGGCACTATCAGCTCAGCATTGTGTCAGCACCATAAAAATTAAATCATGTAATGACCATAAAATAATTATAGTTAGAAGTTTAAAGTAAATTATACCTGGATGCTGTAGCCGTATCTTCATCAATTATAACTGGCCTTTCAAACAAAATGCTATTGAATGAGAGAACGCCATATGGCTTGTCATTTGGCTTAATGGTGACCTGTACCGTAGAAGGGCCCATTAGCACGGCATCTCCCTGCAAGGTGTTCTTTAGTAATATAATGTGAAATGATTCGGCTATCTCTGGTATGAGGTCATCGATTATCTGAAATTTCAGGTGTGATTCATGAATGAAAGGGGGAAAGGCAAGAGTAGTGTCCGACTGAAGGTCAATGAAGTCAACGTTTGGCTGGGCGTGTGCTGTTGAGTCCCCAGTCATAACTTTATATCTGATTGACACTTGGGACTCATCAGATCCGATCAGATTCCCATCATTATCCTTTCCACGAACCACAGGAACAGTGAGTGTGTGGTCTTCCTCGGGAACCAGGTACACGCTCTGCAGGAACTTCACAGGACTATCATTTTTCTTCACAATGATCTCAACCGAACTCCTAGAGGAATTAATCTCTGCTCCTCCTTCCACACTTCTCAGCTGAATCAAAAATATTTCATCATTTTCTGGCACCTGTTACAGGAGACAAGCAAAACATCATTAGCCAAAGTATCCTCAAACAGGCTCAAGTAATAAACTGTGAGCATGTTTGGTAGAAACTGAGAAGCTTGAAGTGAGGGCAATGGTAAGAGACTCAGCGTCCATACACTAAGTTCTCTTCCAATGCTGATGCAATTTCAGTTCAGGGAGAAAATAAAAAGTAATAAAGTAATTCTGGGAAGAGTTAGTGATGCATATTTGTTTCTTTGGATCTTGATCAGAGTTGGGAAAACTGTAAAGAACACACAAGTCCAAATGTGAGTAAATCCTTGTCAACCTCAGATCACTGGTGGGGTTCTAAAGAGCATTCAAAGTGTACTAATAGCCTAGAATCTGGAAAGTATACTCTCTTGCATCTTTCTCTGTGATGTCTGATTCTGGAGTCAGTTCTATGATATTTAAGAGAACACCATGCCTCTCTGGAGAATGGTCCAGGAACATCACTTCTCCACAAAATGCAACACTGCTCAACAGGATGGTTTGTTATAGCTTACAGAGGTCCTCAACAGGATGGTTTGTTACAGCATACAGAGGTCCTGGGGCTGATCTCCACCATGCCTTGCCGTCAACTCTCCATTCTATGCTAATTCCACTTTTTATGAATTTTATGTCATTTTATGAAGTAAAACCCCACATTATTTTGCTTCCATCAGTAGAAATATATCAAAGTAAAGACACTGATCCCAAAATACAATAATAAATCTTTTACATTTACAAGATCAATAATTAATTCCTCTTATGTAGATTATAACCCAGTCCTGGGAGCTCTGAGGAGAAAGACTTTGTTGATTTCCTGTCCTAGAAAAATAAGGACATCGATGTCTACCAAATGTCTTGGGTTGTTCCATAGAAGTCTGTCCTTCTAACGTTTCTAAGGAATTTTCTTCTTTAGGTGTTGTTTGTACTTTGGTTACAGGAGTTTGGACTACATGTTTCTGTCTCTTTCTCCTGTTTTCTTCTCTTTAGCAATAATGGATACCTTTGCAAGGTTTTCTTACTAGCTCATGAGAGATATCTCTGTGCACTACCACTCAGATTTGGCTCTGCAATTGAGCTCTGTCATATATGTAAATGTACAGTGGACTACACTATAAAATCTTCTCTGTGACTATGAAACTACAAATATCTAAACAAAGTAGGTTGCAAGATGGCTCATCATCTTAAAGATGCCACATAAGATGGTAACCTGGGATTGATTCCCAGAACCTATGTGTATAAAGCTCGTGCTTATGAACACATGTGCACTGATAAACAAAAGTATCAATTTCAATAGAAATTTCCTTGAATTTATATGAAAATATGGTTGCTAGAAGATCATCCATGCTCCTGTTCAAATATTAAATGATTAGTGCAAAAATAATAAGCAGATGTTTAAAATTCTTCAATCTTTATATTACATTTAGTTCAAGACACTGGGGATGGAAGCCAGGGGTTTGCACATGTTAGGCAAGAGCTCCCCACACTTCCAGCCCTGTAAGCACAATTATGAAATTTATTATGAAATAAATCAAGCAAGTATTTGCAAGCTACATCCCCAAATAACAGTTTGCTACTTGTGGTTAAAGTGTAAATGGGTATAACACATTAATTCTGCACCCTTGAATAATTTCAAATAATAAATACAGTTTAATATTCAAAAATAGTTCTCTCCAAGTTTCCATCACTGACCCTGCCTCCTCTGTGTACTTAACAAAGTACTGACCTCATCATCAAGTACAGTCAAGTTATAAAGTACAGTTGCCCTGCCGGGTGGAAAGGTGATATTTCCTCTTACTGGATTCAAATCTTCCTCAGGGGGATTTGGGCCACCTGATACCTGCAAAGACATAAACAGTGCCACCAGTTAAACAAAATATCTAAAACACAAAGAAAACATTACTGTTGTGTTGCTAGCAAAATTCTAAAATATAAAGATACTTCACACAAGACATAAGAGTTTGTCTGGGAGACACACACCCCCTTTCTAATTAAGTCGGGGTCTGTCATGCCATTATACACCTTGACTATAGTTATAGCAAGTTGTGTTTTCTAAGGTTTGGGGGTTTGAACTGCTATATTAAACCTGCGGAGGGGGCTGGAGAAACATATCTCTTGATAAAGATATGGAAGACAAGTAATTCCTGTGAAGAAATGGTTCTAGCTCCATCACTGGCTATGTGACCTTGGGAAACCTGTCTGACAACTGTGTAGCATTTTGCTTATCTTTAAAATGAGCAGGAGAACATCTGCTTCGCAGGCGGGAGGAGAGCATGTGTAATCTCACTCACTGAGGCGTTCACCCAGCAGCACATGCCTTATCTCTTAGGTCGTAACTATAAATACTGTAAAGCCAATTCCTCCTTAAGGTTTCCTGTATAAAACGTGCAAGAGCCTGCAGTTTTAGTTGAATGTTGTATGGTTTTTCTGTTTCTATTATTTTATGCTATTTTATGTTCTGATTTTTTTTTTTTAATCTTTGTGCGTTTGTGAACTGCACGTGTGCATGTATACATGTGTGTTTAGTGCAGGTCCCTGACTTCCACCTTGTTTCACACAGTCTGTCTGTTTGCTTCCAGAGCATCTCCAGCCTCCACTGTGGAGCACTGGGATTTCACACCTGGCCTTTCCTGGGTTCTGAGCATTCAAACAGAGCCCCCTGCTAGCATGCCAAGTGCGTCTACACTGAGCCATCTCCTCAGCTCCCTACTTTGAGTTCTTATACAGTTAAAGAGACACCATCTGATCTAGACATCTGTAAATATAATAAATATCTCTTATGTCACAGTAAAATTGTTTATATTAATCCAAATATCTAATCCACTTGTGCTACAATTAATCACTAAAATAGGAATGTATCAAAACTTTCAAACACTCTAAAATTTTAGATCATGTTTAAGACCTTACAGAACAGAAAAGTAAATAGAAAATTTCAGTGTGACTCTCAGAACGTATCACTGTGGGAAACAATAAGATACGCCTCCCTACAGAGTGTGTTATTCACACCACACTGTACAATATCCATGAGCCTCTATGACAGAGGTAACTGCTCTTCAGACCATCTATCGATTGTCCTGAGGAAATGGATGCAGACAGCACAAGTAATGTTTATCAACCTAAATAATCTGTGAGTGAAAACTGTATAGCTTTAAAAGTGGTTATCATAAAGATTCCAGAGATTTTATTTAATTAATGCCATTTATCTATTTTATTGTTTATTATTATCCTATATCTAAAATGATTAAGTTTCATGTACGCTTAATACATGCAAGCAGCAGATATTAACCACAAAGTTTGTAAAAAGCAGGAATCTTTCATTTTAAGTCAGTGTGATATTTATCACACAGAAGATTTTGATATTATTTGATATTGCAGTCGTATGATATGGACTCAACATGGTATTATCTAAAATTATTTCAAAGTAAACTTACATCAAAAGTCACAATGACCATTCCATAGGTGCCTTTTTCCCTGATGAGCGTCAGAGGTACAGATGCATTTCTGCTCCTTGGCTCAATCACTGAGATTGATGAGGGCTATTGGGAAGAGCAAAGTTAATCAGGCATTGATCAATCAGAGAGAGGGAAGATGCAGTAAACGTACTGCCCTAGAAACGATAAATGCCACAGCAAATCAATTCATATTGTACTATTACAATGCGTACTCACAGCATCAATAAACTATAGATGAGTTTTTTTAAAATGAGAATATAGAAAAGCAGTGTAAAGAAAAACAAAGCCTGCATTGAACAGATTTTCCCAGTCCTACCAGTGTCTGCTCTGAGGAATCTTGAAGGCTCCCAAGTTAAAAGATGATAGATTAAAGCACCCACAGAGCCTGGGAGGTCACAAAAATAAGCTAAGCATCCAGAGCAAGCTAGTAGCTCACCAGGACTGCTTGTCATGCCCACCTGCCTCAGCACCAGGCAGAAGGTCACTTAAGACACAACGTTGTTAATGACTTTCAGACCCAGAAGAGGAGAACCAGGGGGAACTTCAATGTTGAAACAGGCCACTGTGGGCAGTAGCTAAAACCCAGGGTAGATGAGGAGGATAAAAAAAGCATGGAGTGCAAACTTGTATAAAGCAGTGGACATCTCTGGGGGTGCAATGTCAGAACCATCGATTAATGGGGCTGAGAGAGCTGTCTCAAAGGTCTGTGACTAGATTACCAAGAGTTCCCCCAACCTCCTGACACAGGCAGAGTATTCAGTACTGGTGGCTCTTACCACTCTGCCAATGCCATGCTCATTATCAATATAACTGTTAAAAAGCGAGAGATGGAGGCAGGCTATGGAGTACCTTCTGTGACATGGGGCTCATGTGGAGTCTGTCAGAGAAGGCCTAGTGGCGCTGCGACCAACCCCAGAGCCTGGGACTCAACCCCACAGCCTAGGATGCACAATGTCAGAAGAAAGAGAGAGTTAAGATGGGAGAAAGGAGGTCAAAGGAAAGAGAATCAGCTTTTAAACAAATCACTGTGAGGTTCAGTGGGAAGGCAGACGTGGGTATGAGGGTGTGGGGAAAGCTAAACAGAAGAACATGTGTAATAATCACTTCAAGAATCCCTAATTTATGAAATTAATGTCTATGAATGACAGCAGTGTCAGGTTACCAAATATCTACTAAATTTAAGTTAGGAAAACATCCCTTTTTATAAAGGTGACTCAAGCATAAAGAGCACACTTATCTACAGCAAAGTGACTTTACAGAGCTGCGACATAAAATGCACACAAGTGGAGGAGTGTTCGAAAATGGAAAATGAATAAAAGGCTAGCGAATGAATGTGGTCTCAGATTTGTAAATGTTGCTTAGCAACAGAATTCAAAAAGACTATCAGAAAGATTATTATAGCCTCCCAAATCCAGTTGTGTTGAACACAACCTTTAATTTTGGCATAAGGAGCTGGAAACATTTTCTCTCCAGGAAAGACTTGTCTTATGTGTTTGTTTTTAAAAATAAAACCCTCTCAAAATTGGATGGCCTAGAAGAACAAGAACCTGATGAAAGAGAGGAAATAACCTGAAAGGAATTTCAGGAGAGGAGTCCGAGTTTTAACCTCCATGAAATATGAATTACTAAGAATATGAATATCTGAGAATTTAATTGGAAGAGCTATCACACCTGCAGATTAATCTTACATTTACTGCAGGTTTTCTTTCTGTGTTTATCCTTACTTAATATCACAACAGAATAGCACTAGCCAACACCAAGAAAAATAGGCAAGAGAAAACTGAATGTAGCAGTATCCTGCAACTACTACAGTCTCCACTGTAACCATACCATGCTAAAGGAAATAATTCCAAATGCATTGTCATTTGAGAGGATTGTCACAGAAGCAGCCCTTGGCCATCCAAGTTTCACATTTGCAGAGGGTTTCTAAAGAGAAAACAAACAAATTAATACATTAAATATTAGAAGAAAAATAATCTTTCAGCAGAATTTCTGTCTTTAATTATTAAAAGTATAAAGAAACCTTGTCTAAGAATCTACAGGCAGTTGACAACTTCTGGGGGATGGGGACATTTTCTTCAGTGGTGTTTCTACTAGCCAGGAGCACAGGTCTGTACACAGACCCTCAACCACACTATGGTACATCTGTCAAAAGATCTACGGAAACCATCTCGAGATCTATGCCTTGCCTTATCACTACCTACATAGATTTGCAAGTCTTAGAGGGTGCTTTATGAGCTCAGTGTGGAGGAGAATGAAGAACTTACCTGTAATGTCAACTGAAAAGTGAAGGTTTCATCAGGCTCCGGAAGATCGTCATCACATACTGCCATGTACACTGTCCTGTTCGTTCCTCCAGCAGGGATAAACGCCGCAGCGTAGGTATCAAAAAAGTCACCCGTGTCTTCTCCGCTCAGCTGCCAAGTGCGAAACAGAACATCCTCATTTAACAAAGAGCGAAGCAAGCAAAGCCAATCCTCACGGAAGCAATCAGGAGAAAGGGTATCGATCAAGTGTCACAACATTTACAATGGGATTCCCAAAGACCGATGTTTAGCAACAAGTAAGACTCGTCTTTTGAGGAAATATTACAGAACCAGCAGGTAAATGTACTTGCAGCCAAGACTGACAACCTGAGGTCCATTTCAGATTCACATGGAAGAAAGAAGGACCAGCTTCTGTAACTTGTCCTCAGTCCTCTACCTGTGTGTCCAGAGACACACGTAAATAAATAAAAATAAATAAAATAAATAAATAAATGTGATAAAGAATATCACAAGAGTAAATCACTACATATAAAATAGTTCCACTATATTGTGGAATTAAGGTTAATTGCACACAAAAATCTAAGAATTTCATTGAACAGTAATTCTAATTTTTTTCCTCTGTCTCTTACTCAATTTGGTGTAGACTACAGCCTATAGATTACACAAATTTTGGCTAAAACTCTAACAAAGAGAGGTGGGAAGTGGCCTGTAAAATCGAGGAGGTGCTGTAATTTCCCCCAAACCTTCAACCTACAATTGTACTTACACTATCTGAAATAGACCCAGTGTTTTAGCATCCCAAAGTTTTAATGATTACTACCCTTCTTAAGATCTTAATCTGTGGATGCAATGCTACTAGAAAGACCCACAGCAAACTGATAATCTTAAAACAGACAGTTTTATTAAAAAAAAACAAAAAAACAAAAAAAAAACAGTTCATTGGACAACTGACATTTCCTTCACTGGAGTTCAAAATCATAGTTTGGCCACTAGGGAAATTTACTTAGCACAAATGAGAAATAAGAACATATTTTGAGAAAGTTTAGTCATTATCTAGTTCTAATTTATATAAAAATAAGTATTAAACTGTGGAGTGGTAGGCTGTGAGAGGCAGCTGGATACCTGGTCTAGCACAGGCCTTGAACCCCAGACCCTAATGGATACCTGGTCGAGCACAAGCCTTGAACCCCGGGCCCTAATGGGACAGTAGGTGTTTGGCCTTGCTCCTGGGGCCCTAGTTCCTTTCACTTAGCTTCAGCCCTCCACAGCCCCTCCCACAGAGAGGTCTATGGCCACCAGTCATGTAGGAACAGTGCCTAGGCTCTCCCACATGTAGATGAGGTATCTCCAAGCTCTCAGACCAAGCCAGTAGGTGTTATCTGCTGTTAGACCCTATCCCACCCCAAAGAGTTTCTGTTGCAAGAGCTGTAACACTTGAGAAGAGATCTGTTCTCCTGAAGCTCCTTCAGGACCCTCCCCTCCTTGATAGCTAGCCAGCTGCTCATTGGCCCAGCCTGGAAGGGCTCAGCGCAGAGAGACAGGTGCAGCACTTGGGAGTTACTGGGCAGCAGCAGAGGCAGAGGAGGCGAGTCTCCATCCCTGCTTGCACTCTATCCATTTGGCCTGGACCCCTTCCACCCATCTGGGCCTGAGATCTTCGTGGGGAGCCCTCTAGAACAGGGACCCACATTAAGCAGTTGAGAAATCAAAATGAGTGGGGAAGTGTCGAGAGGAGCATGGGAAACCTGCTCGGATAACTTGCTATGGAAAGCGGCAATCGTTCAGAAAAGACTCACTAAACAGACATAAAAATACATTAGTCCATTCTAAAAACCCAAAATACAGGGAAATCGTCACATCTATAAACAATTCAGAATGACATTCACTATAGACAGCAAAACCTGGAGTCAATATCAATGGAAAGCGACTCACAAAAAGTATGCATATGTGTCAAACTGAGCAGAAACTAAGCTATATAAAATTATAACACTGGGTTCATTTTATAGGTAGGCTTTCTCTTTTGTGTTTTTTTTTTTTCAATATTTTTATAAATAATTTAACCTATTGCTTTAAAAAATCACTTTGGAAGAGCTAAAAGCTGTGTTGGTTGATAAACTGCCTTCCCCATGGGTGGCAGACCACTCATCTGTAACTCAGTGTTGTGGGCGTGGCAGCACAAGGGTCCCTGGTGAGAATTAATGAGGCACCAGAGTTCAGCAAGGAGGACAGTGACAGAGAGGAAGCTACTTGGCAATGACCTGGCCTATGCACACAGAAGTGTATGTGTGCATCTGTATGCACGTGTGCACATGTGTGCATGGATAAACAAGCAACAAACAGACACAGTATTTGTGTCCCAAAGTTTTAAGATATAGAAATATACTTCTTGGCCATATGCCATTGCTTTCTGGGTAAAAATAGGCATAATCACATAAGATAAAGCATCCATCCGAACTTCAAACTTTATGTAGTATGGAATTTATATAATCTATGTAAATCTTAGTTATGTTCGTATACTTCATTTCTCCAACAGTAACTCCCTGAGTGGGTTTTTTTCTATGATTTGTGCCTTTTAAATATCGCATATATTTTTACCTAAAAATACCTTACAATGAATGTCTTAAAAAGATCCTATGATTCGAATTACACAAAATAAAATAGTTCTCTTTGAAAACAAACATATAAATGATTTAAGATAATTAGCCTTTTTCTTGAAAGTGCCCCTGTCAGATAGATACCCATGGTGACACCGGAACATTCTCTGAATAACTAACATTAAGATACAGCAGCATGCTCTCCAGATCATTAATCATAATGAAACTCAGACTCAGAACCCCAAAAGCTAAAAACGTTTCTGTTGAGACTAAAAAGTGTCACATGTATCTGATTAAAAACATGGCTGCAGTCATTTCTTACCGACACAATGGCAGTAACGTTTGCTGGTTCTCCTATCCTCTCAATGACAAGACGAATAACTGTGGTACTCGTCTCATTAACGAAAAACTCTGTTTGTCCAGTGAATCTTATTTCTGCTTCTCCAAATACAAAAGTGATGAACACGGCTGACAGATATACTAATAACAGTGAAGAGATCATCCCTAGGAAAACAAAACAAAGTCATAAGCTAGCTGATCTATTCTCATCTGTTCTCAGTGTTACAGAGAATAAGAAAATAAGCAATTAAGATAGATATAAAGACATCAGATATTAAGACATCCAACTTGAATGTGACAATAGTTATAAAATCATAACATGTTTTTTATTTTACTATTTAAAATTACCTTTTTGCCTTTATCCTCTTCATCAAGATAATTGTAAACTTTATGAAATTTTTTTCATTAACTTATTCACTTTATATTCCAATATCAACCCCCCTCCTCCCAGTCCTCTCCTCACACAGCTCCTCCCTCCGATCCCTCTCTTTTCCTCTGGTCCTAGGCTACCCCTGCACATTGGTCTTCATGCAGGTCCTCCAGTAACTGAAGCAAAGACTGTCCCTGAATCTGTTCATGCCGGTGGAATCTGTTCCCCTAACTAGGCCACCTTGTCTGGCCTCAGTGGGATATACCTAGTCCTGCAGAGACTCTATGTGCCAAGGTAAGAAAAAGACAATTTTATGATCCAAACTTATTGCTATTCCCTCAGACCTCAACCTCCCTCATCAGAGAAAGCTTCCTCATGCAACAGATGACAACTGGTCAACACTTAGAGACTGGAGTCCTCAGCCCCACATGACACCTTCATATCACAACCCCACGCCTCATGAAGGTAGCAGATCCCTGGGAAAGGGGAAGGAGAGATTGTTTAGGAGGCGTCAGTCAGAAGTGGTGGGTAGCTTCAAGTATACAGCGTTTGTCCATATCTTCGAGTGTACAATGTTTGTGCAGACACAACAGGCCAGCTGTACAGCTGAACTCGCCATAAATGTAACAACATTCAGGAGACCTGCTCCAGCTTCATCCTGACCCATCTCAGCATGGAGGCATGGAGGCTAGCATGAAATGCCACAGTTAGCTGAGGAGCTAATGGCATTTGATAGCTGCTAAGAGGGGAACAATCTGTTTTCTTTAATGATGTGACCCCTGGTAGGTCAACCATACTCCAGGGCAAGCTCCAATCCAGGAGCAGTAGGGATAACACACAGTGAGGCAACGTAAGGAAGAAACCAACCATGAATTGAGTAGACAGGGAAGGGAGGGGAGAGAGGTGGAAGGAGTTGAGGGGTGGAGACGGTCCAAACACATTGTATAAAATTCTCAGATAATAAAAATAGTACTTTACCAAGCTAGAATTTTAAGTGCTTTAAGCATAAAGGAAGATAAATCTGTGATCTGACTTAAACATTATAATGTATATATGTATCAAAACTTTACATGCTATCACATCAATACAAATTATTTTATTAAAATATGGAAAAATAGTTGTTTTTTTAACTTACTGAAACTTAGCCTTTCATCCAAGAAGAGCCTAAGCAGCACCATGGAAAAGCGACTAAGTCCATCTTTTCCAAATAAAGCTGCTAAGCGACTGCTGAGACTAAATAGCTGAAATTAAACTTTAAAACTAATTGATGTCTTGGTTGATGTCTGCATTTTCCTTGACTTTTTCCTAAGTTTTAAAAACAATTATTTGAAACTGCTAATCCTTCCAAAGTGGTAAATTTCCAAGGCTTAAATTTCTTTCCTTCTTTTTTAATGGCTAAAGTACTAACACTTCTTAGAACAATGTCAACATTGCTTTAGAATAAGCAAGTTCAGCCAAACCTGTTGGCTTTTGATAATTCTTATTTCTTTCTTTGTACTAGAGTCCATGTGTTTATGGAACAGAAATGTTGCTCCCACTTTTAGCTGCATGAGATTCAAGAGCTTTGAAAAGCACAACCCTGCCGATGCCCCACGGGAGGACTGTTGTTTTGTGATGTAGATGTACCTCTAAAAATGAGAGCAATTTATCTCACCAATCATTAAGATTCCAATGGATCTATGTGACCAGCCAGGCAGAAGTAACACATTTGTCCATCTATAGGATGTGCCCAAAGCACAGGCAGGAGTCAAAAAGCAACGACATGCTACACTTGACTTTACATTTAAGGAGTACCAAATGAATAACTCCTTGACGTATTTTACAGTTTAGTTGGAGTACACCCCATGCAGTGTATTCTGACAAACAGTTTCACATGGTTGGGTGATGTCTCACATGCCTCTTCACTGTAAAATCACACAAATGGAGACACAGTTCACGTGGAGTCCAGGGAACAAACACAGACCAGGGGTCAGAAATGCCAGGGTCCTGGCTTTTCCCCCCATCTGTTTCTAAACTACAGTGATGTAGAGAAGATCTTTTGTGGATTCAAAAGCCAGAGAGATTTCACACAACAATACTGACAAACTATGGGAAAGGAATGACCGAGGGATAATAAAAATACCAAGAGATGGGAGGGTAAACAGGGGCCACCCAGGTGAAAGGAGAGAGCGACTTAGGTCTGCTATGGTAAGAGAAAAACAAACCTCAGCCCTTATGAGCTAGCATAGAACCTGAGTTGCAGAAATCAAATGGTCGGTCATCTGAATGCAAAGGTGGGAAAGGGTGAACATAAGAAGGCAGCAGAAGGAGATGGCACCACACACCACACAGTTCTCAAACCTGCCCCGTGTTATGCATTAACCCTGCAATCCACACAAAGCCAATGTCACTTAGAGATTCTGACCCAGGAGATGAAGGCTGAGTCCCTGGGATTCGCAGTTTATAAAACTACTCATTTCCTTTAATTCAACTGCCGAGTTCACTGGGTACACTTGTAAACACACTGCTCAAAACTGTCAGGAACAGGTCTCGGTGGGGCCATGTCAAAGCCTACATCTGTAGTTGTACGTTAACTCCTAAATTTTTCAAGGCCACAGATGGAAACTTACCACAGGCTTCCTCCTTTGTTTTTTTGTTTTGTTTTGTTTTTTGTTTTTTTTTTTGTTTTGTTTTGTTTTGTTTTTTGTTTTTTTTTTTAACCTATTCTGGTGATGTAGTTTAAGATTCATGCATCTTAAATGGAAAAAAATGTAATGACCTAATAGTATTGCAATAGCAAATATTTATTTATACAGTGTTATCTGAATACTTTATTCATATGAATGCACACAGTTCCCATAAGACCTCTATGGAGGGTCAAGAACCACCGACCTCATGCTATGTAAGGCACAGACAGGTTAGCACAGGAAGGACATACTGTCACTCAGCGGTGTCGCTGGACAGGCAGATTGAACTCCTGGAGTCTCTACTCAGATTCATCTCTATAAGTTACATGCTCCCTTTGCAGTGAGAGACTGACCGTGCTGCATGTTTCCAGCCATTCAAATACTTGAAAGTCATGCAGAATAACCAAAATTGCCAAGACCTTCTGAGGGTTTTCTCCCTATTAACCTAATGATCATTCAGGGCATTTATGATACGCCCTATATCTTAAATATGTAACAGCATCATAGAGAGACCAGAGAACTCAAATGCTGGGTTCTCACAACCTCCCAGGCAAGTAGAATGCCCAGATCTTATGTTTACCTCAGGAAATTTATTTTAAATTGTCCCACATCATTGAGTTTTGAGATTATACAAAAGAAAACACAGGCATGACTGGAGATGCCTCAAACTGTGTGACATCATTGGTAACTGCATTCTGGGTGCTTCTATCTTTCACACTGTAAGAAAGGTTATTGGGGCAAAGATGACTAAATATGTTCATAGATAATAACATCGAATAGATAAGAGATGAAACAAAGCCATAAAAATGAAGCTTCTTTTGCAGTCAGGCATACGCACCCTAAAGCACCATGCTGTGTTTTAAAGCAACTAAGAACATTCTCTGCTATCATACTAAAAATCCAATGTATGAAAATTCCCCTTTGATTAAACTCAGACCAAACATTACTTAATAACATTATTCTAAATATAACTAATACTTCAGGTTCCTTTTTCTTAGATTTGATCAATTTTTTACATGCCCTTTAGTGCATGGTATGAAATTCCCAAATAATTAATAGTTAATGCTGGGGGGCAATAAAGTAAATTAAAAATATAATATTGGAGATTTGGTATAAGGAAATGGTTAACAAATACATGACAGAAGCAATTTATGTAGTTAAAAATATGAAACAATTTCTGAGACAAAAAATAAAACAAATTTTCAGAAACTTATGTGTATGTGTAAAGATTACAAAGTATATAATTCTACTGTCACAATTATAAAAGGCTAATTTTAGCCTCATTAACAGTGTACAATTAAACATAAAATGAAGTGGAAATTTCTGGTTTCTGGAGACTCAGTTGTGTCATGTGATATTTTTCTGGAAGCTGTGTCATGAGAGGATGTTCTGCTGAGAACAGACACGTGGTGTGTTTCCGGAAGGTGCTGGTGAAAGGGCATAGAATGTTTTTCTGGAGAGGATGCTTGAGAGGACAGGTGACATTTGGAAAGACTGTAAGTATAACCCAACAGACAATGGACAATGCTCTGGCATTGGTTCGCCTTGCTGGTCTTCATTGGGCCTCACCAACACCAGTCTTCCCTGATGATGCTCTGGCATTGGTTTGCCTTGCATTCTTCTCTAATCTTTGCTTGTCATGACTTCACAGAGAGAAACGCACCAAAGAACTTCTAGTGGTGTTCTGGCTTTTTTGCTGCTTCCTCGGATTCAGTTCGGTGGAGCCTCATGGTTTCTTCTGGATCTAGCTGCAGCTGCTGATTAGTGTTTGGTGTTTTGGCAGTGGACTGAACTGCTGACAATGAAGACTGGAATTGTTCCAAAGAACTGCTTCTAAACAGGTCCACGTCTCCCTTGTCCTATTAGCCATCTTCCTTCCCTATCTTTGGTCAGTGGGCTATAGTTAAAGTTAAAGTGTTTAAGAACCCTTATTAAAGTAGGTTTTGAAAACTATAAACCTACAATAAGAATTCAATTAATTTTATAATAATAAATTTCTATTTTTAAAACTGTGCTGAGTATGGGGAGCAGTGTTAGATGCTTGCCTTGCTTGCCCAAAATCCCGGGTCTGATCCTTAACACCAGAAAATGGAAGAAAAGTATCTTTCATGTTGAAAGCTAACTCTGACTTTTCCAGTTTCCGAATAAAGCAACTGTACAAAATCTGGAAGTGATAGATATGACCTGAAAAACCTAAACAGTAGCAGTGTATTCAGAGGAGTGTGAGGTGTTTTTCTCTGTCATCAGTGACTTAGCGAGCATCTTCCCACAGGGTGATCACCAGGTAATTAGTACTGAAAATATGATCCCAATGGAGCAAGGTTTTCAAGTTTAGAATTACTTCAATCTATTACCTTTACTAAGGGGAGTTCTAAAACTATAGAATTACTCCCGTGGAACAAGAGACGTTCAATCATCCATTTCATCCATTATTTAGCATTTAAGAATTCTTGATCTCAGTTGTTTGTATTTGGCAAGTATTAAAAAAAAACTAATTTTTTCTCTTTGTGTAATACTGATATTGAATTTAACCTTGCAGTTTCCAAAATCCATCATGTGACAAATACTTCCAACATCATGAGGGGCACAGGTACAACCAAAGACTAAGGAAACACACTATGTTCAATTAACATGTTCACACTATGTTCAATTAAGCCTTGCTCACTACTGATAAAAAAAGATCTCAGGCTTCACGATTCATGGAAACTTGCAATTTTTTCTAAGGTAAAAGCACAAATAAGTTTTGCCTGAAGTAACAGATGCTCAGTAGGTCACAGATATTAGGGAGATGGTATCACATTAACCAGTTTAACCCCAGAAAGCTTCACATTGAGTTCATGTCTGCCGCCCAGTACTCTTGAAATAATATTAACAGAGAGCTACTTCATTGGGTAATAAAGCCCTCGGAATGATTTCATTTCACATGAGTCAGGTTTGTAAACTTCTGCTGATTGGACTTCGAGATTTTTTATTTTTCCAAAAGCAGCCATGACCACGAAATTACCTTGGGATACAGATAACTCTTTGATCTTCCAACCACTACTTGAATGAATGGTTTGGTCTAGACTGAAATAGTAATACTTTCTACATAAAATAAGTGAATCTGTAGTTCAAATACATTTCTTTTAAATCCTGGGTCTGTGCTTCTGGTTTCTAACTTCATTCCACAGTATTTGAGATTAACATTCTGCAATAATACCACATGCGCCCATTGGCATGAATCCTCAAAAGATGCAAAAGAAAAGGTCATTTACCCTGCTCCTAACTGGGCCACATCCGCCCACAGCGGAAGAACCTTCTGCCAAAGCATCAGCTCTAGAGCTACATGGGGCTAGAGGCTCGTGGGCTTCCATTATGCTTGCTCTATCCCACTTAGGCAAAGGGGAGATAAAAGTCTCAGTACTCAACATATTTGAGGCAAGGTCCGAAGCAATGAAGTAAATACAGGTTTGTCCACGCAGTGACAAATCTGACTGTGGGATGGGATATTTTTATTCTTGGACAATTTGACACAGGCGTACTATACATCTGATCCCATCCATACCCCTGACTCCTCCCCTAACTTCTGCCAGATCTATTCCTGTCCACCACACACCCACAGCATCATGTCCTTTGGTTGTGTAACCCAGGTCCAGTTCTTGCTGTTCATGTGCTCGTGGGTGTGAGGCAGTCCACTTGAGGACAGCTGATCTATCAGGGAGCACACCACAAAGAGCAGTGCTCATCCACTGCAGTCAACAGCTGTTGATGATTTCCCCATGAGGGTGGAAGAAAAGTTGTGGACACTTTACTCTTTTGAAAAATAAGGACCAAGTGCTTAAGATTTCATGAGCCACCATTAGACGGCACCACTCCATCGTCCAAAACAAGCAGTTTCTGGCCTTAAGAATCTGAAGTTCTTCATCTCCAACTCTTCATGAGCATTAACCCTATCATTTCACATACATTTTGATTTTAGCCTTTCTATTCTGATAATAGGGTCATTCAGCACAGTTCTAATCAGAGCCAGTGAAATAAAACTTGTGTTTCTCCCACAAGATTCAATACAGCTACATAGAAAGAGTGACTTCTTCCTGAAATTCTTCTGCAGTCTCTTCTGCATCTGGTTGTTGGAAACACTCCAGTTCTACTGAGAAAAGGAGCCATGCTCCCTAGAGAGGCTGACTGTGCTTACCTCAGGTAAAGAAGAGAAAAGCATGGTGAACTTGGACGCTTCAACCCAGAGGCCAAAGGAATGCATTTTAGTACAAGTTGTGTTTATAAAAAAGATCGCAGCAGGCTACTTTTGGCAAGAATTGAAAGGTGAATAACCAGGCCCTGGACAGAGGGTTGGCAGTGAAGAGTAACTGCATGCTGATCCACCAGAGACTCAAGCTGAGTTCCCAGCACCCATGTCACACAGCTCACACCTGTCTATAACCTCAGCTCCAAGAGATCTTGTTCTGGTCTCTGCCTACACACACACACACACACACACACACACACACACACACACACGCATACATATGAACATGTGCAAAAACACATACAAAAATAATAAATCTTTTTGAAAATGTGAAGAATCGCCTTTTTAAAAATAGACTTTCAAGTTCAAGGCCAGTTTGGTCTACAGAGTGAATTCCAGAACAGCCAGAACTACACAGAGAAATCCTCTCTCAAAAAAATAAAAAATAAAAATAAATAAAAATAAAAAATAAAAAAAAAAAGACTTGCAGGCATTTTTTTTTTAATAAATCATCAGGAGTTATGACAGTCAAGGTCCAAATTTCTTCACAGAGTCAAAGGACACACCATTATTTTGGCAGAGAATTTTCTCTCACTGTAGCTTCCCAATGTCTCCTCAGACCAGTTCATACAGAAAGGTACAATTATTTTTCATGACAAGACATCCATGTACACACAAACACAATCAGCTTGTGAGCTGTTATCTCTTCATCATCTCAGAAATTTGATTTTACAGAACAATGGAAAGCCTTGTTGGCAGGGCTTAGAAGACATCCTACCACAGATACCATGAAGCCTCTCCCAGAAACACTGAGGGTTCCTACGGTGTTGGCTCTCAGAGACCTCCTGAACAGGAGGCAGTAATGAGACCCAGAGCCAGCCTTGATTTCTAATCCAGTCGTTGCATATCCCCAGATTCATAATGGTGAACACTTGCTGGGCCATAAGTTGCATCAACCATCGAAACTAAGCAGGAAGAGCAGCTGCGGCACCAGGACAGACATGTGGCAAGAGGTGGGTCCATCCCTGCAAACTATGTAGTCAGTTGCTAGCCTCCAGACCTTCAGTTTCCAGAGTCAAGAGATCAAATGCAAAGACCACTGCATCCTAAACTATCTTAACTCAAGACACCCATCATAGCAACATGGTAAATAGGAAGCATGGGGAACCCACGGATCTGACAGAAGGGGAACCAGTGCAACCCTGTATACAATAGTATAAAAGAGATTACAATAGACGTGCATGAGCATCCTGAACTCAGATTGGTGTTTGGGACGCATCTGAACCCTAGCAGGCAAAGACACAGGAGAAGACAACTCTGGTGAAAATGGGGATACCCACACCTCTGCTGCATCCATCTTGACCATCCTAACTTCCTCTGTGATAAAACACTGGCTAAAATGTTCTTAGGAAGAAAGAAGTTTATTTTAGCTTACAGTTTATAATCTATCATCAAGAGAAGCCAAGACAGGAAACCAAGGTAGGAACCTAGAGACAGGAACTACAGCAGATAACAGCAGAACCCTGCTTACTCATTTGCTTCCAGGCATAGAATCAGCTACCTTTCTTACACAGTCCAGGCTTAACCATATAGAAATGTCATTGCTGGTGGCATGCTGGGCCCTGCCATAGCAATTAACAATCAAGAAAATACCCTACAGACATTCTGATGGGCACATCCAATGAAGACATTTCCTTTGTTGGGGTTCCCGCTTGTTAAAAATGTCAAGAAGGTTACCCAAATAACGCTGGGAGTGCTGACATCCCTGGGAGCACAGTTAAGAGCACCACTTCCTCTCAGAGGGACTCTCCCTGACACCTCAGGAAACAGGAACTGAGGAGCAGCCTGGACAGGATCCTTCCATTGGTACCCAAAGGTGACCATGTGCCACAGTTCTTAATATACAAATACAGGTAAGACCACCACTTCTGCTCAAATTCCTGACCCAAGAGGGACATGCCCAAAGCCATCAGGACACAGGAACCAAGGGACAGCCTCCTTCAGATTTCTGTCTGCACCCTGGAGCTGACCCTGTACCACAGCTCTCCATACCCAAATTCCTCCCAGAGAGAATGGTCTCCCAGGAGTGGTGACACACAGGCTTGCAGGAGGGACAAGCTACAGTCAGAGAGAGCACAACCAGCTAACACCAGAGGTAACCAGATGGAGAGAGGCAAGGGCAAGAACATAAGCCACAGAAACCAAGGCTACTTGACATCATCAGAACCAAGTTCTCCCACCACAGCAAGCCCTGGATACCCCAACAAACTGGAAAAGCAAGACTTTGATTTAAAATTATATCTCATGATAATTATACAGGACTTTAAGAAGGACATAAGTAACTCCTTTAAAGAAATACAGGAGAACACACATAAACAGGTAGAAGTTCTTAAAGAGGAAATGCAAAAATCCCTTAAAGAATTACAGGAAAACACAACCACATAGGTGAAGGAATTGAACAAAACCACCCAGAATCTAAAAATGGAAATAGAGCCGGGCAGTGGTGGTGCACGCCTTTAATCCCAGCACTTAGGAGGCAGAGGCAGGCGGATTTCTGAGTTCAAGGCCAGCCTGGTCTACAGAGTGAGTTCCAGAACAGCCAGGGCTATACAGAGAAACCCTGTCTCAAAAAAAAAAAAAACAAAAAAGAAAAAAATGGAAATAGAAACAATAAAGAAATCACACAGGGAGACAACCCTGGAGATAGAAAACCTAGGAAGGAGATCAGGAGTCATAGATGCAAGCATCACCAACAGAATACAAGAGATAGGAGAGAGAATCTCATGCGCAGAAGATACCAGAGAAAACATTGACACAATGGACAAAGAAAATGCAAAATGCAAAAAGCTCCTAACCCAAAACATACAGAAAATCCATGACACAATGAGAACACCAAACCTAAGGATAATAGGTATAGATGAGAGTGAAGATTCCTAATGTGAAGGGCCAGTTAATATCTTCAACAAAATTATAGAAGAAAACTTCCCTAATCTAAAAAAAAGAGATGGCCATGGACATACAAGAAGCCTACAGAACTCCAAATAGACTAGACCAGAAAAGAAATTCCTTCTGTCACATAATAATCAAAACATCAAAGCACAAAACAAAGAAAGAATTTTAAAAGCAGTAAGGGGAAAAGTCAACTAATATATAAAGGCAGACCTATAAGAATTACACCAGACTTCTCACCAGAGACTATAAAAGCCAGAAGATCATGGACAGATGTCATATAGACTCTAAGAGAACACAAATGCCAGCCCAGGCTACTATACCCAGCAAAATTCTCAATGACTATAGATGGAGAAACCAAGATATTCCATGACAAAACCAAATTTACACAATATCTTTGCACAAATCGGCCTACAAAAGAATGATAGATGGAAAATTCCAACACAATGAGGGAAACTACAACCTAGAAAATGCAAGACAGTAATCTTCTCCCAACAAACCCAAAAGAAGATAGCCACACAAACATAATTCCATCTCTAATAACAAAAATAACAGGAAGCAACAATCACTTTTCCTTAATATCTCTTAACATCAATGGACTCAATTCCCCAATAAAAAGACATAGGCTAACAAACTGGATACTTAAACAAGATCCAGCATTTTCCTGCATACAGTGATGAAGACAGACACAAACTCAGAGTAAAAGGCTGGAAAACAATTTTCCAAGGAAATGTCCCAAGAAACAAACTGGAATAGCCATTCTAATATCAAATAAAATCGACTTTCAACCAAAAGTTATCAAAAGAGATAAAGAAAGACACTTCATATTCTTCAATGGAAAAATCTACCAAGATGAACTCTCAATTCTAAATATCTACACTCCAAATGCAAGGGCACCCACATTCATAAAAGAAACTTTACAAAAGCTCAGACCACACATTGCACCTCACACAATAATAGTGTAAGACTTCAACAACCCACTCTTATCAATAAACAGATCATGGAAAGAGAAACTAAACAGAGACACAGTGAAACTAAGAGAAGTTATGAGCCAAATGTATTTAACAGATATCTATGGAACATTTCATCCTAAAACAAAAGAATATACCTTCTTCTCAGCACCTTATGGTACCTTCTCCAAAATAGACCATTTAATTGGTCACAAAACAGGACTCCACAGATAAAAGAAGACTTGAAATAATCCCATGCATCCTATCAGTTCACCATGGACTAATGCTGGTCTTCAATAACACAAAGACAAGGAAAGCCCACATACACATGGAAACTGAACAACACTATAACTCAATGATCAATGTGGTCAGGAAAGAAATAAAGAAAGAAATTAAAGACTTTTTAGAATTTAATGAAAATAAAGGTCAGTAACATCATATCAGAACTAATGGGACTCCATGAAAGCAGTGCTAAGAGGAAAACTCATAGCTCTAAATGCCTAAAAAAAATGAAACTGGAGAAAGCATCACTCTAGCAACCAGACAGCACACCTGAAAGATCTAGAACAAAAAGAAGCAAATACACCCAAGAGGAGTAAACAGGAGTAAACGGCAGGAAATAATTAAACTCCGGGGTGAAATCAACCAAGTAGAAACAAAAGAACTATACAAAGAATCAACAAAACAAGGAGCTGGTTCTTTGAGAAAATCAACAAGATAGATAAACCCTTAGCCAGACTAACCGAGGGCACAGAGACAGTGTCCAAATTAATAAAATCAGAACTGAAAAGGGAGACATAACAACAGAAACTGAGGAAATTCAAAAGAATCATCAGATCTTACTACAAAAGCCTATACTCAACCAAACTGGAAAATCTGGATGAAATGAAGAATTTTCTAGACAGAACCAGGTACCAAAGTTACATCAGGATCAGATAAACCATCTTAAATAGCACCATGACCCCTAAAGAAATAGCAGCACTCATTAAAAGTCTCCCCACCTAAAAAAGCCCAGGACCAGATGGTTTTAGTGCAGAATTCTATCAGACCTTCCAAGAAGACCTAATACCAACACTCTTCAAACTATTGAACAAAATAGAAACAGAAGGAACACTACACAATTCATTCTATGAAGCCACAATTACACTCATACCTAAACACACAAAGACCCAACAAAGAAAGAGAACTTCAGACCAATCTCCCTTATGAATATCAATGCAAAAATACTTAATAAAACTCTTGCAAACCAAATTGAAAAACACATCATTCGATCATGATCAAGTAGGCTTCATCCCAGGGATGCAGGGATGGTTCAATATTCGAAAATCCATCAATTTAATCCACTACATAAACAAACTCAAAGGGAAAAAAACCACAGGATCAACTCACTAGATGCTGAGAAAGCATTTGACAAAATTCAACACCTTTTCATGGTAAATGTCTTGGAAGATCAGGAATTCAAGATTCATACATAAACATAGTAAAAGCAATATACAGCAAACCAGTAGCCAACATCAAACTAAATGGAGAGAAACTTGAAGCAATCCCACTAAAATCAGGGACTACACAAGGTTGCCCACTCTCTTCTTACCTATTCAATATAGTACTGAAGTCTTAGCCAGAGTAATTAGACAAAACAGGAGTTCAACGGGATAACAATTGGAAAGGAAGAAGTCAAAATATCACTATTTGCAGATGATATGATAGTATATTTAAGTGACCCAAAGCTTCTACCAGAGAACTCCTAAACCTGATAAAAGAAAAAAAATAAAAAAAACCTTCAGCAAAGTGGCTGGATAAAAAATCAATTCAAACAAATCAGTAGCCTTCCTCTACTTAAAGGATAAACAGCTGAGAAAGAAATTAGGGAAATGACACTCTTCACAATAGTCACAAATAATATAAAATACCTCGGTGTGAATCTAACCAAGCAAGCGAAAGTTGTATGACAAGAACTTCAAGTCTCTGAAGAAAGAAATTGAAGAAGATCTTAGAAGATGGAAAGATCTCCCATGCTCATGGATTGTAGGATTAATGTAAAAAATGGCCATCTTGCCGAAAACAATCTACAAATTCAATGCAATCCCCATCAAAATCCCAATTCAATTCTTCCAGAGTTAGAATGAGCAATTCTCAAATTCATGTGGAATAACAAAAAACCCAGGATAGCAGAAACTATTCTCAACAATAAAAGACTTCGGGGAATCCCATCCCTGACCTCAAGCTGTACTACAGAGCAATAGTGATAAAAACTGCATGATATGGTACAGAGACAGGCAGGAAGATCAAGTGGAATAGAATTGAAGACCCAGAAATGAACCCACATACCTATGGTCACTTGATCTTTGACAAAGGTGCTAAAACCATTCAGTGTAAAAAAGACAGCATTTTCCACAAATGGTGCTGGTTCAACTGGAGGTCAGCATGTAAAAGAATGAAAATTGATCCATTCTTATGTCCTTCTACAAAGCTCAAGTCCAAGTTGATAAAGGACCTTCACATAAAACCAGATACACTGAATCTAATAGAAGAGAAGGTGGGGAAAAGCCTCAAAGACATAGGTCCAGGAGAAAAGTTCTGAACAGGACACCAATGGCTTATGCCCTAAGATAAGAATTGACAAATGGGACCTCATAAAATTGCAAAGTTTCTGTAAGGCAAAGGACACTTCATAGGACAAAATGGCAACCAACAGATTGGGAAAAGATCTTTACCAATCCTACATCTGATAGAGGGCTAATATCCAATATATACAAAGAACTCAAGAAATTAGAATCAAACAATCAAATAACCCTATTTAAAAGATGCTCCAACACATAACAAGGACATACGCTCCACTATGTTCATAGCAGCCTTATTTATAATAGGCAGAAGCTGGAAAAAAACCCAGATGTCCTTCAACAGAGGAATGGATACAGAAAATGTGGTACATTTATACAATGGAGTACTACTCAGCTATTAAAAACATGAATTCGAGAAATTCTTAGGCAAATGAATGGAACTAGAAAATATCATCCTGAGTCAGGTAACACAAATTACAAAAGAACACACATGGTATGCACTCTTGTAAGTGGAAATTAGCCAAAAGCTCACAATACCCAAGATACAACTCACAGACCACATGAAGCTCAAGAGGAAGGAAGACCAAATATGGATACTTCAGTCCTTCTTAGGAGTAACAAAATACTCAAGGGAGCAAATACAGAGACACAGTGTGGGCAGAGACTGGAGGAGGGGCCGTCTGGAGACTGCCCGACCTGGGGATCCATCCCATGTGCAGCACCAAATGTAGACAGTGATGTGGATGCCAGAAGTGCATGTGACAGGAGCCTGACATATACGGAGGCAGATGCTCGCAGCCACCATTGAACTGATCACAGGGTCCCTAACGGAAGAGTTAGAGAGAGGATGAAAGAGCTGAAGGGTTTGCGGCCCCATGGAGA